>CM053792.1:520540380-520867880 GCA_028749045.1 Cupressus sempervirens
GGAACAGTGATTCTAGAAAATAATGGCTTTCACTCTAATCGTAATGTCTCTCATAACACTAATCCTTATCCCAATATACAAGTGAAGTATATCCAGTTCATAAACAAATGGTTGCATGATCCAGATTATATAGAAGATCAAATGTTTGAAAGTATTTTTTATATTTTTTATAAGTCTTTGCTATGTCTTTTTATTTGGCCTTTTTAGAGGTCTTCTACTCAAAATTTGAAGCCAAAACTTTCATCAGTCTTCCTATTTTAGGAACTAAAATTAGATTTTTAGCTCTTCTTTCCAACAATGTAAGCAGTTTCAAAATCTGAGCTCTCGGTCAAAAGTTATGACCCCAAAAATTTGGGGTAATTAAACACCTAGTTTTGAATAGTCTTAGTTTAATTTTGTTATTTTTATTATAGCCACTTAAACATTTTGAATTCATGGTTATGGTGATTTTTGATATTCCATCATTGTATATATTCTTTAAATTTCAATTAATAAGATGGCTTTTGGTTTGCATACAACTCTTTCAAGTTTTGTAACATTTTTCTAGAACTTGAACATTAGTATCGCAAGTATTTTGATTCACTGAATATCGTGTTTGTAGCCCACTTCTTAAATTCATATAATTGCGGCTTCTAGTATATAATTGACTCCCTTATTATATGATTTAGATAACTTATCAAATCAATTAACTCTACACACTACAAATATCTTCTTATAAAATTTTGCAAATTTACAATACAAAAGAGTTGCACTAGTCAATTATCTTATTACCTTAAATAATAATATAACCACAAAATTGTTACCTTGCTCATAAATAAACCACACCAAACTCCTAATAAAGACCCTTCAAATATCCTTGTTGACAATTTCAAAAATGTATGGTGAAATGAGGAGGGACATTGCTCTAGAAATATTATTATTTTTGTTTGGAATAGCTAAACAAGACCATCCATTTGCCCTTGCCAATTTTTTAAAGGATCGAATGCTCTAAAAAAACTCATTGTGGATTCACAAGTAATGCAATTTCTTTGACTAAGTGTCAAGAACTAAGGAGTTCCCTTCCAAAAAAATTATGTGTTGTATAGTTGTGGCTTCATCCATTATAATATTGGGATGATTCACTCAAGAAGACATGAATAGGTCAGGTGTTTTGTGATCCAAGGAAGTTCACTAATCAAATTTTGTTATACTTTGTCACACATCTTATTGTGAAATATCTTATAGATATGTATGATATTCATGAAATGTAAAATTGAAATCAATTTTTTGAGCTTATAATTCCTTCAGAGATTTTGAATTTTGTTTTCTTGGACTACATTTTCATCGACCATTTGTGTCATTCCTGACATCTTCTCAACCGGGTGTTTTTAGAGCAATTTATATAATGACCATATTTGTGGACCCATAAGCCCATTCATTTATTTTGACTGTGGATTAGCTAAATAATTTATTAAAATTTAAGACACTCAAATAAAACTTTATTTTTAACATCCCTAGATACAGATATAGTTTCCCATACATAAGAGTTATAACATTTTCTATTTTAATTATGTTAGTTTCTGAAAGATCATTAAGAGGATTTATAGGGTGACTCTTCAGA
The DNA here is from genome assembly GCA_028749045.1 of Cupressus sempervirens. Classification (NCBI taxonomy): domain Eukaryota; kingdom Viridiplantae; phylum Streptophyta; class Pinopsida; order Cupressales; family Cupressaceae; genus Cupressus; species Cupressus sempervirens. Next base: position 520,541,981 of record CM053792.1, read on the forward strand.
AGATCTTATGTTTTCAAAGTAGAGCACTAATTCAACCTTGAATTGAATAGCATTTTCTTATCTGGAAATAAAAACCATTTATGGGGGTTGTTAGGATTCAAAACCTCCTTTGCGCTATAAATTGAGGTGGTTAATAATTAGAAGACTCTCCCTTTTCTATTTTTTGTTAGTGTTACTACTTAGTTGTTAATTTGAGGACAAACGACTTGAGTCTAAAAATTAAAGGATGAATCTCCCTTTGTTTTTTTAAGGGCATTCTCATCCCATAAATGCACTTTTGCTAAAGATATATACTTATATTTGGGGGGTTTTTTTTGTAGATTGTATAGCACTCTATAGTAGACAATCAAGTCAATTTCAGAGGAGTTATTAAAAGGCTGCTTCATATTGTTCTAGGTCACTTGCAAGTGGTTGTATGCTATTTTTTACTAATGTAACCTATCATATATTCCAATAAGAACACAAAATAAAGTTCATATGGTAAGTTACTCATATTAAAAAATCATGGAGTTCAACACAATTTATTAACAAGATATTAGCTTAATACAATTTCTACAAAAAGATCAATGCCTACCTTTTCTTCATTCCCTTCCTCAACTATTTAGGATTTATTGTCCTATATTGTACATAAATATGTTTAATGAATTCATATTTATACGTTATATTGTTATATAGCTAATATAACTACAATCTACACCATTGCATATGTTTTAGCCTTCCTTAATATAATCTTAGGTCACCTGGTTTCACCATTCACTTTTGAATATGATTATCATGTTTGGTTCTACTCTTGTATCAATGAATGGATGCTTCTCTAGCAACAATGTCATCAAACTTACCATTTGGGGCTTTTGATTTACTTCTTTTAGTATTGAAGTAGTGTCAAATATTATCAATAGGCTCATATGGCATGATCCTCCAAAGGCCTAATCTTATCACTCATTCTTGAACTAGTTTGGACTCAAGATATGTAGTAGTCAATCTCCTTGGAGGAGGAAGTTCCAAAGGGTTTGGAGATATACATAATTTATATAAATTAGGTGGGCAATCAAGAAATGGAATTAAAATTCCAGTTGACACTTTATATCTCCAGTATATCCAGAGGTCAACGACTAAATATGTTATACAGATGGTCGCAGGCTTGACCAATCTATCCATAGCAAGGAATTACATTGGCGGCTCCTATGTTGATTTAGTTGAATTGCAAAAAGCCTATTTTGGAGCATTTTTTTCTCATTAGAATTTATAGTATTCCATGTCATTTTAAACAAAGGTTGTTCTCTAAATCCATATTATTAGGAAAATATAGCATATGGACTTACCATGACATATCAAGTTATTCCAAATTTGAGTATTGTGCTTCCAAGTTCTCTAGTGATGCCTATTAGTCCATTTGATAAACATAGTGATTAAAGCCACTAATTTTCTCCTAGTAGAAGTGTCACTATAAGAATTATTGGCCCTTGGCATTCTATAAATGGGAGAAGTAGGAAATAATCTTTGGGGTAGTCATTGCTATAAGAATTCAAGAATAAAAAGACTCAATGTAATTAATAGTCATAGATTTTTGGGTATGTTGTTGAGTTCAACTATTGGTTTTTGAATATTTAATCAATAATTACAACTATTGAATAAATTTTACTAAATCTTATGAATCTAAACTTCTTTGGCTTCTTTAGTTCTGATTAGTATGGTAGTTGATCTATTCAACAAAAAATAGAAATTTCATCATTTAAAGAGAAAGATATGGTGTTCTAGGAAATCTCTCCACATGCATTAACTCCTATGACATATGTCTTTGGAAATTAGGTTATACTGAAGGTAAATATAATACGTGTAGCTTTTAGGTTCAATATCCATTTTCTATATTTTTTGTACTCTATGATTTGTTATGTGTGACACTTTCCACTCATGCATTTTTTATGGTCATAAGATGTTTATGTTTTGTCAATTTTTTTAGCATGAAAGATAATATTATCAAAGGGATGACCTAGCAAGTCATCTTTCAGACCAAATTTTAGTTTTAAGTCTTCAAATATATGGTTTCCATGTAATTTAAGAAATAATTTTGTTTTACTCGATCCATCAATATGATTTTCAATGCAATTTTTAATTTTAGACATACTTAGTTTGTCTTTGTGGCATTTTTTTTATCATTGTTTGCATCGATAATGAATATAGGGAACTATATTAAGCATATTTGTATAAGATGAAGCTTATGTCTATGTAATATATTTTTAACCAAATTCATGCAAAAAATCCAAGAAAGTTTCTAGATCTTTGAAAAATCCAAAGCCCTAAGTCTCCATGGTAGACCCCCAACAACAAAAGCTTGTAAAATCAAATGGGAGAAATGAGGCAGATGTTTCACTTTTAGGATTTTTATTAGGGCTAAGATGTGATAAATAAATGAACAAATTTTATTTTTAGTTTTCATTTGGACAAATAAGGCTCTATAAAATAAGTTGAATATTATGTTATAGTAATTTTTTATTAAAATAGTTAAATAATAATTTAATCTATTAAATTAAAATAAATAAATACTTTATTAAATGTTATTTTTTATTTCATTCAATGTCTAAGCCATGATTGTACAAATAATTTAGCATGACCTAATATAAGGTCCATCAAGGCTAACTTGGGCACCAAAATATCAATTCCACTCTCCTAAAAAAAAATTTAAAATACATCTCAATAACTTCACTCCAATGATGCTCACCTTCCATGACCATCACAAAATTCTTAACTAAAAATTAATCAACAACTCCTCATGTGTAAGATATCATAAAATTATCATAGATCTACTATTAATAGGTTACCTCGTGATTATGGAGGTTACCAATCCCTCATAAAAAAGTCCCATGTTATTATAAAATTATTTGAGCTTCCATTTTGGAAATTTATGGAATAGAACTGAGTGCATGATTAGTATACTCAAACCCAAATAATTTTAACAAGAAAACTATATTTTAAAATCAATATTCTCATGAAAATGAGTTCTCAAGAAAATAGCTAATAAATATGCAAGTAATTAATTTATTCACAAATGATATTTTACAATTGGAATCTTTGGAATATATTTTTCCATATCTATTGTTATATGTGCTTCTACTTAATGCCTATTGGACCTATTTTTTATAGTAGAGACTTACTTATGATTCAACACTTATATAGAACTAGACATTAACACCGAGCCAAAAGAGATCCAAATTTTGGAAAGATGGATCATATTAAAATTTGATATGAGGAGAAAATACCTAGCTATAATTGAGCTCGTGATGCTCAGTAGGAAAATGGAAGGTGTCGCTAATATTGATAAGCATGTTGGTGTAGTTAAAGCCCTAATAATTGATAGTATTGATTTTCTTCTTGCACTACTGAAAGGGAAAGATGGTGAGCTTCCTAATGATATCCTTGACACTTTGAATCTTATGTCCCTCAAAGGTGAGCATGGAGCCATTTTGGTATAGTTTCTCTAAACCCACCCTTTTGGTATCAAAATGTGTTGTAGTGATGATCTAGAAATGCCTTTACCAATGCATCATGATTAATTATCCGATGCTCCTCATTTTCTCTCACCAAATTTTTACTTATTCCCTCTTAAAAATCATAATCCTAAATTGGAATTAACACTTCTCTTTTATGACTCACTTTTATGAGGTGAGAAGATGAAGGGACCCCTAAATGCCTAATCGTGGCCAAGAGACTAGTATTACTTCTTGATTGTTTGGAAAGAGCTCATCATAATTTCCTTATTTATAGAATAAATATAGGTCAATAAGTAGATTATCAAGAGGATATTTGGCCTCTAAATTTCCTTCCCACTTTATTCAAGAAAAAAGTATCAGTTAACAAGAAAGTGAGCATCAATGGGGAAAGATCATAATTTTGATGTTGGTTTACTATGAAATTTAGTTTTCTTCTCATCCTTATTGTTGTATTTGGTATATTGAATGTTCTATATCCCTCCATATATTTTTTTGTAATCTATAGAGCTCTCCTCATCTACTTGTGTACTTGTTGCTTCAACTACTTTAAAGAGCCTCACTTTTTTGCATTTTCTTATCCATCATCAGTGTGATCCTCTTGGAAATTGAAATATAGAGTTCTCCAAGGATAATTAAATTGATCTCATCCATCCAAAAAAATATCCAACCACAACTCAAGTCCATGTAGCCCCTTTCACTTATGGTCAGCACCATTTTGTAGTAGAGTTACCTGAAGTGCCAAATCGATATTATAATTTTAGGTTGGGGTGGGTTACACATACAAAATAGAAATATTTTGTAATATAGTGCTAAAATGATTATTATTATCTTACATTGAAGTTTGGAAACTTATTAGTTTATCTTTTCTTTATTTCATTAAAAAACATAGCTAAAGGATTGGAAGATTATCAAGTAAATGATTGTGCTTGGTTAATAAGGGTATCAATGAAGAATGATAGTTTTAAATTGACTTATTATTCAGTCATAGATGTTAGGGTATGTTGAAATGAAATCTTTAAATTTTGAAGATATGAAGGTTTCATAACTAATAAGACAATGCTATAAGATTAAATTATAAAAATAGCACTATGAAAGTTAACTATAATTTATAAATATTATATTTTAATAATTTTATTGTATAACTTAATTAAACATAATATGAAATTAATATTGTAATTAAAATTATCAAAATTAATTTAGTAAAGTAGAATTTGGAAATCTCTAAAAAGTTTATATATATTACATTCATTATCATGATGTATTGATAAGACAAAAACTCCATGTTGACTGATGGAAATTGTATTAATATGATAATAAATCCTTGACCATTCATTTAGTCATTTATTTGAGTGACTAATTATTAGTGACCAATTATTTAGTCATTTATTTGATCATTTATTTAGTCACTTATATTTGTCTAACCTTGTGATTTTACTTGATGGCCAAATTAGTCATTTAAATTTAGTCACTTATAAATTATAAATCATTACTAGAATTTGATCACTTTTAGTCACATGACTAAATGTTTTACTCTTCTGACTAAAAGTTATAGTTGTGTCATCATTTATTTGCCCAAATTCTACTAATTTTTTACCCCTATATTACTCAGCCACACATTAAAATATTAACATGAATGCCTTATTTTTTACCCCATATTAAATTCAACCACCCCTCAAATAATTTTCTTGAAGGTAAGAACTCAAAATCTATTGTAATAGAAAATTACAATGTTTTATAGCCTTTCTCTTTCATTTTTAATGGTAGTTCTCATATCCTCATTTGGAGATAGGATAAGAGTCTTGTAGGGATACTTGGAGACCTTACCATTTCTTCCTTCTCTAAAGTTTGTGTCGTCAAATCTATAACTACTTTCCACTTCTATTGGAACCAATCCTTAAAAATCCTCCTTCTATTGTTGCCTCCACAAACTATCCAGTGAATTTTGAAGAAGGTGAGTATGCCATCTAAGAAAATTATCCGAGGACAGATCTGTAGGAGGGTTTAATAGGCACACCTTCACCAGAGTTCTCCATTTGAGTAGGAATATCTCCACCATCCTTAATATTTTTTGCATTATTGATATTATTAAAAGCCTCTTATGACTATTGTACATCTTTATTAATGTCTACAATATTCATAAAACACAAGGGAAGAGTAGAGCTCAAAGAACCAAACTTCGAGAGACATTGATTTAAAAACAATTATCATGAATGCCTAGTTTTTTACCCCATATATTATTTAAAAACAATTAACATGAATGCCTAGTTTTTTACCCCATATATTATTCAACCACCCATCAAATAATTTTCTTGAAGGTAAGAACTTAAAATCTATGATAACAAAAAAATTATAATGCTTTTAAGCCTTTCTCTTTCATTCTAATGGTAGTTCTCATATCTTCATTTTGAGAGGATGAGAGTCTTGTAGGGATAATACCTTACCACTTCTTCCTTCTCTAAAGTTTGTGTGGTCAACTCTATAATCACTTTCCACTTCTATTGGAACTAGTCCCTAAAACTCCTTCTATTGTTGTCACCACAAACTATCCATTGAATTTTGAAGAGGGTGGGTATGACACTAAGAGTATTCTATAAAGACAGAACTGTAGGAGGGTTTAATAGGCATGCCTTCACTAGATTTCTCCATTTGAGTAGGAATATCTCCGCCATCCTTAATATTTGTTCCATTCTTGATATTCTTAAAAGCCTCTTATGATTGTTGTACATCTTTATTAATGTCCATAATATTTGTAAAACACAAGAGAAGAGCAAGGCTCAAAGAACCAAACTCCAAGAGACATTGATTTAAAAGGCACAAATATGAGGGCCACATAAGAGATGTGAACAAGCCATAAAATAGAGAAAAAGAAGAAGCCAAAACCAAAGAAGTTAGTCATAAACTAAGAAAATGAAAACAAAAAATACATTGAAATAAAAAAATGACTCCCAAGGATGCAAAAGGATAGTTGTAGATGCTACAAAACCCCAAGATGTCCTCTCAAGGTCACACCAAGTTGCAGACCAATCTCCTACCAAGTGTTTTCTCCATAATTTGTTATCTTGTCTTAGAAAAATACCCTTTATAAAAATATTTTCCTAAAATACCTCATCACATTCCATGAGTAATATATGTATCCTTCATGAAATGTTATTTATTCAAATCCTTTTATAAATCTTTCCATAATGCCATCCTCTTCATCTACATTTTACCTTTGGTAAGGAGTGTCTTGCTTTTGATAATATTTTCACATATGTTCAATATATTTTCTTAGCTGACACCTAAAATATTTTATGAATCATCTAAATGATTCATAAAATATTTTTTTGAATAATATCTCAATCTTACTTTATGTAAGTATGTTGATGTAGAGGTGAAAAACATTTCTTTGTTACTCATGTTCATTAATTTTGTGAAAATCCCTTTGTCATTTTACCTCCAAATTTTGCTCATGACTTAATCTCAATATTTTCAAAATTAATGAGTATACATGTGTTGGAAATATTCAAGACTATGCTAGGTTACTGAGAGGGGAGGGGTGAATCAATAACCTTAAAAAAATGTTATCAATTATAGATCTTAATTGCAATAATCCAATTACCATTTAGCTTGTCATATCTGATCTAATTGCATGCATGAAAAATTAGATACATAAGACATTCATAACACTTGAACACAATGATTTGGTGACCCAAAAACCTTCCAAATAGAAAGTAAAACTAGGGTGGAGATGATACCCATAAAACTTCAATACTGCAGCATAAAGTTAGCATGTTAAGGCTTACAATGATCACTTCTGATGATCTGCCCTGTTAGGAGCAATTAGGACTACTAGGTCCACCTTGTTAGAGGTTTCACAAACACACAATGAAGTATGCACTCTATTAAGATATTTAAGAAAGATTGTTAAGTCTACCTTGTGATTGGATTTTGACTAGTTCACCTGTTAGGATGAAACAATAGGTCTCTGACTTACAACTGTATTGCTGATAGACATTCTTTGATTGTACTGATCACCAATCTATGATAGATTTGTCACTATTGCTCCTTATGCTAATATGGCCTTCATAAATCTTTATCTGCTACTTACATTCGCATTCTTGCACTTGCATTACATACACATTGCATTCCATACATCCTTGATATGATACAATACATCACACACACACACACACACACACACACACACACACACACACACACATATATATCAAACCAGTTTACAAAATTACAAAGTCGGCCATCATATAGGTTAACACATATATCACAAACTCAACCCAAATGAAGACACTTGGGTTCTGAAGCCTAATTTGGTGAAGTTCTAATACTCGACACCCACTATCATTACTCAACATCATCATACACTTGATAGATGTAGATGCTTGGTCCATACTGATCACTTCAAAGTAGTCTTGAACTCAGTCTACACTGGTGACTTAGTATATACTATGTAACTTGGCATACACTGAATCACTCAGTAAACACATAAGCTTAGTTTACACTAGCTTGGCATTACATGAACTACAAACTTGGTAGAAACTGTAATGCTTGGTAACCACTGAAATGCTCAGGTTGAATTGCTAGACTAAATCTGCTCAATTTAAATTGTTGGGATTCACACCAACTAAATACACTTGGTAACCACTGAAATGCTCAGTAGCTACTAGAATTAGTCTAGAGAACTCAGTAGCAACTATAGAGCTCTATGGCTACTGAATTACATGGCAAACACTATAGATTGTTCAATGAGCTTGGTAGCCATACAAAATCTAAATAAGTGTGTGTCACTAATAACAAACTTGACTGATATGTCAACAATCTCCCTCTTTGGCATTAGTGACAAAAACACTTATCAGCCAAAATTTTGTATACATCACCATGTGATACTAGCTTGGTAAAATATATTGTTTTGAGATTTTTCAAAATTTATCTTTGTAAGGTATACTATACATCATCTGTTATATACATTCTCCTTATAGTATGTTCCCCCCCATACTATGTATCTCTTTATATATAGTATATCATGTGTCTCAACAATAATCTCCCCCTTTTTGACAATAATGCCAAAGATTTATTCAGAACTTATCTACATGGAGACACCAAAATGAGATTAAAAAAATTAGAATGTACCTTAAGAATAAGTGTCAAGGTTTTATCCCAATTTTCTTGCAAAATCTTGCATGTATATAGAGCAATTTTTACTTTTGTAGAGAGTTCTATCACGTGATCTACAATAGAGAAGTTAATATCATGGATCAAGGTTTTTGAGTAAACAATATGTTTATACATTGTATCCATGATAAGAAGGATCATATTCTAAATATCAATCAGTGTTGACTAGATCCTTGCTTCTTCTCTTAATAACTCAGCCTGAATGTCTAACAAAAATATGATCTTTATGTGATGTGTAGAGCTTGGACTATGGTCAAGTTGCAACTGTTGAGCACTGGTTTTCATATCCTCATTGATTTTTGATAGTTTTCCCTTTATTTCCTTAGTGAACTCAGAAACATCACACAACTTCCCAAAAAGTGATGTCACATTGGTGCAAGAGGTCTCAAGATTGATCAAAATTTATGAAAGCTCAACTTGATGAATAGCAATTTGTTGAGCAATGTGCTCCAGCACTTTACTATCAAATTTCTTTTTAGCTTTCTCAATTAGCTTATCTTGTCCACTAGTGTCCTCATTGAACTTTTGGACTGCTTTTGCTAATTGTAACAAAATAGGTTGAGAAGTATCAACCTCAATTCCTATAGCCTCAGACAAAATATTTTTAGCATCATCTATAATTTTATACTCTCTATCTCTTTCCTCTCTTAATTTTTGTTGCTTTGCCTTTTTCTGAAGAATTTCACCAAATTTATGCATTTTATCTACAAAAAGATTATGAAAATCCCATTTGGAGATTTATATTTCCTTATCTAATTCTATGTCATCCTCTATGTCCTTTCCTTTACTCAAAAAATTTGTACTCGATTGAGCCTTAGGTTCAACTATCCTTGTACTTAATGCTTTTGTGTCTGGAATGGAAACAATAATTGATATACTAGGACTTGCGATGAAAATTGATATAGTACTAATTGATGGAATACTAATAGGAATGCTTGTTGAATCCAAAACTGAAAAAGTAATAGCTAAAGTATCCAAAATTGAGGTAGACAAAATTGTAGTATCCAAAATTGAAGTACTTATTGCTGAAGAACTCAAAACTATAGAAGACATTGTATTTATGACTGATGACATCAACTCGATAGCTAAAGAAGAGAGAGGTTGCAGCTTGGTAGATGAAGTGGAAGTCACTTCTGTTAATGATATATTAGGCTGAGTGGGGGCAAAGAGTGATTAGACATTTGAAGTGTCTGTGGTTGTCACAATCAAACTTGTTGATATGTCAACAACATGAATAACTCTCTCTAATTCAAATATGCTTGAAATTCACAATTCTCTAAATCCATTCTCTATAATTATTATGTTTATAACAAGTACCATGTAGTGACTCAACTATTTCCTTTAATAATTAGTTTTAATTATGTATGCAAATTTAATTACAATTTTCTTATATATTTATTATAATACTTGTTATATTTTTTCATAAGTTATAATTTTATTCATAATTTTTAAAATATAATAATAATCTTAATGTTGTTCTAGAATATGTTTTTTTATTATATATATTCAATAATATATTGTTATATTTTATATAATATAATAATAAATTTTAGATTATGTAATAGTTCTTTGTTTTTAGGCAAAAGTGGTCAAGCCACTATAATATTTTATTAATTAAACTGATTCAAAAGCTCAACTTGGAAAGAATTAGAAATAAAACCTGAAATCGTTGCTCAATATAAAAATTTGAATCATTGAATATTACATAATAACTATAGTTTGAAGATATCAAAAAGCCAACCAAAAGAAAATACTAGTTCTGAGCATATGACTAATAGCCAAAATACAAAAAAAAAAAAAAAGAGCTTCAAGCTTTCATTCATCTATTTTCACACAATCTCGAGTAACCTCCATTATGTGACCCTCATCATCCACAGCTGGAGTGATGTCAGTGGTGGTGGTAGCCTAAATGTGTGAGTCCCTTCCTGAGATAAAATTGAGCATCCACCTCAAGTACCCTATGGAGGCATAGCCAAGTCCTAACCACTGGATGTAATAATAGGTTGATTTGGAGACCAACCTGACATCTATTGTTCGTTGCACTAAGGTTGAAGCCCAATATCCCTGTACCCTTATGGATCATGCCAAGCATTCCAAACTACATCATTTGGCCTGACTAGAGCCAATTGTTGAGAGCTATGGTAGGAAGGAACATTGGAGAACCATAACAAATCTAATATGGCATACCTAGTTTTCCTAACACAATCTTCTAGCTAAAAATCAAGCACTCAAGTTGTGACCTGTAGTGTAGATTTCATATGAGATGGGCTCTATTTTTTGATAGCTCTTTGAAGTGACTCATATGTGACCAAAGCTTCATGTTTTTGCATCAATTGAGATCAAGAAAATAATCCACCCACTAAATCCTACCCAACCCATAAATCATAGTGTTGCATGGTGATTGTGAGCTTGTTATTAGCCAAGAAATAGTGCCTAAGAACTTTGGTGGCTAGTGACTATAGAAGTTATGGAGATTTCATAATATCCAAAGAATTGGAGAGAAAGGTAGACACCAAATTTTGAATGATAAAGGAAATGCTTCATTGTTGGGCAGAGAAATTCTTCCCCAATTACCTATTTAATTTCCTAATGAAATTCTTCCAGATGGGATATATAGCTTTTTCCATTTCTACATTATCCTATCATCCCATGGAATAACAATAGGGTTAAATTTGCATCTGTTAAAGCTCACATTAGTCACTTCTGAGATTGATCTTTTAATGTCATCTAAGACCTTGGTAATCAGACAAGATTGCTTCCTAAAAATACATTTATTTCTTTCCCACCAAATGGCCCATATAACTAGAGTCGGGATACACTTCCATAAGTTAGCAAATAGAGAGTTCGAGTAAAGAACCTGCCAATCTTGAAAAAGGTCCCATAAATTATCTTGAAGTGGAGTACTATAATCTAATTTTTTCAAGACAAATGTCTAGCACTGATGAGAAAAAGTGCAAGTCGGGAGAAGATGATCCACTGAATCCTGGCATGCATCACAGAATAGGTAATTGAATGGTGGGGAAATATTCAATCTAACCAATCTGTCACTTGTAAAAATCCTATTCTTAATTATGAGCCATGCAAAGCAACCTACCTTTGGTAGAACAACATGGTTCCAACAAAATGAAAAAACTCTAGATGATACTTCATTCAAACCTATTTGATGTAATAATTTGTAACCCTCTATTTTTGAATAGGTACCATCTTTAGCTAGAGCCCATAATAATTTCTCTTCACTATTGGAGAAAAAGACATGTTTATTTTCCAAGATGTTGTGAAGAGAAACTCTATCCTATTGTGACAATGGTAAGTAATCCGGGTCCTTCCAAATGACTTTTCTAGAATGAATGTTGACTACTGCAACAAAGTGACTAAATTGTGTTCCACAATGAACTTCTAAAATTGTTATGATATCATAAAAAGTTTGACAAGTAGCTAAGGGAGGGTGACCATGCCATGAGTCTCTCCAAAATTTAACCATACTCCCATTATTAACTTCCCAGGTGACATATTTAAGCACAATGTCTCTTGAGGAAATCATAAAATCCCATATGGTCAAGCCCTTAGGGGGATCCAACATTGACAGGATCTTAGCAGTCATTATTATCCAAATACTTCTACTAGTTAATCTGACACCATGTGAATTGAGGCTTTCTATACATCTACCAGTCTAATTTTCCACCAAAAGCTTTATTTCTTTGTGTTAAATCATGTACATCCGCTCTAATTACAGGAGTGTGTGCCATATCTTGAAGAGATATGAGGAGAATTGTTTTAACCTTATCCATATTTCTTGTCTGAAGGAAGCCTTTGATTAACTTTTGGATTTGTAACAAAATTGACAGAGGAGCTTTCAAAATAGCTAGATAATAATTTGGAATTGTTGAAAGCATTGATTTGATGAGAATTATTCTTCCTAATAGTGATAGCCATCTAGCTTTCCAAGCCACAACCTTGCTATGAATATGTTGAAGGACTGAGGACCAAAAGCTTATTTTATTTGAGCCAATGAAAAATGGAACACTGAGATAAGAAAAAGGTAAGAAATCCATTGAAAATTCCAAAATCCAAACTATCTTATCAGGTATGACTTTGTTAGTATTAAGGAAATATATTTTTGACTTTTACTCATTAATTTTTTGCCCTAATACATCCGAATAAATTTGGATAGAATGCTTAATTTGTCAAGCCTATTGGACTTGTGATAAACCAAATAACAGGGTGTCATCAACAAAGAAAGAGTGTGTGATAGAGATATTTGTACCTATGATGGGTGCACCTTGCCACTTTCTTAACTCATGCTGAAATTTAATAGTTATGTTGGATGCTTTAGCCATGATGATGAACAAAACCAGAGATAAAGGATCCCCATGTCTAACTCTTTGTGTTGAGGAAAAGAAACCCACTGGCTTACCATTAACTATAATTGAAAACCAAGCTCCTGAAATACGTGCTTTAACCCAGCTACACCAGCCTTTTAAGAAACCCATTTTAAGTAGAACTTAAAATAAGAACTTCTAGCAAACTTTGTCATAAGATTTCATCATGTCTAATTTGAGGACAAAATTTGGGGGTTGGTTGATATTGATGGAGTGAAGGACCTTGTGAGCCACCAAAGCCCTTCCATGGTTTCACAACCTGGGACAAAGCCTCCTTGTTTAGTTGATATAATAGGAGTAGGTGTTGTATTCTTAAATAAATAGCCTTGGTAATGATCTTATATGTTAGATAACATAAGGAAATTGTCCTGAAGTCAAAGAATGTTTTAGGATCTTTAGGTATTGGTATTAATGCAATATTCATGATGTTGAATTACTTGAGCATATTTTTATTTTTTCTTGACTCCTCAGTTGTAGCTAATAAATCCCAACCAATAGTATCCTAGAAACTTTTTAAAAATAGAGCAGTAAATCCATCGAGGCTTTATCTGGGGGGAAAGATATGACCACATGTCAAATTTATTGGATAGTAAATGGGGCCATAAGCATCACATTCTCATGAGGAGAGACTAGTTTTGGACTAGATGATAAGATCTCATTCACTTGAGAATCCGAAGGTAAAGGGTGTATGGTTGGTGCAAGGAGAACCTTAAAAAACTTAACCCCTTTATCACAAATTATATGTGCATTTGAAACGAGATTCCCCATATCTGATTCCATGATTTCAAAGATTATCTTAGCAGCTGTCTTATATTTAGCTGAAGCATGAATTTTTTTTTTTTTTTATCACCTTCTTGAAGCCACAATTCTCTTGATTTTTGTCTCCAACAAATTTCCTCTCTACAACACAGTTCTTCCCAATCTTGCTAAAGAGTCTTCTATTTTGCATAGGTCTCTTCATTCATTCCATTTTGAATGATGCAATTTAAAACTTCATCTAATTACAATTTGACCTCTTCTTTTTGTGAAAAGACATTCTTGAAAACTTGTTGATTCCAAACTCTGATAAGGCTTTTAATATGCTTAAATTTCATAGAAAATTGGTGCATCTTAGATCCATTTGCATAAGATGGATTTACCCCACCATTTTTTTAGAAGATTCAAAAAATGAGGGTGGTAGAGCCACATTCTTTCAAATTTGAAAGAAGAATGAAATTGAATATTTTCACCATGATTAGGTTGGGAGATACTAAGTGAAATTGAGAAGTAATCTAATCCAGGAAGGGATATGATTTCAGAGCATATATACAAATTTTGAAGTTTCCACTCATTTGATAAAAGGAACCTATCCAACAGAACAACAATTTGTGCAAAACTAGCCTGCTTATTTGTCCAAGTGAAAGACCCTTGAGTACGTTGAATATCCATGAGATTGTTGTTATCCACAAATTGAGAAAAGTCTTGAATAGTTTTTAGAGGTGGGATGATACCACCTATTTTATCTTATTGATACAAAATTACACTAAAGTCACACTAAGGATGACATTTTGGGAGTCTTGTGACTAAATCATATGAGTAAGATTTTCCCAAACTCTAGATTTATCTTATGTTTAATTGGGGCCATACACATAAGCCAAAAGAAAAGAAATATGAAACTCTAACATCAACAACATCTGTTAGTTATTATGTTGTTGAAGGAGTTAACCTGAATAGTATGAGGATTCCAAAGAACAACAAGACCTCCTGAGGCTCATATCCTCAGTGAGTGAAAAGATGACCATGTTGCCCATTTTGCAATACTCTTATCAAAATTTTCTTGGGATAGATTAGTTAACTAAAGCATGATAATATTTTCCTTCATAGAATCAATAATTTGTTTGATCCTATGCCTTTTGTTAGAGGCATCAATGCCTCTGTCATTCCATGAAATGATCTTCATTGTGGACAAGGAGAACCTTTCATTCTCCTTGTCAACTTTTGACAACACCAAATCTTCCATCCAAGGTAGTATGAATGCTAGTTGCAATTTCTATCTTAGTTTTAGAGCCTTTTGGCCTACCTCTAGATTTTGGTGTCTTGGCAACATTCATGCATTAGGTAGGAGATTACACAATTAACAAGATTTGATGATAGTCAAACCTCACAAAGGTATTGTTCTCAGAGTCCATGGAAGAGTGTGGAGATGTATGCTCACTCTCAAGAGAAGAAATGACCAACTAAAAAGTGTCTAAGTTGTCAGTCATTTTTTGTACCTATTGATATATACAGGTCTCTACACCTAGTGAGTCCTCAGTAGAGAAAGAATTCGATAAATCTTGGATATCACGATACACCCTATGGTTATCAATAATATGTGAAGATTTTTCCTAGATATCTATACTAACATTCCCAAATTCTTATATCCTACATATAGACAAGGGGTTTCGAGAAACTTGATTGTTCCAAACTTGGAATTTGTAAAGCAAATCATCAAGTGTCAAGGATTTTTGTTCCTCCCAAAGCACACCTTCTTCCCTTGCAATTCCAAGCATTATTAGAGTAAATGTCTGAAATAATATAATCCCCAATCTACTAGAGCTTCCACTCAATAGGCGAAATTGATAAACAAGTCCTCTAGAATAGAAGGCTGAAGGTTAATTGTCCTAAGAAGATGGATCAAATACTTGACATTAGAACCTAAAGTGATTGAAACTAGTAACAAAGGTGAAGTGAACTCAAGAGGTGATGGCAAACTAAAGTGTGCTCCAAGTGAAAAGCTTTGAATGCAAAACATTACCAGCTTCAAAAGATGTGAGAACATTATAATTGGGGACAAATTAGTGTGCTCCACCTAAGGGCTTTGAGCCCATTTCTCAGAATGCAAGATTACAAGCAAGTTGAGTATGAGAATTGATATTTTGGGTGCATACAGTCGAATTAGAGTTTTGATCTAAACAATCCTCGGGGGAATTCTAAAAACTGGCTTGGCATTGGGTAGTAAGATGCCCAAGTCTATGTTGAAATTTGTGAACTATGGTTTCATCCTAAACTTTGATGGCCTGTAGCCATGATTCCCATTAGGAATTGATATAAATTTGAGTAGGGAGAGGTTTACACATATCAAGAAGCAAGAAAAATATGACCACCAAATGTGGATAGTCAAAAGGATAAGATCATGCTTGAGAAAAATACCAAGTTGATTAGCCAAAATTTCAATAATTTCAAGGTCTTTGTATTCAAGTGGCAAGAGGGGAAATGAAGTCCAGTGAGGGAGAAAGTGAACAACTGATGGTTGTTTCTAAAAATTTGGGATCCAAATCATGGTAAAAAGCCCTGAACCCTAATAGAACCATCCTTTTTTCCTATGGATAGAGTCTCTATCCTCTTTAGATTTAAAAATGGCAACAAAGAATTTGGAATTCGAGTCTAATAAAAAGATGTCCTTTAACCTTGACCAGAAATAGAATGCCCAATCTTTGATACTAGAAAATGGGCAATAATTGACAAGCAAACTTACCGATGAGAGAAGATTAATGGAGAATACCAATAGAATATTGCAACAGATGGCTTGGAAGTGTAACATTCATCTGATCTTAGGCCTTGAAAGTTGAAATTGAGGGTATTTTCTTTTGCCAAATTTGAGAAGTCTTTGATGGTTTGATGGGGGCCTTAGAGAGATCTGAAGGGTTTGCTTCAAAATCGGGGGCAATAGTGACTTGCTTTGGATTAGATCCTATATTAATGTAGTTTTCCATGGTGGGTGGGAGATCTATCTCTATCTCTACACCATGTATTGGGGACCTAGGTGGAGGGCCCTCGCAAATATCAAAGATAGGTTGCTTTGGGATGACCTGACAAAGATGGTTAGTGGATCAACCATATTTCTTGCTCTTGTTAAAGCAATTTGGGCTTCTAAAATTCCTCTCTAGAGTAAGAGGTGGCTTTTTGAAAATGTTAAAATCCTGTCAAAAATATTTTTTGAAATGTCAAGTTTGAATGGGACAAATAGAGGCTTGTTGTGAGGATTCTCCAAATTCAAAATTGGGTGAGCCATTCCAGGGTCTCATAATGTCTACATCTGGTAGGTTCCCAAGCAATTTAGTAGACCTGTGATGATCATGAAATCATGGGTTTACAAAAAAAGGGCTTTGCAAGTTGTACCATAGCTTTACGACAAAGATTGACTTCCCACTAGTGTTGTGGAGATTTTTTCCACAAATGGGAAACTCTGAAACCTAAAGTCATTCTGAAACTTCTCTGCCCACTGAACAAAAGGTGTTGATAAGAAGATATGTGCAAACTCTTCATGCAATGGTGGGTATTTTTGCATGGGCTGAAGACCCAGTTGATTTTAAAAAAAATGTTAGGTGAAGGCCCTAAAATACGTCATGAATGATGGGCTAGGAAAAATCTGTGGTATGATACCAATCAATGCCCCTCAGATGTTTGTACATCAGCTCTAAATCCAACACTTGTGCCTACTACTGCACCTACATAATGACTTAGGCTTGTGGCCGCTCCTGCAAATCCAACACCTATGCCTACTGTTGCAGCTGCACAATGACCTACATCTATGCCTACTCTCAATCTTGCTCCTACTCCTTCCATCCTTCCCCAAAAAAGAAATTATGTAATAGTTATAAATATAATATTTCTTAAATAGGAAAATATTATTTAATCCAAAAATTTAGTTTGCGATAATCATAATCTAAAATTTTAATTTGAAATAGTTAGAAATAGAAAATAGGATGAAGTAAACATTCATTATATGACTCTACCAAATTTTTTTTTTTTTTAATAAAATAAATCACAAACTATTTTTTATTTCAAGAAGTATATATTTCATATTCCACACCGATCCAATCAAAATTAATTTTGTTTACAACAATTTTTTTATGGGTTGTTGAACAATTTGGTGAAGAAATATTATGGAAAGTAACACTATGCATAATGTCAAGAAACATACCCTTAAAAGTTTCCTTAAAATCCATGTATAAGACTCAATTTTTTTAGTGAATGAGACAGTTGTTAATTAATTTTATTAATTTATAAATATAATAAATATGCATCTATACTATATAAAATATTAATTTTGTAATAAAAAATTTTAAAAATAAATTTTACAGGTATAAATAAGATTCTTTAATCACTAGTTACAAAAAGCTCATTGCAATAGTACTATGCCTAATGACAAGCACTAATAATTTAGAGTTTCCAAACTCTTTCACTTCTTTAGTAAAAGTAGGCTCTAAGTTAGATTATCTCAAAAGTACTTTGATGTAAAAATTCCTTTTCCTATGAAGTCTACCATTTTTATTCTCAATAAAGATTGCAACTTCGATGAGATACTTTTAGCCTTTCTTCCAATGTTAATATCCCATCATAAAAATTTTATGGAAATAAGATCATATCAAGAATCATTATTTAATTACTTTCCATGTGTTATTGAATGAGCCACTTTATATCAAGATCATTAATGAAGAATGTCAGTTACAAAAATATATTAAATAATTACAGACCACCATCCTCTTCATTTCTTTGTGTAGTGGTTGGCATTAAGTGGTATGTAATAGGAAACTTGAATTGGATATGTCATCAAAACCACATTACCAATATTAACATTCCATGTGATCTTGAAATGATGTTTGTCTCAAGTAGAAATTTGTAGCTCTTTGATAGTCTATTCTTTTTAAATTCTACCATTTTAATAGAGGAAGGGGAGAGAATTTTTGCTGACAAGAAGAGGATGTTCTTCCACAATCCACTCTAACCTAAACCCTAACATAAAATGGAAAAGAAATTACTACTATTTTATCTCACTAGAAAATGATGAAATATATTGGTTACATGCCTTAACTCTGATTGTTGGCTATTTTCCTAAGGATTAAGGATGATTTTGAAGTTGTATTTAAATTGAGAATTGTAATGAGCATTCTGGTTGATTGCTGGTACCAACAACTATGAGAGTGGTTGAAAGATCATCTAAAAGAACTTCATATTCTTCAGAATACCCACCACATTATTTCAACAAGTTGAGTATACATGTCTTTAATAGCTTCATTACAACAAGAACAATTTGGTGCTTTGCGGCCAGCTTTATTGCAGATTTAGCATATGTTTTGATGAAAGTGAGGGTGAGGATGTAAATTCTTGTGTAGCTAGATTCTTAGGTGCATGGAAGTGGCAACAAGGAAATGTTCTTGGTTGAGAATGTAAATTGTTATGCTTCTTGTGGCATTTTTGTATCTATCTTTGGGATTCAAAAAAGGGACTACATCCATATGTATCAAGAAAAGTGGAAACTATACACTATGCTTCATGCTTGGTATACTTATTTTGGTATTTATAATCATCAATGAATTTTAAAATTTGATCTTTAGAAAATTGAATCAAATTTGACATGGGGCATTTTTCTAAGGTTAGACTTCTCAAATCTAGATATGTTGTTACTTTATCAATAATATTATATTGCAATCCTTCAATATATTTTGTCTTTTCCATTTCAATTTACTTACGATTAGTAAGCTGATACAAAAGTCCTAAAATCTTGAGAATATGCTGAAAAATCCTTTAGATCACAACATTTCATCTATAGAATATTATATATATTCTTTCCTTTCTATTTACAAGCTCAAGCAAAAACCCATTAACTCATTCATTAAGAATTAAATAGGGACTAACTAGACTTGTTGCATAATCTAACTAGTGATTGGATCTACCTATTAGAAATGCTTTAGAATAACTGAGAGGGGGGTGAATCAGTTATTCAAGGTCCAAATGTCCAATTCAAACTTTTTAGCAAGTAAAGTGTGCCCATCTAACTTATTTATTTATCCAAGCTTTAACTTTCCTATTCAACAAGTTACTATAAATCAGTCATGCAAACATAACACATATAAAGATCAACACATAACATAGTGATTTACATGGAAACCCAATTTGGGAAAAACCACTAGTAACATGCTACTCAATTCTCACTCTTCTGAAGTGATGCCCTGTTAAAGGCTACAAGACACTGTTAAATATGACCTGGTTAAAGGATTTAACCACCCTATTAGAAGTGGGCCTAGTTAGAGGACTTTAGAACATTCACTTGGAATGCCACCTTGTTAAAGGATCTACAAATGGCTATTAAACCAACCTAAGTCCATAGGATTTTCTTTTACCCTAACTAATACAATTGCTAGAGAGTAACAATAAGGGGTTTTGACCTAATTACAACATATAACTTAACTTGCAGCTATCAAATCACTCTTCAGCTCTTTTTCATTTGCCTGGCTTTCAGTCTCTGCAACCCTAACAGCTTGCCCTCCTTTCAAGCTTAGTCTCCTTGAGTCTTCATGCTCAATGTACCAGTGCAATCATCTTTTTCTGACCACTTATCAAAGCAGAGTTTATGTGCTTTGTTCTTCCTTCTCCTAGATGTCTTCTCCTTGACACCCTTCAACCTCTTTGCAATTTGGCATACCAGCAGCTCTTGCTTCTTGGTCTGTGACTTCTTAAATAGAAATCTGGAATTCTTCCCTCTTTTAATTTCAATTCATATGGATTAGGTAGGATTCATTGAATCTAACCCATATTATGTTCCTTCTAGAAACATCATGAAGAATCCTCTTGAATTCGCTCAAAAATGGTTTACATAAAATTTTGTGCCACCAGCTCATCATCCTTATCCTTCAACTAGTTCACAAAATTCAAGGTAACAACTTTGTTAGCTCAGATCTGGCGAATCTTTGACTTTTCCAATAATGTAACAGCTCAGCACTATTGAAATTCTGGTGCTCAGCACATATTGAGTTACTCAGCATCAACTATATTTTACTGATGCTCGGCACCTGAAGTTCACTCAACACCTACTAAGATTTTATGACACTCAGCTCCTTCTATATCACTTGGCACTTGAACTTCACTCAGCACCCACTAGATTTTCCATTTTCTCAGCTTAAACTAGCTTGCTCGGCACCCACTGATGAACTTAGTTTAAGCTTTGTAGTCAACCTTGTTCCAACTTATACTTCTAGTGTTTCTTAGTGTGGCCAACCTCTATATCTTTGAATATGATATCAATACATCATTTAACCATTGTGTTAGCTGATCCTTGTACTTCATTACAACATCATAACTCAACCTTTCCCTTAGGTTCTTTTGTTACATCTTGTTGATTAAATCCTCTTCATCGATCAACTAAGTGATAGTACTTGGATCTTATAAGCAATTTTCATTCCTTCAAATAGCAGGTTTGACATCAATGACAAAACAATGATTGAAAACATTCTTTTAACAACAATCTCCCTCTTTCAATCAATCTTCTTCTCATAATGATCTTTTCAATTAGATTTCCAACACTACCATATTTTGAGTTTAAAAGTTTTAATTAACTTGAGCATCCATTTTTATTCTATTTTTCCATTTTTCCATTCTACCATACTCTTTTTATTCCCCATAGATAATTTACAATAAACTTACATGTATTTTCATCGGTGGCTCTAAACAACACTTCTATGATAAGAAAATGTTTACCCATCCTTAAATTTTCTATTTGGGATCAACATCATGGTAAATATCCAAATACAAAGGTTGGATATTACAACTAGTTTTCATAATCTATCATCTTTTTCTTTCTTTCTTTTCAGGTGCCTAGAGTGATGTGCAAATAACTAAGGTTGTCTATTTGGCAATTTTTTTGATGCAGGAGCATCCACTCATGTAAGGGCAATCTTGTATCACCAAAAAAATGCTTAGTGTTACTTTCATTTTTAATGTGTTTGTATTTTTGGATACCCATTTGGGCCAAATAGAGAGTTCAACTCTCAGAATTCCATTATTACTTTTTTGGGTTACTATTTTTGTGCACCTCGAGCTACATGCAAATGTATAAAATGGGTTCTTTGTTTATAGATAAAAAGAATTATAAACATTTAGAGAGTGTAAGTTGGAAAGAAGGTTGTGATTAAAATTTCAATCAATCCAAAAAAATAATCAAGTCAAAAGGTTTCATGATTTGAAAGTTATTATAGTTTTAAGTTGCCTGGAGACCTCTTAAAAATGCTTTGGAGCCTAGTTTGAGGCACTAAATCACCTCGTATCACCTTGAAAAGTTGAGGGAAAATATTTTTTTCCAATATGGCTATAGAGTTCTCAGAGATATTTTTATAAATATAAATGGTTTGTCCATAGGAATCCTAGATCAAAATTTATGCCTCTCAAAACTTGGACTAGCTTTTCTAGAATAGTTATGGTATAGAACGGCCTATAATGGTAGGAAATTTTTCTTCCATTAGAGCTACCAAATGAGTATTTCTTCTACTATTGGCTCTATGAGAAGAACCAAACAAAGAGCAAGCATATTGGTATTGTTCTACAAAAGGATTATGAGTTCTAGAAGAGAGAGATCTAAGAAGAATATCAATATGATTTTGTGACACATGGTAAACAATATTAGTGGTCTCTAAGATTTTTTGGGTTACATGTTGCATCTATTTAATCCTCCATCCTACAAGTGTACCAATCATATTGATATGGTCTTCTTGCAATTGTACTTCTCCATTTTTTAGTATAAGGGAAGTAATTAATTATGATAGGATTATTAGTATTTGTCATGCTATTTAGGACTTGAATTTGGACTTATTCATATTTAAAGGGTCAAAACATCATCATACCATATAAGGAGCTGAAAACATTTCATACTTTACTTTAGTACTAGATTTATCTCTAGTAGCAATAGTGACGTTCAAATAACATTTAAAGAAAATACAATTCTTTGACATTCTAGAAATACTATAATTGATAAGAATGGTTATAATCTACCTATAATCTATCACAAAGGGCAAGATAGAACAAAAAAAACTAATAGTTTCTTTAATTAATGACCCAATAGTGACTTGGATGGCACTACAATAGACAAAATCTACTTCCTTTCATCTCCTAATGTACTATGTTTCCTCAGGAGGGAAAATGAGGAATATTTTGGTTTGGAATGTTTGACTAGGGTCATATTCCAATGTAAGCTCTACAATTTTCATTTTAAGAATTACACAATTCTTAAAAGTAGACTTGGAAAAGAAATTCTTTAAAGGATTATACCTATAGGTTTTCTTCTTCTATACACCTTCAGGCTTCAATTGAGGAGGTATAAAAGTAATTACTTGGAAAACCAAAGTATTCTCATATGTCTAGATATCTAGTATCTCTTCATTCACAATCAAATCTTATGTAGTAGGTCAAACATGAGATACTTCATGCAGTCCTTCTATATAAGCTTCGTTGATTCTTTCTACACCTTTTTTAGTAGAAAATTGTTGAAACTTAGCTATTTCTTTTACAGGTAAGATAGATGATGAGCTAAGACACATGGATTTTATAGGAGAGAAAACAAACTAGAACTTTATCTAAAGGAAAAAAGAGAGGATAATATAATTTAAAATAAGAATCTCACTCCCAACACAGAATGTACCTCTATAGAGAATTTCTCTTTCCACTTAGCAAATATCTCAATCATGTGACTAAAATTGGACAGATTTGTGTGACCAAGAATAATCTAGACTATGAACTAGGATTTGATACCAATAACTATGAGAGAAAACTAGCAAGGATAAACCAATGGCAAATATTTTTGGTCGAATGACTATGGCTTCTACTATTGATAAAATAGAAGCTTATAGTATGATAGCCTTACAACTTATACCACTCATTTTTTATCTACAGGGAAGATCTCACGAAGCACTTATGTAGGCAGAAACATAATATGTTAAATTTTTTGAACTTGTAAAACTTTATGGAGGCCTTACTGGGTGGGAACCAAACCACCTTATGAAAACTCTTTCCTAATCTTGCCCAAGCATATCATCTTCTTAAATACACTGACATGGGCTGACAAGGGCTGACTACCTTGGTGAAAATGCAACCCTCTCATAGGAAAACACAACAAAGGCATAGGGCTTTGTGTAGGAATGTGGGATAGCCCACTTGTGATGTAGACAAGTGGAGTGAGTAGTTAGACTTGGGGGTAGGTGTAGTGTGTAGTTTAGTTAAGTTTTATTGAGTAGTTTACTATCCTAATCTTGTACTTAGTATTTCTTCATGATGTTATTTTTCTGTATTAGGTTGTAATGCGATTATAATATAGTATTTGTCTGTATTAGTTTGGAATGTGATTATAATATAGTATTTTATGTTTAGTATTTTTCTTTACTTATGTTAGTAACATAAGTAATGCAGATTTAGCCTATTAGTAAAAATTATTAGGTAGTAGTAATAAAGTAAATGAGTATTGGATATGATATAATTGATTTATATATTGTATGTTTAGATATGTTTATTATTTTGCAAATGTACTTTTAATTTAATGTAGGTATTAGTAACATGTTATTAGGAAGTTAATAAAAGGATATTAATTCATATGTGTAAACAAAGTGGTGAGTTTTTAAGAGATGGGTTTTTTTAAGTAATAGCTTAAGCTGTAGTAGTTTAGTAAATATGGATTTAGTTAAGTTATTTTCTATGTTGAATTTTTTAAGTAATGGGTGTGTATTTTAATTTTATTGGATTTTATTTAATTGTTGTTGGAGTTTATTTGTTAGCATGGTATGATAATGTTATAAGGTACCTTAGAGTTGTACTAGTGTATAGACATTTATTACACCCTTTTAATTAGTCATTCTCAAATTAAATACATTATAATTTTAGATAACTATAATTGTTACATGTTGGTTTTAGTGAGGTTCTCATAATGTTAGAGAATCAAATCTAGTTATAATTGATTATGAAATGAGTGTACTTAATCCTTTAAACAATGACCTAACTAGACCAAAAAAGGAAAGAAACAAAAAATGAATCATCTCCTAGACTTGACGTTATACCTATGTTTCACAACCTAATAGCTTAATCAATTAAACCTTATCATCCTAAAGTTCAAGATTTTTAATCAATTTCATTTGTATGTATAAACCTAGAGGTGAGAACAAAATTGTTATATGTATTGTAACATCACCTAATTAATATCTCTTGAGCAATGATGTGATTCTGAAACTGAATGCCTAGAACTCTAGTAGCTAATCATGCACCCTCAAGACTTGAACTCAACTTTACCATGTTTTCATATCTCTACAACGCATTTGATGTTAGTGTGTATTTAAACTTAGTTGTTATTGCCTTAAAAAAATGTTGGTTTTTTTGCCCTGATTTTTGGGCATGACAGTTTTATGCTAATAAGTTTGATCCATGTGTAGATTCAAGTATGAAGACTAAAGATTTTGGGGAGACCATTGAGGGTGCATACACGAGTTAGAAGTATGATACTTTCCAGTTGAACCAAAGTAGCTAATTGAAGACACTAAGGAGATCATAGAAGAGGAGAGCATAAACTACAAGCATGGAACCTTCTAGTCAAATTAGGTAGGAGAAAAGATTGAAGATTATGATGAGACTATTAAAGGGATGTACATAAATTAAATGTATGAAACCTTTTAATTGAATCTTGGAGAGGTTTGAGGCATACAAGTTGGATACGAGGTTCTTAAAGGGTTACAAATACTAAAATCATGAAACCTTTCAATAATGTGGTTTCACACATCTTAGGGTACTATAATATTATTTCAGTAGGGATCAACATGTATAAAGGCTACCGGTACATTCATGAAGACCCTACAATAGAAAAGGTACATTATTCATCACTTTAGAGGATTTTTATTTTGAGCTAAGGAAAATATGGTGGGATATTATAGGAATCTTCAACATGTTTCTCATTTTTTTAGAATGAAATGATTATCATAATTGAACTAGTCTATTATTGTCAACAAAGGATATGATAGAAGTGTGTCATCACAAGAATTAACAAATATTTAAATATGATGGCAGTTTTATGAATTAAGTATAAAGAAAAATTACATTATCAATCAAGGGTTGCCATCAAGTGTTGTAAAGTTAAATATTCAAATGAGTTTACAACATTAATGAATGTACATGAGAGGCACAGTCTCACTTTTATCACAACCTATTTCAAAGAACAAAATCCATGATACAAAGCACATAATTCTAAAGAGACAATGTGATCCAAATATGTATTAGGATGCCATATTTTCAAGTCATTCAATGATAGTCATGAATGGATGGTATGCTATAACATGACATTAATCTTCACAGAGAAACATTGAGACTTCAGATATTAAAAATAAGAGAGAGATAGAGTACTACTTTTCTTTTGGTTCTCAGAATGAAATCATGGTATTTGTTAGTATAGAACTATTAGTATACTTTTATTCTATAGTTCATCAAAGAACAACATAAAGGGTCAATACTATCAAATATAATGAGGAAATAAACAAGGTCATAGAATCTAATAAATGATCTAGATAAACATAAGTGGTGTTGCACTATATGGAAAGAATCAGATTTTTATTGGCTATTTACTCCAAGAGAGTTCAAGTTATGTGAAAGAGAAACTACAAAAGGCTGAAATCAACTAACTGGATGAATTTTCTTAAGTATTTTCTAAGTCATACAAGGGTAGATAAGTAATAAACATGGGATCAAAATAAAAGAAAGGGAATTTATTTTCATGATATTGATTAAAGGATATTCACATATGAAAATAGAAAAAAAGGTATGATGGTGACATATGTGACATGAAAGTTCATATTTGCTAGATTCAACATCAATTATAGCATCATAATAAAATAGGAAATAATATCACATATAGTATTTGCATGAAACTCATAGCATCTCCAATAACTAAATGGTTTTCCCAAATAAAAAAGAAAGTTGGAAAGATAAGTGTGGAAAAATAATGATAGACCATTCATTATTCTAAAGAAATAAGATCAAATCATGAAAATATGAGATCTGGGTATTTTCCAAAATAGCCCCAAAAGGGTCTTATGCAGGTTGAATCCTCTTATAGTCACTGAGAAAGGAGACATTTGGTGTTTTTAAGAGCATAATTTTATGATATATCAATAACAATTGAAATACAAGACGCTACAATTAGCCCAATCTGGATACTTCAATGCTCAAAGCTATAATGGAAATATTTTTATACCAATAATATCAAATATTATATCTATCTGAAGTAATTATTCTAATGTTCATGATTAGAAATTCAAAGGAATATTGGTTTAACCTTGTCATAGTCTCAAGTTAAGAATGATGAACCATTTTATCAGAGTAAACTCACATGCTTATGAAAATATTAGAAATTAATAGAGTTCACTAGTAGCATGAAACAATAATGTATACTAATTTAAGGCTCGTATCAAAAGATTTAGACAGTGAAAGACCAAAGAAGCATACATAAAAGTTGCAGCTATAAAGTCTCATTAAAGATTGCATATAGTATCATCTTTATAGAGAAATAAATGTAGATCACAAAATAAGTCCTTCAATGGCATATTCTATTGGAAATTTGGCTAGGTAGATAGTATAGAGTTTTAATTTATGGCAACGTATATCCAGCATTAAGTGAGCAGATTATGAAGATGAAGTTTTGATAGAAGGAATTAAAAAATTGTTTAAGTGTTATGAAGTATAATTGTCAGCACAATTACAGTTTTGGCTTGCAAAGTTGATAGACAATATTTTGACACATGCAAAGTTGAGGGAAGCAACAACATAGTATAAAGAACCAGAATGCAAGTGCACAAGTCATTATGATTAGTATGGACATAGTTATTAATGATTTATTTAGTGATTACAAGTATGCACAGGAAGAACATGATAGAGTTAAGGAATTGGATTTATTAAGTTAAGGGGTTTTTTTATAGCAAAACAATTACTTGACTAATTAGGGACCACATCCTAGATGTCAAACCTAAGTGAGAAAAAATTAGTTTTGAATTTTGGGACATGTGTGATGGTATGAAGGCTAGTAGTACAAAATATTATGATATAAAGGATATCTTTTGATGCGAAGTTTGGCAATGCTTTCATAATGCTTTTGTGATGGTTATGCTATTGTAATGTGATGCAAATTTGATGTTTAGAGCAATAGAGCCAGTACATATGAAGTTTGTGCAGTGAGCTATAAAGATCAAATCAAATATTGAAGATATCAACATTGGAAAGAGGTTTTTGTATCTATTCCTTTTGTATATAGAATATCATTGTATATTGCATGTTTAGGCAGTGAGATCATCTTCCACACATTTTGTAATTGTAATAACAACTCCTAATAGGATTGAGGCTTTTAACAAGGCCTAAAGGACTGAGAAACTATATGAATGTAATAGACTCCTTATAGGGTCAATATCTTTCACAAGATACTTTTGATTAGTGGGTACCATCCTCACTAGGATTTTCCCTTGGCCAAGATTTAATGATGTTATGAGTTAAATTGTGTTACTGTTATGTTTATTTTTTAGTTTATTCATATGTGCATGTTTTAAGGTTATAAAAGATATCCATAGTTGGTCAAAATTTTGTGAAATACTAATTCACCCTCTATCTCAATATTTCCTATTTCTAATAGTTTCAGCTAGTAAAGAATGTCATCTTAATTCACATCTTCAATAAAGTTCAAAATCAAATGTAACATCCAACTCTATACAAACAAAATTAACATATATGGTGCAATAACCAAATTGGCAAGCATGATAACATAACGGACAAAGAAATTTCAATTTTTTATTATTAAAAATAGAAAAATGATAATAGATGGTAATAAAAGTAATGCATCTATGTAAGTTCATAAGATGGAATGAATGATAAAAATGTAATCATTGCTCATTTTACCAAAACATTAGTAGTAAAGTCATAGAATGACACTCATAGTACCTTACAACAATAACAGGTAAATCTTGAGAAAAATAGAGTTTATTTCTTCAAGCAACTCAATATAAATCTAAGAAGCTACATGCATTAGTGAAGAGGGAATATAATTAATTGAGACTTATTTTAGAAATAAAGAACATGCAATTTTTAACATTGCTTAGAAACATGCTAAAAGAAATAGATTTTTACAACCGATTGCATGAGATTAAGCACTCAGAGGTAGAGATACTATTCATGATATTCAAGTCTCAGAACTATTTAGATTACATATTTTTGTAAGAAACCAATAATACATATTAAATATTTATCAGAAGCCAAAGAATAGTGGCAACTAATACAAAGAGAAATATTTTGCAAGGATAGCTTTAGTTAAATGATATAAGATCTTTATAAAAGAATTATCGAACCATGATCTTGTAGAGAAAAACCTCATCTTCAATGTTTGCTCATGGTATAAGTAGAAAAGGCCATGAAAGTCATCAATAAATTCAGTATATGGTGACAACCTATGGAAATGGCATCAATGTGACATTCAAGAAAAATAATGGAGATGCATATTATAGTATTCATTTTCTTTTAAAAAAAGAGAGAAAGTAGAGGAATTCCTTCATTTGTAGCTATAGAAGCTCACAATCAAAGAACCAGATACCCAGTTTAAACACCAAGTAACTAAAGTTAAAGATTTCACACAGTAGAAAAAGGAGGCCTTATTTCATTCCTGATAAAAAATAATGGACTTGTATTTGAGTAACAACAATGACTCTCTTCACAAAATTTTAGACTTTGCAATATAACTGATAGGTGCATGGCAAGCAGTTTAAGTAGAAAAATCCTCATGAAAAATATAGTGTACATTTATTCAACAATAGATACTAATTTTCTATTTCACCAACAAAGACACAACATATGCATATAGGGGATGCCTGAACAATAGGTTGAATCTTAAAAATAGAGAATGGCAGGTGGGAGCGGGAGCAGTACAGGTGTGGTGGGTAGGAAAAATGGATTCAAAATTTTGAGGGTGAATGAGACAGATTCAACTTGATCGAGAGTGTAAGCAAAGTCAATAGGGGACAATACTACAAAGGGGACCAATCCCGATGATGGCAAGACTATGGAGGATCTAGGGGGTCCCAAGCAGGCTGTTGTTCTGCCAAAAAATGGGCCAGTCTGTTTGGTATCAAACTGGCTGGCAAGTCTGCCTTTCCACCAGTCAAAAATATTTCTTCAAAGGATAAAGGTATGTTTACACTAGAAATCCCAGATCAAATCATTGATAAAATTATTTCTAGTATGGATTTGATCTTGGTAGGAAGGTTTTTAGGTGTTAGGCCCAACATTGAGGTAGACAAGGCCTTTGTTTGAAGGAAGTGGGCTTTAAAAGGCCAAGTGGACATTGTTGTGATGGCTAAAACATGCCTATCATTTGGTTTTTCTTGTGAAGAAGATAAACATGAGATCCTCTACAACAGTCCCTGGGTTATGGGTAAACATATTTTGATTCTACAAAAATGGGCTCCAAACTTGTATTCTTTGGATGAATCTAGAACTAAAGCTCTAGCTTGGATTAGATTGCCAGGGTTACCATTGGAGTTTTGGATGGATGATGTGTTTCAAGGTATTTTTGGTACCTTTGGTGAGCTCCTCCCTATGGATCTAGTCACAGTTTCGAGGAGAAGAATGACCTATACTAGGATCTGTGTGGGTGTTTTTCAAGGTACGGATATGCTAGAATTTATTTCACTCAAATCTAAACTTGGTATATGGAAGAAAAATATTGAGTACGAGACTATCCCCTTTGCTTGTTTCCATTGCAAAAAATCTAGACATTGGGCTAAAAAAAGTCTTTCTTTGATCGGAGCACCCAAATTTTTTTTTAAAATATGGGTGCAAAAAAGGATTGAATAATCATAATGGAGATGAGATTACTAGGGGTGAGGCAAGGAAGTCTCAGGTAGTCAGTGGTTTGGGTAAGGGGTCATTGATGGTTGATGAAGAAGCTTCTCAACCATTGATGAATGTTGAAGGGGATAACTAGGTTAGGATTCCACTAGATCATAGTAGTGGGGATATTGGTCTGGCTCATGGAGGAGGTGTAATTTGAACCAATAATGGGGATGAAGAAGATAGTAGGGAGATCCATAGTAGTGGGGATATTGGTCTGACTCATGGAGGAGGTGAGATTTGTCCCAATAATGGGGATGAAGAAGATAGTGGGGAGATTTAGAATGATAACATTATTGAAGATGTTTTTGAGGAACTTATTTCTTTCTCCATGAGTAAGCTAGATCAATGTCTGATTGAACCCTTGGCAGATGTTACAACCATAGAAAGTAATCATAATAGGGGGGAAGTTGAGGAAATCTTTAAAGTGCTATAAGGGGCAGAGGAGAACTCTAGTATAGACTAGATTCAAGTTGGGGGTAATAGGACCTCTAAATCTAAGAAGAAAATTGAGGGGGTATCCTCCATAAAGAATAAAGAAAATGCTATGGTTAAAACTAGGAGCAATAAGAAATGAGATATCCCTAGCACACCTTTGGGAAAAGGCAGTAAAAAAGGTGAAATGAAGAGAAAGAAGGCTAGGGACTGTTGTCCACCTACAACACCACTAGGTAAAGGTTTTAAGGTTGGAGATGTTGGTTTATCTCCTTCTTCAGTAGGTAGACCATCTAATGTACAGAGAAGAATTATTGAGACTAACAGAAGTATTCCAGATGGTATTTAGAGGACTATCTTATGAAAAATACTATCTCTAATCAAAGGATTAAATAATCCTCACAAACAAGATGTTATGAAAAATATGATTAGAGATAACAAATCGAAAATTGTACTAATTCAAGAAACTAAAATGTTGAAGAATAAGGTGGAATGTCTTCTAGTTTTTAGGGGAGGCAATATTATTGAGAATGATTTAGATGGGGCCTCAGGTGGTATGGCGGTTTACTGGAATGATAAATGTATTGATGGGGAACTTATCTCTCAGAATAGAAATATGATGAACATCAGATTTACCAATTCTAAGGATGGCTCTACTTGGGTTCTTACTAATGTCTATGCTCCCAATTCTAAATGGGGTAGAAAGGCTCTTTGGGAAGATATAACTAATTGGAGAAAAAGTTTTGTGGAGGAGAATTGGATCATTATGGGGGATTTTAATACTCCTCTAAAAGAAACTGAAAAGATGGGTGGAAGTCAGACTAACTTGGATAACAGATTGGATTTAATGGCTTTTATTGATAATCATCTTCTACATGATATGGATCTGTAGGGGATTGATTATACTTGGACAAATAGAAGAACTAGAAAGGACCTCATTCAGGTCAACCTGGATAGAGCACTTATTAGTATTTTTCTTGTGGTTGATCTATCAACCTTTCAGAAGAATTACCCTTTTAGGTTTGAAAAATGTGGACTCTCCATTCGAGATTGGAAAATCTTATCAAGGAATGGTGGAGCATTCATGTGGAGGGTACTGCCATGTTCAAAGTTGTTGCTAAGCTGAAAAATATTTTTAAAAAATCAAAAAATAGAATAAGGATACTTTTGGGAACATTATTGAAAATAAAAAGAAGATCTTGGAGGAGCTTAAAGATATTCAGGACAATATTCAGGTTGATGGATATGAGACTGTCTCTAGGGAGGAAGAGAGTGTGAAACTGGCTGAGATTCATGATATTATTACCAAGGAGGAGATGCTCTAAAGGTAGTGATCTAGAATTTTTTTTTGAAGGGGACTAGAATACTAAGTACTTTCACGTGACCACTTTGAAGCATAGGATGGCTAGTAGAATTTCTAGACTCAATACTAATGGAGGTTCAACAGAGGATGAGGAGATTATTAAGAGGGAAGTGATGGATTTTTTTAGCAATTTTATACAAGGTGATCCCAATTTGGACAAGGACAAGCAAAATATGTCTCTGGATTGCATCCCAAACTATATTTCAGAGGATCAGAATTCTTGACTTCTATTCTGTCTAATGATGAAATTTCCAAGGTTATTTTCTCCTTTGTCGGAGACAAGGCACCAAGGCCAAATGGGTTTCCTCTCTTGTTTTTCATAAGTTTTGGGGTATCATTAGTGATGATGTTTGTAATGGGGTTAAGGAATTCTTTGGTTCTAGGAAAATTCTCAAAGAATTGAACAATACCTTCCTTGCTTTAATTTCTAAGAAGTTGGGTGCTGACAATATGGACCAATTTCGACCAATCAATCTTTCTAATTCATTTTATAAAGTTATTTCTAAAGTGCTAACTCTCATAATTTTGTTTGTTCTCCCTAGTTTGATATCTAGGAAACATAATGGTTTTGTTCCTGGTACACAAATTTTGGATTCAATTATTTTGGTGCATGAAAATATTCACTCTCTCACTATTTCCAAGAAAGAAGGGTTTCTCCTTAAACTTGATCTTTCCAAAGCTTATGATAGAGTGGATTGGGCTTTTCTACAAAGAGGACTTGAAGCTTTTGGTTATAATAAAAAATTTAGGGATCTGGTCCTTATGCTAGTCTCTCTACTACTTTCTCAGTGCTTGTTAATGATTCACCAACCCCTTTTTTTCAAGCATCATGTGGTTTAAGGTAGGGGGATCCGCTTTCACCTATCCTCTTCATTCTAATGGTTAAATGTCTGGGAAGGTTTGTGGAAAAAATGGTGAATGTGGGGGATTTTTTTGGTCTAAAAGCCTCTTCTAAAGAGCTAATTTGTTCACATCAACAATTTGTGGATGATTATACTGTTATGGGAGAAGCTTCAATTAGAAATGCTAGAAACATAAAGAAGGCTTTGGAGGATTATGGGGAAGCTTTGGGCCAAATTATTAACTAGAACAAAAGTGTGATATATTTCATCAATGTGAATGATATTAGATAGAACAAAATTAAAAGGATTATTGGCTGCGAGATTGGCACCTTACCAGGTTCTTATCTAGATTGAACCACCTGAGATCTTTTGGAGTTCGTTGATTGATAAAATTCATTCCAAGTTAGCAGGGTGGAAAGGTTCCCTCCTTAATCAAGCTGGTAAGGTTATTGTTCTCAAATCTATTTTACAGAATGTTTTGCTATATTCTCTGAATGCTTTTAAGATCCCTAGAAAGTTTGTGCTGGCAATTAAAAAAATTAAGAAGTTTTTCTTATGGACGAGTATGGAAAAAAAAGAAAAGATTGCCCCTAATTGCATGGGAGAAAGTTTGTATGCCTTTTAATAAAGGTGGCCTTGGATTGAGAAGAGTTACTACTATGAATGATTCTTTTCTTGCCAAGTTGTTATGGAGATGGCACAAAGAGGAAGGTGAATGGCGTGATATTTGGACCGATAAGTATAATAGGGAGAACCAAGATCTTAGACACTATCTTAATAATGAGTCAGTGCAAAGGGGTTCTATGATTTGGAAAAATGCTCAAAAATATAAGCAAATTATTAAGAAAGGGTTCAGATGGAAGGTGGGAAAGGGGAGGACTGTTCTTTTTTGGGATGATATTTAGATTCTTGATCATCCTCTTAGTGCTAATCAAAGGTGGAATGGTTTCATGGAGCAATGTAAGAATCTCTTTTGGATTTTTGTTGAAGACTATTGGGAGGAGAATAAATGGTTGGATAGAAACTCGATTATCTCAACAAGATTGTGAATGTTGTCTTTTTAAGCCATGAGGAGGACGTACTAATATGGAAATATAATCCTAATGGGCTCTTTTATGTGTCTTTAATGTATGCTAATGCTTTTGAAGAGCACCCTGAGCCTTGTTGGGCTAAAGCATGGTTTAAAGGTATGACCCCCAAAGTTAACATATTTTTTTGGATTCTTTTGTAGGAAATTTTTTTGACTACATATAACATATTAAAGAGAGGAATTAACATTGTTAATAGATGTTACCTTTGTACGAATGATGTTGAGTTGGTTAACCATATGACTATGCACTACTCTTATACTAAAAGGGTTTGGGAAAGGGTCTGTGGTCTGTTGAATATTGCTTGGGTTTTCCCTGCTACTATTCAACATTTTTTCAATGGTTGGTAGCCACCTTCTAGTAATGTCTTAGTTTTGAGATTGTGGGATTTAATTCTCCCATTCCTTTGCTGGGGCGTTTGGAAGGAACGTAATGATAGGGTGTTTAGGGGTGTTGAATCTAATCTAGATTAGGTTTTTTGTAAGATTAAGAATATGGTGACTGAGAATATTAGATCTAGTGGAAAAGGTCAACAACCTCAAAATGAATGGGAAGAACTGGTGATTTAGAATTGGAGTCTAAATGGTATCAGTTTGGTGCAAATTGGTCCTAACCTTAGGGATCTGGCTAAATGGGATTGTCCCTCGATGGACTGGTATAAGATAAATTTTGATGGGGCCTCGAAGGGCAACCCAAGAATTGTTGGTTGTGGTATCATTATTAGGAATGTCAATGGGGATAGAATGGGTAGAATGGCCATCCCTATTGGAATTGAATCTAACCATGTTGTAGAAGCTAGTGATGCCCTCTATGGTCCTATCTATGCAAAGAGTTTGAATTTGAATAAGACATGGCTTGAGGAGGAATCCCTTAATATAATTAATTGCCTTAATAAAGTTACCAATTCTTCCTAGACTATTAATAATATTATTACTCAAGTCATAAATCTTATCAATTCCTTTGAATTCTATGTTGTCACTCATAATTATAGAGAAATGAATAAAATTGCTAACTAGGTAACTAATGTGGCATGCAAGAGTGATGAAAAGGTAATATGGAACCATGATGATATAATACCTATTGAGGGGAGCTTACTAATAGAACATGACAAAGTTAGAAGTAAGTTAAAGTGCTTCATTAATGATGATTATGTTAGGAAAAAGTAATTATTATATGGATAGAATTGTCAAGCGGTGGGCTATTATGAGAAGAACAACATATTACCATTCAATACCACATGGATTGTGGGTCTTATTTGCCACTCTATTCTTTGGCTACAATATAAACTATGGTATTTAGTTGCAGAGGGTTTTTCTAAGAAGGGAGGAAATTCATTTTGGAGATAAGAAGATGGGAGGAAAGTGAAAAAGAATTGAACCAGCTAGTTGTAAAGAGTGGAGGAAGAACAAGGAAATTTGGGAAATTCTTGAGCAAGGGAGCTTTACTAGTTTTATGGAAAAGTTAAAAGGAAACAACCTTGCTATTATGTAATAGTTCATTAAGACCTAGAAAGATGGGACTGTTCTAGTGGAAAATCAAAGGATGGAGGTGTCTAAAGACATCATAGCTGAAGCTATGGGACTAAAGATGGAGGGCATTAATTTTTACCAAGATGGGAAGCTCTTAGATAGGGTAGTCGATGAGTTTTCAAATTTAGCTAAAGAACGCAATAGACTAGTTAAAATAGGTAATTCCTACTTTAACCTAGCTTCCATTTCGTGCTCTTGGAGATTTGTTGTGTTTGTGATTATTGAGTATCTTACTTTGGGTGGGTGCTTTACTAAGGTTTATGGTCACCATTTCATGTTAGTCAATCATTTTAGGCATGGGATTAGGATAAATCTGCCTTTTTATCTTAGACAATCTCTGGGTAATTCCATTCTGGCCTTTCAAAATGACCCTGATGGAGATCATGCATGCCAAGAGGGGTTAATGGTTCTCATTATGAACCTTCTGAAGTCAAAAAAGGTGGACAAACCCAGGCAAAGTAAGAAAGTGATTAATTATGAGACAAAGGACAATGATTTGGAGGACTTTGATAAGGATACCAAGGATGAAGTGGATGAGGTGGAGGTAAAGCAGAACATGAAAGGAGATTTTGGTAGTGCTTCCAAGAAGAAAAGGAAGGGTAAGGGGAGTGAGTCAGATCAAGACAGTGACTACGAGGAGGAGATGAGAAAGGGCTTTCAGAAGAAAGCAAATGTAGGGAAGGTCTCAAGTAATAGGGATAAGAATGCAGATAGGGTTTATGTCCCCTTTGATGATGAACCTTTAATAAAAAGGATGGAAAGAAAAAGAAAAATGGTGTCAACTCAAGATGAGGGTCATGACAATGTTCCCAAGGAGGTGGAATTGGATAAAAACAAACAAGGGGAGTAGGAGCACTATTTTGAACATAACAGGGAAGAGGGTGAAGAGGGGGCCCTAAAGGGTTTCACAAGAAATCCAAGGTTAATTTTGAAGGATGTCAAGACCCTTAAATAGAAAATTCAAGAGATTTCAAAGGATTTTGAGCAGCTCAGTTGGATGACAAGGGGGTAGCGTGCATTGGGCTAGCATATTGATAGGCTATCTAAAGTCATTGGTAATGTGAAAGAAGTTAAAAACTTAATGAAATGGGTGCCACCAATTGAAACCAAAAATAGGAAACTAGAGCAAGCAAATAAAGATATCCAAAAAAGGATCGAGAACCTGGATGCTAGAGTTGGTAATATGGAAAAAATGATTAAGAAATTGGCTGACCAAAATTGCAACATTTTGAAGACTGTGGCTGATAACTTCAATTTACATTGTTGAACAAGATGGATTAGGCTAAAGGACTTGACTCCTCTGTTGTGAATGAGGACCAGGGACCGAGCAAGTGTACAAGGGCCAATTCCAAGAAGAATGGAGTGGAAGTGAAAAAGCTAGATGAAATGAAAGCTTCTGTGAAAAATATGAACATTCTAGCAGACCAAGCTACAGACCTATTGAAAACTCTGTAGTTGTCCAAGTGTTGTCCTTTTTCTTTCCTTTTGCTATCTTTTACTGCATAGCTATACTTGGCCTCATGTTTTTGGGTTTGTTTGTTTGTTCTCTGAGGCCTTTGTTTTTCTGAACTTTTTTGTTAGTTCTTCTCTGTTACTTTGTTTAAGGTTTCGAGTCCTTCAAAACCTATTTTTACGTAATCAAAACATATGCGTACAAAAAATTATTGTTTTAGATCTCAAAAATGACAGATTGGATAGATCATAAAAATGATCAGGTTTTCAAGGTAAAGATCCATTTCAAATACATAGTTGTACTTATTTTTGAGGTTTATTTCATTAAAAATAAAGCACCAAATCTCCAATAAGCCTTGGCCACAAACAGAGAGGGCTAAAGCATATGGAATAGGAGAAGATATAAGTTAGACATAAACATTTTAAATTCAAACAAAGTCTAGTGAAAATGATGGAAGACGAGTCCATATTTAAATGTCACAAGCCAATATTATACATGATTCTAGTAAAAGAATGAGTCACAAAAGTAAACTTTCAAATTTTTAGCAAGAAATGACACCCAAAAAGAGAAAAGAAGCCTAAATATAGACCTTGCAAAGATGCACTTTTTTTCTTTTACATTAAAATATTGAGAAAATCTTCAAGCATCTTCATTGAGTTCACATGGAAAAACCTTAGCAGTGAGATCCAAATTTCTCAAACGAGTTCTAGAGCACAAAGTTTTACAAAAACTACTCCAGCAATGTTAACTTCAACATTAGATATTGTGTTTCAATCTTAGATCATTCTTATAGGGTTTCTTTAAATTTCTAAAGAGCCAAATGAAGATCAAAAATTACTCTAGGGTTTTTACCCTATCTATTAACTACCGAGCCTTTACAATTTTTATTAATTCCAATTAATAAAACATATCAGGTCCACTTTTGAGAGAGATGTTTCCCCCTTTAAAAAAATAAATCATTTGTTAGCTTATTTATATTTAATAAATTGATTACATTAAATTATCAAATATATATAAATTAGTGAATGATTTTTGTTTTATTATTTCTTTTAGTTTATTATTATAATCTTTTATTTACATATGCAGTATTTATTAAATGATAATTTATTTAATAAGTATTAGATATATAAATATCGATAAAGAAATAATGATTATTTTTCTATTGCATTAAAAACATTATAAAATTAATAAGTTAAGTGTTCAAGTTATAAGGCATTTAACTTTATTAATTTATTTTTTAATGCAAAAATGTTAAAAAGTTAGGAGGAGTTTC
The DNA here is from genome assembly GCA_028749045.1 of Cupressus sempervirens. Taxonomy (NCBI): domain Eukaryota; kingdom Viridiplantae; phylum Streptophyta; class Pinopsida; order Cupressales; family Cupressaceae; genus Cupressus; species Cupressus sempervirens. The sequence goes on from CM053792.1 coordinate 520,580,685, forward strand.
ATTGTGGGATGCAGTTATGACTAATATGGGAACTTAAAGAGTCTTTTAGTTCAACACGGAGTTCATTTTTTCAATTGAGATAGATATTTTCAGTCAATTGGATGTCACTTGGAGTTCTTTTTTAGTTGGGAGACAATATGACTTCCTCGTGCACTTATGGAGCAGTTTAGTGCCATTTTAAGCTAGATATGATGCAATTAGGGCTTGTTTACACTTTCCAAATCACTTTGGAGGCCTATTTAAGCATATTTTACATGGAGATGAGAAATTTGACATGAGTTTTGTGGAATTTTTTTTTGCATACAACCTAGGTTTTTGCATGGATTTTTGAGTAGATAGAGACAAATTTTGGTTGGCTATCAATTGGACATGTACTTAAGAGAAGATTTGATGGATTTCTTCATACTGCGAAGGAGCTTTGAGGGATATTGTGATGAAGGGTGTTCCTCTTAATAACACAACAAACAGAAGAAACATAGAACAACACAAATTGAGAGAGAAATTATGGGCTTATTATTAATGCTACAAATGCAGAATTATAGAATTACAATATGCAAACATACATGGGTGCCTTCCTTACCATCTACAAGATAGAACTGTGACTATCACCCAAAACTACCCTAGACTGTTGGAAATATAAGGTAGGCTAGGTTACAGCTAAGAGGGGAGGGGTGAATCAGGAACCAATAAAACTTTATCTTATTTCACCAATTAATCCTTCATATAATATTTTGATCTAATTACATGCATGAAAGAATGAAAGCAACAAAACATTCATAACACTTTGACATAAGATATGGTGACCCAGAACTCTTCCAATTAGAAAGTAAAACTAAGGTGGGGATGATGCCCACAAGCTTTAGTACTACAATACAAAGTTAACCTATTAAGGCTTACAATTGATCAATTTTGATGATCTTCCCTATTAGAAGCAATAAGCACTATGAGGTCCACCTTGTTAAAGGATTTACAAACATACAATGAAGTATGCACTCAATTAAGAGATTTAGCAAAAGACTGTTAAGTCTACCCTATTAAAGGATTTGACTGATGCACCTATTAGGATGAACAAGTGACTGACCTCTAATCTGCAACTCTAACTTGCCAAAAGAGATTCCTTCAATTACAATGATCACCTAACTGTGATAGATAAATCTTTGTTGTCCCTTATACTACTTGCAGCTTTCTTCAATTCGCACTCCTTATCATATACTTTTTCACATTCTTATTTGGATATGATACAATTCATTACATATATACCAATCCAAATCACAACTTACTAGAGTCGACTACAATACCAATTTCATGATAATTCACAAAGTTGGCCCAACTATTGTAACTCAAGTTCAAAAGACAAACTCGGTGATGTTTTGATACACGAAAAGCACTGTCAATGCTTGACAAAATTTGGTACTTGGTTGAGCTTGAAGCTCAGTCCATACTAATCACTTCTAAGTAGCTCAAATTCAATTAGCACTATGTGACTCGGTGAACACTAAGAAACTCGGTAGCTATCAAATCACTCAGTTGACACTACATGACTCTGTCAACACTAGATTCACATTGTTAACACTATGAGCTTGGAGGATATAGTAGAATTTGGTTAACATACCACAACTTAGTTAACACTACGATCTTCTTCACTTCCACTAAATAGCTCAATAGCCTCTGCTACACTTGGTTTTCACTGTGCATTATCTTTGAAGCTCGATAAACACTGTATAGCTTGGAAAACATTGTAAACTAACTACTTGGCTTAGGAGCATCTAAAATACTTAGTTAACACTACATAGTGAATGATAAGCTTGGTAGCAACTATAGAGCTCAGTAGTAATGTAACCATTTGACTAAGTGTTGAGTCACTGATAGACAAATTGACCTTAATGTCAATAATCTCTCCATTTGGTATTAGTGACAAAAAAACTTATCAAAACAAAAATTTGATCATTCAAAACTATAAGCCAAAACCTCCTTTATCATTATTATGTGTCTTCAACTCAGTTTTGACTTCCAGTTGTTGTGGCTCGGTAACATACTCTATTTTTCTAATTTTTTAAAAATATTTTTGTAAAGATATTTTTTGCTTATCTGTATAGGTATCTGCATACTACTATACTACTCCCCCATACATATATCTCTCTTATATACATACATCTAGAATATAGTAAACTTTTCTCCCCTTTTCAATATATTTTCCCTTGTTATGCAATAATACAATATCTTCTCTTCCTTTTATATTAAACATATTTACTTCTCCCCCTTTTTGACATAAATGCCAAAGGTATATAATATCTATATGGTAATGCCAAAATGTGACAAAAAATCAAAGTGTACCTTCAAAATTAGTATCATAGTCTTGTCCCAATTCTCTTGTAATACGTTGCTTGCATGCAAGGCAATATGAACTTATGTTGATAATTCCATCATGTGATCAGCTATGGAGAAGTTGTTTTAATGGATGAGTGTTTTTGCATGTGCAATGTATTTCTACAATGCATCTATTTTGGAAGAGTCATACCCTAAATTTATGCAAGTGTGGCCCTGATTCTAGCCTCTTCCCTTAGTAATTCGACCTGCAGAATTGTCAGATATCTAAACTTTAAGAAATGTGCAGAACTATAACTTGGGTCAAGTGATAGCTAGTGTGTGCTTGGCTTCATTTCTTCATCTATCTTGGAAAATTTATCCTTGATCTCCTTTGTGAAGATAGATGTGTCACTCAACTTGACAAATAATGAAATAACATTATTAACAATTGTTTCAAGTGAAACAAGAATAATAGATAACTCTACTTCATCTATTGCAATTTTCTGTGCAACTTGTCCTATTACTCTATTCTTAAATGTTCTTTCAGCTCTTTGTAGTAGTTTTTCCTGTCCATTTTGATCCTCATTGAATTTGTGGACAATTTCAATTAGTTGATCAAGAATAGGTTGTGTACTATCAACATCAATACTCAGAGCATCAACAAGTATGCTCTTTATGTCCTCAAAAACTTGATTTTGTTTCTTCTTTTCTTCGCTAAGCTTTTGTTTCTTAGCTCTTTTTCTGTAATAATTCTCCTAGGGTACCCATTTGATTAGGAGTGTGAGTAGAGATATCCTAGTTTTGAATAACTATATCCTCATCCATATCAATTGCTTCCTCTTCTTTACCCTTTTCTTTTATAATGATAGAAATAATTTGTTTGCCCTTATCTAAGACTTCAATACTTGATTGAGATTGATTCTCAACTATCATTGCACTAGTTGTGGATACACTTGGAATAGAAATAATTGTATAAATTGATGGACTAGAAACAAATGTAGAAATGGAACTAACAACAAGAATACCTTTTTGTTGCTCGACCAAGCCTAATGATGGAGGAACTTGTTGCTTGGCAGATGAAGTGTTGGGCACTTCAGTTAATGTAACACTTAGCTGAATAGATCCAAAGCTTGGTTGGGTGCTTGGTGTAGTAGTGGTATCCACAACAAACTCAGTAGAATCTATCTCTTAGACAAATTGCACTAAGGTTGTGCTCAGAGAGTGAGGGAATGAAGCCATGACTACTGCTACAATTTTCTCTACATCTATTTCCTTAATGCTTTGCATCTCTGGAAGGATTCCTCCAATAGCTTCCTATTCTTTTTCCTCATTATCGAGATTGATATCATCTATTTCATCATCTTTTATTTTTACTTCTTCTTCCTCATCTTCATCATCCTTGTCATCAACATGTACAACAAAGTCAATGGGTTGACACAACTGATAGATGTTCTTCCATGTAGTTGTAGCTACCTTCACCACATATTCAATGTCCTTAAGCAATATCATGCATGTGTTTAACTCAAGAGTAAACTTCTTCTCATTTTTCTTCAAGGATTCCTTTACTTCCTTCTCACTGAGACTTGGCATGAGTTACCTCAAATTTTGTTCAAAGATGTCTTTTGCAATTTTCTTTGTATTTTCCCATCTAGGTTTTACTACCTCCATAAGTTCATTAGGAATTTTTTGTGCAAGCTCATCTAGTGAGTACTTCCATTTATCCAATTTTGTCATGAGTGTATCCTCTATCTACCTTTTCCCTTCTTCATTCCTTGTCTTTGAGAAACTTGAAACATATCATGCCAATTCCTTCTTCAATTTTCTTCAATCTTTCTTGAAGTGTAGGTATAGATCTTTTGAAGATAAAATTTTCAGCTTCATCTTCACCTAACTTCAACTTTTTCTTGGATTTGGCTACTCTTCTTATAAATACAATAGGGGAGGATTTAGCAAGCCTGTTATTGATGACCTTCCCTTTCTTCATGAGAGGCTCTTCCTTTTCAAATTCAAATTCCTCCGCCTCATCCTCTTCATCATCATCTTTGCTTTACATCAGTATAAGAATGGAACTTGCTTACTTTGTGTTTTTCATTAGCTTTTCTATCCTCTTCCTTCCTTCATTTACTGCTTGAGGTAGCTTGATCTCAAGCTCAATTCTTGCCTTTGCTTCATCATATGTTTCAAAATAGGTGGCTTTAGGATCCACAGGCTCATTCAAAAAAGCTTCTATAATATCCTTGGTGTCATCAATGTTAACCTCATAGTCTAGAGGCTTAACCCATGCCACTATAGGTCTAACTGCCTAAATGTATACTTTGTCACAATCAACCATGAAACATATATCTTTCTCATAGTCTTCCACAAGATTCTTGGGTATCCTAAACCTATTTTACATCTTCTCTTTGAATGATTCAAAATAATTATCCATGATGCTATCAAAAATTTCACCCATTTTTGCTATATACTCTTTGATTTGATAGAAAACAAGAACATCCTTCTTCTATATTATTGTACCTTTGGAAGGGAAAAACTTCTGAACAAAGAAGAATAAACATTTCAAAGGGGAATCAAACTTACATGGATTATTCTTTGACACTCTAATGCTCTCCATGTTCTTGTTGAATTGGTTCAACAACAACTCAACAAGGTTGAAGGATAGATTATTCTTCACTACCTTGTATGCAAGATCAACAACTTTGTACGATACATTGTTCAGCCAACTAGAACTGTATATTTTGTGTGCAAATCACATGTATGTTAAATTTTAGCTCCATATCCATCACACTATTTAGCTTCATGCCTATTCTTTCCTATATGGCAAGAGTCCTCTTGGTTAGTTCAATCTGACCTAGGGTTTTGGTCATCTTTTCTTTATTTAGCATTCGAAGCCTAGTGATTCTGTGAATCATTTTCTTAGTATTCTGAACGAGTTGATCCAACCATAATTGCCCATTGTGAACACGACTTAGAATAAGTATGATCCATTTGACTTGAAAATCCCTTGGCAAATGTAAAATGTGCATTAAACCCTTAATTTCCAAATGTTGATGCCTAAGTTTCAATGCACCATCCACACACAATTTCTTGAATGCCTCATTTATTTCTAGGGTTCTGAGTTCTTGAATATAATAGTGGTAAAATGAATGCATGTCATGCATGAGTAATACCTTGGGCAAAATTTGAGACTGTGCACTAGTTGGGTCAAGTGCTTCTACAATTGTTGGACTCAACTTGAAATTAGGTGCCTTACAGTCAACTCCATGAACTAACATTTCAGAACCTTTATTGACTTTCCTGCTTGATGATGCCATGCTTGGTAGGGTTTCTGAAAATGTGAGAAATCTTCAACAACAAATACTCAAATAGCTCAGGGGCTCTAAATTCTCTCTTCGCAAATAGCTTTGGAAATTAATGGTGAAATAATGCATTCGATTTCTTCCTTTTAACGAATTTCCTCTATTCAATCACCATTAATGCTTTGTACTTACACTCGCTTGGTGATAGATTGTTCTCCACTCAGTTTGGCTTTTAATGCTTGGGAGACATTCACAGTTTGGTAGAGTCACCAATAACTAGGCATCTACATCTAATGTTTAGTGTATCCTGACCTCGCTTGGTAGGATTTTGTGATCCAACCTAGCTCAGTAAGGTCTCAAATTTACCATCACTCAGTGATCCTTATGCATATTGAATGTTGATTGGATCATTTTGCTTGCTAGTTAGAATTGATGTTGGATGACTTCTTTTGAATCATAGTTCTAGTAATCTCCATAGGGAACTAAGTTGAAATGATTGTGCCACCCAACTCATTGACTCAGGTGTCATTGACTTCATAATTTTGGCTTGCATTCTTTGGAGATTTTGGTACCCATTGCTGCCTCTCTTTTTTTTGATATTGTCAACTTTGGCTTTATTTTCATCTTCAATTATTCCTATGTTCATATAATTCTTGGCAAGATGTCCAAGTTCTATACAAATAAAACATCTCTTTGTAGTATCTCTTTTCCTCATGTGATGTTTCACATAGTTTGCTATAATGTGTCCAAACTCACCATAGTAGTGACATCTACACCATGTGTTGTAATCCAATCCAAATATTCCTTTCACAATTTGTTCTGCTAGGTTCCATTTCTTGATTTTGCACTCTGAAGATTTGTGTCCTTGTTTCTTGCAATTGTGACACTTTCCTTCAAACTTATTTGTGCATTCACTTGCTCTGTGACCATGCTTGTTGCAACTGTAACACTTTCCATTGAATTTTTCTTTACCATTGCTCCAACATTTGTTTGATGTATGACCTATCTTACCACAATGATTGCAAGTAGGCCTTTTGTTCTTTTGAGCTCTTTGTTAAGATGATTCACCTTCTTCTGTGTATCCTAATCTAGCTTTGCCTTTGTGTCTATACTGACTTTTTTCATTCAATAGATTCATGCTTTCCTAACATTTCATCATTCTTTCATTGGTTTACTTTTCAATGTTGAGATCATTTTGTAGTCTTTTCTTCTCTAATATTAGATTCATGAGTTCTTCATTTGCACCAATGAGTTGATCAATAAAATTTATTTTCAGAAGGGATAGTTGTTGAATTTTATTATCCTTTTCTTTTGTCACTTCTTTGGCTTTGTCTTTTTCTTCCATGATTTCACATAATCTGATTGATTGGATTTCTTGCTCTCTTTTCAGCTTTTTGATTTCTTCTTGAAGATTGGAAATTTTTTCTAATAGGTCTTTGATTGCTGCATTAGCTTCATCTGAATTTCTTTCTGGACATAATTCTTCAATTGTACTTTCACTATAGAGATTTTCATCCATTTTCACTAAAAGAACTTTTATTCTTTTCAATGATTGAGAGATTTGCTCATTTACTTTCTTCAATTGACCAATGGCTAATTCCAGATCCAATTTTTTATTCTCAATAGCCTTATCTAGCCTATATAACTCCATTGCCTCTGATCTTATCTCAAGCTGTTAAACCTCTGATGAGAACCAAAGAGCTATGATACCAATTGTTGGAAATATAAGGTAGGCTAGGCTACTAAGAGGGGAGGGGTGAATCAGGAACCAATAAAACTTTATCTTATTTCACCAATTAATCCTTCATATAATATTCTGATCTAATTGCATCCATGAAAGAATAAAAGCAACAAAACATTCATAACACTTTGACACAAGATATGGCGACCCAAAAACCTTTCGATTAGAAAGTAAAACTGGGGTGGGGATGATACCCAAAAGCTTTAGTACTATAGTATAAAGTTAACTTGTTAAGGCTTACAATTGATCACTTCCAGTGATCTGCCATATTAGGAGAAATAAGGATTGTAAGGTCCACCTTGTTAAAGGATTTACAAACATACAATGAAGTATGCACTTAGTTAAGAGATTTAAAAAAAGACTGTTAAGTCTACCTTGTTAAAGGATTTGACTGATGCACTTGTTAGGATGAACTAGTGGTTGATCTCTAATCTACAACTCTAACTTGCTAAAAGGGATTCCTCAAATTACAATGATCACCTGACTGTGATAGATAAATCTTTGTTGTCCCTTATAATGTTTGTAGCCTTCTGCAATTCGCACTCCTACTCATCATATACTTTTTCACATTCTTATTTGGATATGATACAATGCATTACATATATACCAATCCTAATTACAACTTACTGGAGTCGGCTATAATAACAATTTCATCATAATTCACAAAGTCAACCCAATTGCTATAACTCGGGTATAATAATGATGTTCTAATACATGACAAAGATTGTCAATGCTCGATAAATGTTGGCACTCGGTTGAACTTGAAACTCGGTCCATACTAATCACTTCAAAGTAGCTCAAACTTAGTCAGCACTGTGTGACTTGGTTAACACTGAGAAACTCGATAGCTGCTGAATCACTTGGTTGACACTGCATGACTCGGTCAACACTAGATTCATATTGTTAACACTGTGAGCTTGGTAGATCCATTAGAACTTGGTTAACATACCATAACTCGGTTAACACTACAATCTTCTTCATTTCCATTGAATAGCTTGGTAGCCTCTGTTACGCCCAGTTTGTATTGTACATTGTCTTTGAAGCTTGGTAAACACTGTGTAGCTTGACAAACACTGTAAATTAACTACTTGGCTTGGGAGCATCTGAAATACTTGGTTAACACTATAGAGAAAATGATAAGCTTAGTAGCAACTATAGAGCTCGGTAGCAATGTAACCATTTGACTAAGTCTTGAGTCATTAATAGAAAAATTGACCTTATTGTCAATTATGCAAACAAACATATGTGACTTCCTTATTGTCTGCAAAACAAAGTTGTGACTATCACGCAGAACTATCCTAGACAACCTATAGGCCATCATTATACCCGAGAAGGTTCTAAACGCTAAACCCTAACCCTTGAGACTGACCAACCTCATATTATATGATTTAGGAGCATCATAGGTGTAAGAGCAATCTTGCATCACCTAAAAAAATTTCTTTTTAATCTTTTCTATTTTAATAAGGACTAGTAGAGAGGGTGGTTACTATTTATGGGAACTTGTTATTTTTAGTAAGTTTGTCGTACGAGCTTAGAATGTTCTCATTTTTTATATGAAGGTTCATTTTAGAGTTAGAAGCCTACCATAAAAATCTCTTTGCTCTAGCTTAAGTATCCAAGAAGTTATTGTGGACTTTTGGTGGAAAATTTGTAGAAAAATCTCCATGCTCACCATTGGAGGCCTTAGAGTGCCCGGATGAGGTCCAAAACTTGATGGCATTTTTGAAAAGTGGTTATAATAGCCAATCAGAGCAATGGTTCGAGAGTTATGGCTTTTCAAAGTTGGGCTAACCAAAATTCCTAAAATAAATGTCAAGAGTGTGTTTGGCCGACTCTATATGTATTGTTACGGTCTTTCGGCCCTAGGTATTAAGTTTCAATGTCTAAAACCTTCTCAAGCGGCATAAAATTGCCTATTTAAGAAAGGCCCAAACATTGTCTAGAACAACTCTAAGTGATAGTTCACAACTTCTCTTGCAAATTATTGTAATAAAGGTGCCCATTTGGGTTAGCATATTATACTTGTGAATTCTGTAGTTTTGCATTTGTGGCACAAATAAGAAGTTCATATTTTGTTCTTGCATTTGTTATTATTTCTTTGGTTTTTATTATGGTTTATGGTATTAAGAGGAGCACCCCTCATCAAGTGGTATCAAAGCTAGAGTTCCTAAGTGTGTGGACAAATCGTTGACTATGAGGCAGTTTGCACAAGTTTCGTGGTTTGGGCTAAGTGTGTAAAAATATCATCAATTGTGAAGCGGTTTGCAATAGGGTTTCAGCAGAAGCACAAAAATGTCTCCATGAAGAGAGCGTGGTGGAAGAGTTGATGGTGTTACACTTGAGGATTTTAGAATCCTCTAGAGGTAAATGCAAGTGATGCAAGAACAAATTCGTAGAGGAATGAATCTTGTTGTAGGAGATGATGAAAGTGAGGATGAAAGGGAAAAAGGAAATGTAGACCTAGACACAGTAGAGGAAGTTCTTAACCCAGAGGAGGCAAAGCTTTTTAGGGCCATTTCCAGTATTGGAAAAATACCTAAGTTTGATGTGTCCCACATTTTTGGGAAATTGCAACCCAGAGGAATTGATCAACTGGAACAATAAATTGGAAGAGTACTTTGAATATGAAGATATTGAAGATTCGGATAGGGTCAAATTTGTGAAGGCCAAACTGAAGGGTCATGCAAAGATCTAGTGGTAGGAGATCTAGTTGGATCAAAATAAAAGAGGAAAGGACAAAATCACTAGATGGGATCAGATGGTAGCTAAAATGAAGCAATAGTTCATTCCCATAGATTATGAGCTTGATCTATTGAAGAAAACACAAAGGTTGAAGCAAGCGAGAAAATTTGTTCAAGAGTACACTGAAGAGTTCTACTAAATTCTCATTAGAACCAGCCATGCAAAAGCTAATAAAGAGAAAGTTGCTCATTATCTTAATGGGTTACGACCAAGCATTCAGGATGGGATGAGTCTTATTCAAGTGACCAATATTGAGGAGGCATACCAATTTTTCCTAAGAGTTGAGGAGAAACTAAGCAAGAAGTTTGATAACAAGAATAGTGGAAGAGGTCACAGTGGAAGATCTGGCAGACAATCTTATGGAGGTCATAATGATGATCAAAAGAACAAGGATGAAGTTGGAAGTAGTAGTCAAAACTAGAGGGGAAATGATTCCAATTATTTCCATGATCAGAATAATAGAGATCAGAGAGGAAGAGGTAGAGGACAAGGATCTAGAAGAGGAGGTTTCTGTGGGAAACGTTTTCACTGCAGAGAAGAAGAGCATAGAACATTTGAATATTCCTAGTGCCAAGGAAGGATAGATTGAAGAATAGAAGGCTAGGCTAGAGTTGTACATGTTGCTGAAGATGCCAGATCATCACATTCTAAAGATGCTAAAAGGGGAGAAGTCCTAGTTAACAGAAGAGTCCTATTGAGTGGTGAGAATGAACTTGATCAAAGAAGGAGCTTGTTTTGCACAAGGTGCAGATGTAAAGATAAGTATTGTGATGTGCTCATTGATGGTGGAAGTACTGACAATCTAGTGTCAGAAATGATGGTCACAAAGTTGAAGCTGAAGAGACAGAAACACCCATGTCCATACTGTATTGCTTGGGTGCAAGATAACCACAAGGTCATGGTCAATGAGCAGTGCTATGCAAAGTTCAAGATTGGAAGCTACTAGGATGAGGTACTATGTGATATCATACCTATGGACATATGTCATATGTTGTTGGATAGGCCATGGCAGTTTGACAGGCATGTTGTACACGATGGGCAAGCAAATACCTACACTCCGACCAAGGATGGAGTGAAACATAAGTTGAAGTCATCGAAGGATAAAGAAGAAAAGGTATATAGTGCTACCAAAATATATTTTGTTGATGGAAAAGAGTTTCTCAAAGGTATGAAGCATGAACATATATGTGTTTTGCTATGATTCCAAAAGATAGTAAAGAAGAAGTAGAGGAGGTGCCTGCAGAAGTTGTAGATATGTTGGGAGAGTTTTCTGATACTGTATCAGATAATGTACTTGATGGATTGCCCCCAATGAGTAAGATCAGTTACCAGATGGATTTGGTTCCAGGAGCCAATTTTCCAAACAAGGCAGTGCACAAAATGACACTAGCAGAAAGTGAAGAGTTGAACAAACAAGTTCGTGAGTTGTTGCAGAATGGAGGATGTGCACATATTCCTATGCTATCAACAAGATCACAATCAAGTATGGATTTCCATTGCCAATAATGGATAATATTATGGACTGTTTGAGTGGAGATGAATATTTCAAAAAGATAGATCTAAAGAGTGGGTACCATCATATTTGTATTAGAGAAGGAGATGAATGAAAGACAACTTTCAAGACAAGGGAAGGACTGAATGAGTGGTTAGTCATACCTTTTGGGCTATCCAATGCACTGAGCACTTTCATGAGGCTCATGAATGAGGTATTAAAGGAGTTTCTAGGTAAGTTTGTCATTGTTTACCTAGATGATATTTTAATATTTAGTAAGACAATGGAGGAGCATTTGATCCATATTTGCAAGGTATTTGATAAGTTGAGGGAAGAAAAGTTGCTGATAAACCTGAAAAAGTACAATTTTGTAAAGAAGGAGTTGGTGTACCTGGGATTTGAAGTCTTAGTAGAAGGTCTAAAAATGGACCTAGAGAGAGTGAAGGCTATCCTTGACTGGCCTACTCCAAGGAGTGCAAGAGAGGTAAGATATTTTCATGGATTGACTAGCTTTTACATAAAGTTCATAAGAGGTTTTAGCAGTATTTGTGGATCCTTGACTGAAACAATGAGAGGGGATAAGAAAGAATTCAAGTGGATTGTAGGAGCAGATAAAAGTTTTAATCTGTTGAAATAGAAAGTTATTGAGTAGCTTGTTTTAGCAGTTCCTAATTCTAACAAGGTGTTTCAAGTAGACTGTGATGCTAGTGGTATTGCAATAAGAGCTATTTTGAGCCAAGAAGGTAGACCTGTTGCTTATTTCAATAAGAAATTGAATGATACAAAAAGAAAATATTCTATTTATGATTAGATATTTTATGATAGAGTTCAAGCATTGAAGAAGTGGAGACACTATCTTCTTCCTAAGGAGTTTTTTGTGTATATTGATCATCAAGCTTTGCAATATTTGAATAGTCAAGAAAAATTGAATCGAAGGCATTTGAAGTGGTTTGAATTTTTGTAAAGTTATACATTTATTTTGAAACAAGGAGTGGGAAGTCTAACAGAGTTGCAGATGCTCTTAGTAGAAGACAACTTTTGCTGACAAAAATACAAATAGAGGTGGTTAGGTTCAAGGAACTCAATACTTTGTATCCAGATGATCCTGATTTTGGTGAAGCGTGGAAGGCTTGTACAAAACCTATTACACTTGATAGGACAAAGTGGTTGGATTTCATGATCCAGGATAATATGTTGTTTAAAGGAAGCCAGATGTGCATTCCGAGAAGTTCAATGAGAGAGAATATCATCAAGGAGAAACATAGTGGAGGATTGGCTAGACATTTTGGCAGAGATAAAACTATAGCTTTGGTTGTTGAGAATTATTACTGGCCATAGTTGCAGCAAGATGTGAAGAAATTTGTATAGAGTTGTAGAGTATGTTAGATGGTGAAAGGAGTGAAGCAGAATATAGGGTTGTATTAGCCATTACTCATACTAGAGAAGCCATGTCAGGATGTTAGCATGGATTTTGTTATGGGATTACCGAGGACATAACGAGGGCATGATTCTATTTTTGTGGTGATTGACAAGTTTTTAAAGTATGACACATTTTATTCCTTACAAGAAGACTAGTGATGTTGTTCATCTAGTAGAGTTATTTTTTAGAGGTGGTGAGACTACATGGTCTGCCAAAGAGTATAGTTTCATATCAAGATACCAAATTTATTGGGTATTTTTGGCATACATTGTGGAAGAAATTGAAGATGGAGTTGAAATTCAGTTCATCACATCATCCACAGACTAATGGATAGACAAAAGTTGTGAATCGTAGTTTGGGAAATTTACTGAGATGTTTGGTTGGAGACAAGCCAAAAGGATGGGAGATGGATTCATGTTGAATCACTACTCATGAAATAAGGGTCAATGAGTTTGACTCAAAATCACATAGTTGAATCTTGATAGCAATATCACAATTTGACTTGCTCTAGAAATTATCTCCTACTTATCAATTGATGAGCTTAAGGGGCTTTCTAATGAATGGTTCATAAGGCATAACACTTGGTGAAGGTTTTGTAAATGGGGTTGCAAGCTTTGGGTTTAACCATGGAGGAAATTCCGTAGTTAAGTGCACTAAGGCTGGAGTAGTACTGGGATGGGTGACCTCTCGGGAAGTCCTGGTGCTTCACCCCTATGAGAATTATCTCCTACTTATCAATTGATGAGCTTAAGGGGCTTTCTAATGAATGGTTCATAAGGCACAACACTTGGTAAAAGTTTTGCAAATGGGGTTGCAAGCTTTGGGTTTAACCATAAAGGAAACTCCGTAGTTAAGCCCGCTCAAGTTGGAGTAGTACTAGGATGGGTGACCTCTCGAGAAGTCTCGGTGCTTCACCCCTATGAGCATCACCTAGATCTAATGAGTGCTATGTGTTCCATTTATTCTCATGAGAGATGGCTTCATGTTGAATCATTACTCATGAAACATGGGTCAATGAGTTTGATTCAAAATCACACAGTTAAATCCTGATAGCAATATCACAATTATAAATTATTTGATAATATTAAATGAAGTTCAAATAAAAAACATTTACTTTTATTTTGGAAAGTCTATTTCCATATTTGGATCTCCAAACTATACTAATAAAATGATAAGCATCACCTAGATCCAATGAGTGCTATGTGTTCCATTTATTCTCATGAGAGATGGATTCATGTTGAATCACTACTCATGAAACATGGGTCAATGAGTTTGATACAAAATCACATAGTTAAATCTTGATAGCAATATCACAATTATAAATTATTTGATAATATTAAATGAAGTTCAAATAAAAAACATTTACTTTTATTTTGGAAAGTCTATTTCCATATTTGGATCTCCAAACTATACTAATAAAATGATATATTCAATTTTTTTTTTTTAATAACAAGAGACGCATAATGGTTGTAGAGGTGTAGATGAGTGGGAATAAGGTTAAATAGTTCTAAATTAACATTGTGAATGCATTAATTTTTGCCTAGAAATGCACTTGTGATATGATAGGATGGCTTATATTTTGTTGTTAAATTCTCGTCCTAGAAATGCAATTGTGATCTGAAAGGATGGCTCATATTTTGTTGTTAAGTTTTTCGTGTTATATTATTATATGTTTGGGCATTTAAGCCTAATAATAAGAGGCCAAAGTCCCCAACTATGTATTATTCTCATATTGATTATCAAATGGAAGTCACACTATTTTTAATCATTAGATAGAGATAAATAGCAATATAGAACAATAACAACATAAACATATATGCAGAGGAAAAAATGATAGATAATATATGGGAGGAAGAGGAAGAGAGATAAAATAGTAAGATAGAGCGATATCAACATAAAGTGTGTGAGAGAGAGTTAAATATAATTATTTTTCTTAATAAAACAAATAGTCAAAATAAAATCATGGTTATAATGAAAAATTAAAATATATTATATTTTAATTAATGAAACTAAGAATTTAATTTTTATATTAAGCTCACATTAGTATAAGAAAAAATGAAATGTATTGAAATATACAAATATTTTATAAATAAAACTAATTGTTTAATTTTACACAGTTAGAGAAGGTTTACTATTTAATGTTTTGTATTTCCAAATTTTTCATAAAATTAAGTAATTTTTAATTATGAAATAATATCTATATAATTTAATATGTACATTTGTAAATAATAAATAAATGTAATACATATAAATTTGATATGATGAATAAATATGATGTAATAAATAAGAAATAGAATATAACTATTTAATTTTAATACATAGTTTATAAAAACTTAATAATAATTTACATATATTTTAGAATTGAATTATTTCTTTTTTGTGGTTATTTCCTTTAGTATTTTTTATTGTAAAATATAATTATTAATTTAATATTAAAATATATTTAAACTAAATGATAAATTGTTTAAATATAAAATATTTATAATAATAAATGATATAATTTACAAATTGTAACACTTATCAATTAAACATATTACAAACACTATTATAAAATATAATTAAAAAATAATATTATTTAATTTATTTTTACAAGAGTAAAATAATAGTAATAATTTAACTAATTTTATTAAAAAATCAAAATTTTATAAAAATTGTAAATTCAAATACAAAGATATAATATATTGAAATTATATTGCTATTGAGAATTAATATTGATTAGATTGTGTGAGGTGAAAGTTAAAATGATTGAAAAAAAAAATCTTATCAACTTGTCACAAAGATAAAGTTATAATTAATGCAAGATGCACTTGTTAGAAAATATTTGTATTTTTGTTGACGAAAATTAATTTTGTCCCCAACCAAAAATAGTATGAACCAATAGAATGAATGAAAAATGTAATTTATAAAATAATGAAAAATTGGAAAAAGTTATAAACATTTGAAATTTCATATAATCTTTTAAATTTTTTGATTTGATTGGTTAGTGTTAATGTGATATTAGGATGACATGAATGCAAAGTATTCGTGCCTATAGCAGAAATAGTTTTTACTTCTCACCAAGGAAACATATAAAGCCTATGTGATAATACATAGCCTATGTGATAATACATATAACTTGAAGAATCAAATACCCACTGGAGTTTGGATGAAAGAAAATTAAAATAAATAAAAGCCAAAAAAAAGGCCTTACACTGATGATATATTTTATTTTTCATTTTTGGACTCACCATTTTGGTACATCTTTCCATCACGTTGTTTGGGCGTCGCCACGCTGTCATGAGGGTTTACTGGAAAAAATGAAAGCTTCATTGTTCATCTGTTGTTGGGTGTCGCCATTACTTTGAACGTGGATCTTTTTGGCTGCTACGGAATGAACGAGGGTTTCTCTGGAGTTTTTTGCAGATCCTGGAGATTCTCCAGCATTATCTGAAGCCATTCCTTTTATTTTATTTTTTACCTTTCACTGTTTCCTCCTGGAAGCCACCATGTAGGGTAGGGTTTCATGATTGTGGAGAAAAATCTAAAGGCTTTGCTCTTTGTATGCATAAACTATGGACATCTACAGGTAAGCACCCCATTATATGACTAAACTTTTACATTTCAAGCTCTCTGTCTTCGCTGAAAATTATGTAAGCACTTCTGATTTTTCCCTTGTATATCTATGCTCCATCTCAAGTTGGGGTTTGACTCAGTGTAGGTCATGGCTTGTCTCAAACTCTGGTTTCATTTTTTGTTTTTGCATATTTGGTTACATTTTGTATCTGCTAGAGACAGCACTGAAAAATTGGTAAATAAATGGGTCTTGATCCTTGGCTGTATATAGGTCTGTGAAAATATCACGAATATCATCATTTGACGCTATTTCCGTTGTACGGTGCATTCACTTTTATATTATCCCTGACAAATTGGGTCTTGATCCTTGGCTGTATATAGGTCTGTGAAAATATCACGAATATCATCATTTGACGCTATTTCCGTTGTACGGTGCATTCACTTTTATATTATCCCTGACAAATTGTGCAACACGTAGTCTCAGGACTGCTTTTAAAAAAAATTAGTAATGAAAACTCACTGCTGCTCCTTGAAAGTCATAAAATCGAAGTCTTGTAATGGATCTGCTCCTTATTTCATGGTCTTTATGTCATCTTGCTATCAGAAACTACACCCATATTCACAAGTGATGCTGCTCATATTTAGATTTCAGTGCCTTCAATATTTGGATAATATTGTTGCCGCTAAAACCATAACTATCACTATGTCCTTTCAAGGCATATTCCTGCTCGAGCTTGAGCTTGAGTGCACCTGTGCAGCCCATATCCTTAAATATCCACCTTTGATTAGCTTGTGACTTTTGATAAATTGCCACTGCGTTGGAATGTCTATTCAAATAGCATAATCTCCATTTTTTTCGTGTTTTCCTGAAGCATGAGGAAACCCCCCTTTTTTTTTGGTTTCTATTTGAATTGCTATAACTGACTTGTAATGATGCTACTGTCATCAATGCTCAGAATTTGTTGGCTTTATGCTCTACTAGAATGGCCTTGTGACTATTATAAATGTCACAATCACGATCATTGCATGCTATACTCTATTTTAATCATCTTGTCACTGTGTTGCAATCTGGAACCTTTTTGCTCCAGTTATAGCATCTTCCTTAATAATGACCATGATTTCTAATTTTAACAATGTATTCAATTCATCTATTTATCATATTCATACCCTCTTTTGGCTTTGCATTCTGATTGCAATGTTCTTTGCTCTTCAGTCCTGTAGATAGCATACCATAAATTATTTCACTACAAACCATGATTTTGTTCAAAGGTCCTCAAACAATTTATTGCTGTCCTACTTGTTATTGATCAGCATTCTCATACCTTTGAATGTCTAAGACTTGAACTCGGGATTAAACACATGCAAACTGTGCCTTCATCTATTTATGTAGCTGTACTCAAACTGTTGTCAGTCTATGACTATTTTACCACTGCACTCTCTTAATCTTCTTTACACCAGCTAGTGAACAATAAAATAATGCTTTAAGTTCACAGCTGTGATTATTGAATATCGTTCAGTATGACAATGTATTGATCTATACTCTGTGTATTCCTGTAGCTATATTGACATTATTTTTGTCATATTGTAACTGTCAATAAGATCTCATTGCAAAACCTTAAAAAAATTGTTAGCATCGAATGTGTTATTGTAGATACACATGTTAGCATCTCTGGGACACTATAATATATTATCCATTTAGCCTTCATGACATCTGTCACTATAATAACATCAACATACCTTGCTCCTCTTCGGGACTTTGTGTAATCAGCAATACATAAAAAATGTTTGCTGCTCCTGTAGCCCTCCTTTTTAGGAGCTATCATGTGATTTGCCCCTGTATTCAATTCTATTAAACACTTGTGTCATCACAGTTTTACATACCAACACCATGTTCTTGTAAAATCATGTCATCCTAGGGCATGTTGGCTCAACCCTTGTGGGAGCCACATTTTACCCCATGTGCTACAGGAAGGACCGTGTAACTACACATGAAGAAAACAAGTTAGATACAAACCAACATATGGATCTTGCTTTTGATATTTCTTGTTTCTCAGATATCCATGATAGACTGCCATCTATCATGCATGTGTGGAACAGATTTATATGTTTGCAGATGTGTGTATGTGCAGTGATGATGTATCATGTAATCCCTAACAGGATATTTTCTAAAAACCCTTGATAGAAACTCAGAAATTTTAAAGAAATAATTTCATACAACGCATTTCAGATTTCATCAACAAAAACCTCATAAATTAACTGATAAAAATGAGTCTCAAACTGTTATTATATTCAATCTTCAGTAGAAATACATTTTCAGAAATAATATTTCATTGAAGCTCTTCATAAATAACCAAGATATCCAATTGTGGATACAGAAACTATAGTAAGAATGGATAATAGAAAAGATGAACCTAGAGTACAATGAGAAAAACCTCCGTGATGTCTCCAACTAACAATGGGTTTTCGTCCACTGCCCAAGCTTGAGGGTTTCCGTCTTCTCACCTCCTGAAAGCTGAAGCTTTTGAGATTAACTCTCCAAGAGAGAGAAGTAAAATCCCAATCACAAAACCAAGTCTGCTAGAAATGAGCTCTATCTTCCCTTTTAAGAACAAACAAACGATTCTTCACATTCCCATTCATGTTACTTTATTTCTTTTTTAAATAAAAACTTTTTCCCCCACTTAAGGAAACAAGGCATACATAGATAATAAAGTGACATTAACAATATCAACTAAAGTAGTCACTTTATAATAAACCTGTTAAATCTTTAGACATTAAAATCTCCCATCAAATGGACTTGGATATGCATGTCAGATAGCTTGTCGAAAAGCTCTTGACGAGATGCTCTTAGTCCCACCCTGAGATGCTAGGAATGATGAGTCTGTTGACTTACTAAAAATAGTAAGTGCCTAGAACCCCCACTAAAACAACCCTGATTAGCCTGCAGCTGAAATTGTTTAGGCCAAAAATTGCATTGACTGTATAGAAAACCTGGTTTGCCCATGGGATGAAGGCAAAACAGGATAATGGCGCAACAAAACTCGTTGGCTAGAAAAGGGGACATGACAGTCCTCCGTTCCCAAAGATTGCTTGCCCCCTAGCAATTTGCATCTATGAGATGAAATCAAATGTCTGAATCCCAGATCTTCCTCAAAGATGATACTCTGTCCAATTGTTGCGCTACACTGGTGTAAACATCTCTAACCCCAGAGTCGTAAAACATCTGAGCATAAACTTGAACACCAATCAATTAGATACCTAACATCCAAAACATCTCATGTGTATACTCAATCCAGGTAGCCTGTCATGCGCTGCTATCATAAAAGGAAGTGCTCACTACCCAACTGAGTACCTTACTCTAGTTGTAACTCCACACTCCTCCAATATCATGAGGTGGTGGGAGCTCAATAGTATACCAATTTCCATCGAGAATGGAATGCAAAAAATCACTTCTCCCGACTCCCTGCTCTGTAATCATCTTTATAAAAGCTCCACTTGGATCCCAAGTGAAAGCCTGTCTGACGTCCTTGATATCACCCACTAACTCTTGTAATACTTGTGACCGTGAAGATGATAATATTTGCCAAACTATCTCATAAACCATGACACCTTGCTCAACTTATGGAATAATCCAGTAGTAGGTGCTGCCAAAGTAAACATCTCAAAGAGAGTGTCTTAGAAAGCCATCTTGTCTTGCCTCCCTCAACTTTGTAAGGACATACACCACACAACACCAACTATCCAAATTCCACACACAAGAGGAATCCATCAAAATCAAAACACATCCAACCAGATCATCAGACTCGTATCGGACGACTCTGACCTCATCTTCACCATAACATTATTGGTGAAGCCTATCAATGGAACCCAACCAAGCTATACTGATAACTTTGTCAATGCTTGGGTCCCAAAGTGTTACAAGATACAAGAATTGGCAGATTAACGAATTTCTGGAGTATCGATTGATTAACAGAGGAACAAATGTGTTCCTTATAAAGAATTACAAGGACGTTGTTTCTAAAAGAAACAACGTAGATTGAAGACGGAATTAGAAACAAAACTAAAGATAGGATAGGAAACATTCCTATCTGGACTGAAGACAAAAGAGACAAAATAGGAAACATTCCTATCTAGACTAAAAGACGGACTACAGACAAGTAGTTGACCGTTATAGAAAGTATAAGATATTATCTTAATACCCTCCCTTAATGGTCAACGTACGGATGTCAGAACATTCTGGGATAACTGAGACCCTCCCTAGATCTACAAAATGTTGAAACCAAGAAGCTTTGCCAGAAGAGTGCTATGACTCAAAACAAGTTGCAATTACAAAACTTCGTTTTTGTGAAAAAAACAGTAAAACCCAGAATCTCACGCAATCTTGTGTATTACAGACAACATGAAATGATTTTTGAGGAGAAAATCAACAAACCCAGAAAAACAAAAATAGATTCAGAAGGTGAAAAATGTAGCTTCACCTTGATCAGGAAGCTCGACAACTTGTGCTATTGTTTCATGCAGCTCCTTTAGATATTTCCAAATTTTTGCAGCTGACTTGCTAGAAGGAATCTGCGGTAGCTAATCATCGGATAACAACCTCTATTGTGATCATCAAACTTGTCTTGTTCTACTTGGTCGGAGGCTGGACGAGTCTTTGAGCCTAGAACAAGCTCATCTAGGCAATGGTACTCGAAGATACTCAGCATGTGCTGCTTCCAAGTGACCCAGAAGAGAGCTCGAAAAACCTAGAAGGAATATGTTGTCATTTTCTGAATCCGTTGGCTCGAAAATCGAGGCACGAAAATCGAGGCACCTAGAAAAATCAGACGACAACCCGGTTGAGCTCTTGAAAAACCTACCAAGAATTTGCAAGCAAAAAAACTTTCTCGACCCAAAAATTAGGGTTTTGAGCAAAATACCAGTCAGCTGAAAAAAACTCCAAATAATGGCAGTTAGGGCACGCAGATGGTTGGAAAACAGATGTCCAAATACCACAAGACGATTTTGATCAGAATCACGATTTCCCTAAAAAAACGCGAGTTGAATATGGGTTTTTTTATGCCACGATTTTCAAGAGGAAACAAGCCCCGATCAGTTGTAGATACGAGTGGCAGGGAAATCGGAAATGGACGTTGTAAATTTGTAGATACGAGCAGAGATGATCTGACGGAGGGTTTTCAAAAAAACGCGAGCAACAGAGATGAGAGTTGGAAGAAAAACGCAAGCAGCAGAGACTAGTGTTGGAAGAAAAACGCAAGCAACAGAGACTAGAGTTGGAACCACAATACCAATTCAAAGACCAGAGCCGTGAGTTCAAAGACCAAAGCCGTAGCAAGAGTTGTATACGAGACAACCTGAAAAATACCATAAATTGCAATTTGCAGATGGTAATGGCGCGATTTGTAGATGCAGGCAGACGCAAAAGGAAATACGTGATTTCCTATCTTGATTTGCAGAGAGAACGCCAAACAAATGTGGGCACGAAGTCGCAATTTTCTAGTTCGTGATTTTCAGATTTTAATGAAAACCGTAGAAAAACAAAATTTCATGATCTCCAAGATTCAAACGGACGAAATTCTTCACAAAAAAAAGAAACCCTAGTCGGGTTTATTTGAAAAATCTCAAAAATTCGAAGTATTAGCTTTGATACTATGTTACAAGATACAAGAATTGGTAGATTAACAGATTTTCGGATTATTGATTGATTAACAGAGGAACAAATGTGTTCCTTATAAAGAATTACAAGGATGTTGTTTCTAAAAGAAACAACGTAGATTGAAGACAAAATTAGAAACAAAACTGAAGACAGGATAGGAAATATTCCTATCTGGACACAAAAGAGACAGGATAGGAAACATTCCTATCTAGACTGAAAGATGGACTACAGACAAGTAGTTGACCGTTATAGAAAGTATAAGATATTATCTTAATAAACCACTCTCACATCCATTGTCTGTAAGGAGGTACAAACCACTAAAGGAATCTGC
The DNA here is from genome assembly GCA_028749045.1 of Cupressus sempervirens. NCBI lineage: Eukaryota > Viridiplantae > Streptophyta > Pinopsida > Cupressales > Cupressaceae > Cupressus > Cupressus sempervirens. The sequence goes on from CM053792.1 coordinate 520,603,222, forward strand.
AATCTCACAACTACATCCAACCTCTGCAAGACTCCTGTGAATGTGCTGACTCTACATGTAACCAAGTTGGTAGCAATTGACACCATAACCACCTTGTAAATTTGTATTTGCATGAGACCCCTATGACAGAAGTAATTACCACCCTCGAATACAAATCACTACGGTGAAAAATTGGTTGGTGCCCCTGTAATTTATCTCCCATCACCACCTGATTCAAATACTTGCAGCCTCTAATACTATATTCTGAAGATGGCAGGCCTTCATCCCTAAATGGATGATACAATCTTTGAGTCAACCCACACTACGCCCAAACTGCACCTCATCAAGACCCACATGTGAATCAAAAGCAAAATGATGAGCACTCCTCACTGTATATTCACAATTAATGACCCCAACCTCTGCCAATGGCTTAATCATAAAGTACAATCTGACCGCTGGAAGTGAATAAATCCCGCTCAACCTGGTTAGCCCTCGTGCCATCATCACTAACCTCCTCAACGGTCATATCTAAATGTTGGGCTGAATTAGAGCGTGCCAAATTTAATTTTTGACTTAACTCGGCAATATAATTTTCTGCTTCATGAAATGCCACTAAAGTAGCCTCACAGGTGTCCTCGACATTCATGAGCTCATATATGCACAAATCTATTTCTGCTTCTTTCTTCCTAAGTGCTTCTAAGTAAATCTGTGTAAGGGTTGAAGAGATGATCACGATCTAAAAGGTGGTGCAAGTAATCCAATTTTATAGTTTTCAGCCCTTCTTAAATTATTAATAGCTGTGGAAATTCCTCTTCAAGTCCCCTTTATTTTCCCTCCACCTGCTCTTTCCAAAGGTGCTTTTCAAACATCTCATATATGTCATCAAAGCATGATAAAGCTGCAACAATCATTTGTTCAGCTACTTTCATTTGACTCTCCAAATGAGGTGAAGAAGTAGGTGTGTGAAATAAGTCAAATGCATATGAGGTGGGACAAAGTGTTTCATCATACATATCCATACCATATGTAGAGACCATTGAGTCTGAATCAGCAACAGCACTCACAAAAGATGTCAAGTCCTCATCATTGGCTGATTGGACAATCTTCTCCAATGTGTTATCAACACGCTTATCAAGAGCACTAGTGTTGGCAGCTCTGCAAGAGACCTCTACCACCATACTGCTAATCGAAAGACCTGTACCATGTTTAACATCTTCTGCATGATTATGAGAAGGCTGCAAATCAGTGGTAGTTGGCGGCTCTTCTTTTTCAAGACTACCAATAAGATGATTATTGTCCTTCTCTTACAAATTTCTGCACTTGTCTTTTCCAAGGAGATCCTGGGCCAATTCATAATATTTCTTTTTTGCCATATCAGTCTTGTTTTCAAGCATTGGATGGAAATCTATGTAATTAATGAAGGGTAATTCTTTCTGAACCCGTGGAGAAAGTTTGTTGCCCTCATCATATATGCTGAGTACTTCAGTTCTTGCATCAAGTGGGAAATTTTTGGCTAACTGTTGTTGTAATTTAACAAGATCTAGTTTGACTTTTTCTAAGTTGTGTACTTTCCCCATGACTAGATATACTTGTCTTTGCAGGCAAATATTCAACTGTAATGCAAATCTGGTCTGGATCAAACAATTACAAATTGTTGCGGATTATAGCAACATACAAACTCTCACATATATGTCCTACGGGCATTCACTCAACAAATGTTTAGATTCTATTAACTGTCTTCAACTGTAATTTGAACAAACACTTCTCAAGATTCGACATTTGATCAAACCATTGTCGTGCAATCCCTATTCAATATTACAAGTTTTGATCAGAAACTTATTTTGTTGGTCTTCCAACTGTGCCTGGTTATTTTGTCAAATAGTTATCCTGGCGTGAATCTTACTTTGTTGTCTTTCCAACTTTAATTTTTACCAAACAATTATCATGTTGTTGGCCAGGTCCTAAGAACATATTCATTCCTGCATCCTATCCAGCACTTCCTGGCAAGTATGACAGGCATTGCTTCAAGAATCTGGAACCACAATGATGGACATTGTTAAAATCTCAACTCCCAATAATCTTCACTAATTCCTCCCTTGTCATGGCTTGCACCTCAATAACAACAACTGCAGAGTGTCAGTAGTCTCTTAAACTTAGCTTTGACCAGCAGTTGCTACCCAGAAGTTTTTGTAATGCTCAAAACGGAAAATACCTTGGACATCAAAGTTTTTACACTGCAAGCACACGTAGTAGGTCTGAAAGTGTTTCATACAGCACACTTAAGTTCCAATGCTTCTTGAGTGGTCCAATTTAAGCCATGAATCTCTGTTGTGTGTGGACGTTTCCAGCCTGCAGTGGCTTCCTTAATATTGTCTCCACAATCTATGCATGATAGCCTCTGATCAAGGATTCAAATATCATTTCTCTACCTATAATAGTTTCCTAGGAATATCAGGTGCACCTTAATGACCAAGCCGATAAGATGGTTTTCAACTTTTGGGATAACTGGACAATAGATGATGCATCACAGGTGATGGTTGAGCTATCTGGTTCAACCGTAATGAATTAAATCTCTGCCAACATTAGACACTTTGATATTCTTCCAAAGTCTCTGCCAACAAAAATGCCAGGCGTAAAAGATATCATCTGTCACATAGTTTATTTAATCCTCCATTTTTTGGCAACATTGGAAACCTGTTAATATATACTCCCAATATTTGCTTCTGTCAAATAAATCCACAATGTATTATATAGTTTTTGAATGAATCGCCCATAACTTGATCACCCATTTTTTCGATTTATTTCCAATCTCAAGATAATAACACTGAGGCAGAACCAAAGTCGTAATAATGTGCGTTTGAGTAATAAATCAGGACCCATCATGAAATCATTGGTCAACAAATATATTGTTTTCCACAACTCTATTTTTCAGCATAAATTGAATAATAAATGAAAGCATTTCCACAAATTGCATACCAATATTTACAGCAACGGAAAACTTATCGTTTTCCAACGGTTTCAAATATCAAATAATTCCTGAATAACCAACAGTCGCAATATTTGCTTTTCCTTTTCACCACAAAAACATGAATGATATTGTCAGTCTCTAAAGTTTACAATTTGAGTATCAAAGCCAACCAATAAATTGGGCCCACGAACAATTGTGCAAAAATTATAATTAATATGAGCCAATATTTGCATTAATTAATGTCCACAAACCATGACAATAATGAAAATCTTCAACTTTATGTTTGCATTTTAAAGTTGCACTGTGCACAGCCTTACATATCTCATGCAATGATTTTAAATTATTCCATCAAGGCAGATATGAGATACAATAACAATAATAATATTTCCATCAAGAAATATAATCGGTGTCAAGACTATTAATTCCTGCAAATTTAGGAACGACGGACACCAATAAGACTAGTTTAAATTATTATTTTCCCAAAACTCTGTTGTTGTATTGATGGAGACAAGGAACTATATTCTGGAGTGAGATGTTTAGTGCAATGGACACATTTCTTCTTGACAAATTAATCCCAGCAAATATTAATCTTGATACTAAGTTGGCCTTGGTGAGCAAGTTGATGGATCAGTACATTCTCAAGGGGTACTGGATGAAGGAGATGGCAATTCACAGGAATTATATAGCACAGATGATATAGAACTTCATATAATGAATGAATATGAGGAAGTTTTAAGAGATAATGAAGATATTAGTCTTGTTGATGAAACATTTGATGATCCAGATGAAAGCTCTCCTGAAGGCATGCCTGAATTCTCTACGTTCCTGAACCCATTGTTTGAAGAGAATTTTCTATGCCATCAAGTTCATCAACATCATGATGAAGATAACAGGCCTAATTTTGAAATTGGTGAAACTCATGAAATGCATCCAGAAGATGAGAATTCTTTTAATTCATCCTATGAGTGGGATTTGTATCAAACATGTGAAGATGAGATGGAACCAACAAGGCATAATGATGAGAGTATGTTGAAGGATAGTTCTGAAAATTATCTAGGTATCCCATCTGATCAGATTACTTGATGTAAATGAGTTAATCGTTCCTGAATATGAGCTATCTTCAAAAACTTTTTATGATGAGAAACAACATGTGGAATATGAAGATGGAAGGGATTGTGTGCAAAAGGAGAATCAAACAAAGGAGACTCATTCTGATGCATGTATGACTGATCAAATACATAGGGATCTTAAATTCAATAAAGACAACAAACTACCTAAAGATTTCTTGAAGGCTAAACAAAAGTTGGATACCAAAGATGCCATTGATGAAGCTGGAACGGAATGACATACCGTGATTAGAAGGAAGAAGATGTTGCATGATCAGAATCAGCTATTTGATAGAGGAAAGCCACACTGTTCATTTTTGGGGGGCCTGAGGCCACCCATTTTCACCGTTCATCATGTTAATTGTGGATGCTCGGTCTGCTCCCCCAGAGATAGCTGGGATTCTCACTATGCTCACAGGGAGTATACGTCCCCAGAGAGAGCCACTGATGGAACTTTAGATTTTGACAAAACTTTAGAGTCCCAAATACCATGCCAATGGGAGTATTTGCAGATCTTACCCACTACTGATATTCAAACAATATACTTCAAAAACAACAACATCATGAATGTCAAGGACATGTTTGAAAATAGTCTTACTATTATTTGTCTTCAGATAAAGGATATATGCAAGACCATATTATATAGAAGAAAGATTAATGTTTAATGGAAGAGGAAAAACATCAAGAATGAACAACCCATGGATAGCAGGGATAAATGTTTTATGAAGCATTGGCTTCCATTCTCTAATTGGAATGCAGATAAAAGTTCACCTTGTAAAGCTCCTTATATATTTCATGTTCTAGAGACATATCACACTAAAGATTATGTTCCTACTCTCTTACATTCGTTGGGTATGGCATGGTTCAAATCACTCACCTCAGCATTTGAGTGTGCTGTAATAGAGATGAAGGATCAGAGAGAGTCAGTCCAATTGAAGGAAGTGATCAGAAGAGTCTTTTTCACATGAGCCAGAGACTATGTGCCTCTCATTCGTCTTTCATAATCCACCTATAATATACCAAAAGGTAGAGGATATGAGAACCTACAACACCTAACTAACAAGCCACTTCTCTAAAACACATTCTCTATTACATGTTTGTTGGCAGCCATCCACTCGTAATTATAGCAATGTGATGTCTTATTGATGCACTCAACATATGAACAAAGGAGAAGCGATTACCAATAAGGACAGATTTAAGGAGAAAATAAAACTTGACAAAACCTACAACTTGCAACAGTGCTATCATCCTTCAGTATCACAGTCTCCTTGATCATTACATCTGCTCTGTCGTACACACAAAATGTGACCACAACAAAGAGAACTTTCTGCTGTACAAGAGGTGAACCATAGAATAGAGACCTGGCAATAAGGACCATTGTGCCTGTCCTGAAGAGTCCATGTGACATTTATCAGTGGGAAAGGTTTTTATCCCCTGATAACATGGATATTCCACAAAATAGTCATTGGAAAGTTGAAAACCGATGCAGGTAATAGTGTGCATGTTTCAGAAATGTAACTAATATAGATGAAGCTTCCAATTGAAGAACCCCATGATTTGCACATAATTCCAATAGATTGTTGCGATAGAGACTTGCCAGTGGCAAAGTAGAAGTTGCCATGGACGCACAAAAGGGATGAACGGAGGCTATCACGCAATGAATAACTTCATCGAACAAAGCAATTATTTGGTATATAAAACAATTGTTGATAAGACAATTCAGCACTTCCATCAAAACAAGGTGTTTGTATTGCTACTATCAGAGTCTTCACGGATTGGAGATAGAAAAGAACGCAAAGAGACACAAACCATATATGTGATTAGGGGCGTCGAAACAATGTAAGGATTGTAAAACGACATGGGAGATACAAGCAAAATATTTCAGTAGCCGCTGGGTTATATGAATATTCGAGTAACTTTGCCTATGAGAATATACTTTTAAAAATTAAGTGATGACAAAGCACCAATCGTTTCATGAAGACAATACTACAGCCAAAGTTTTTCTCCAGCAATTCAATTAAAAATTCCACAATTTATTGAGAAGCGATTAAAGATTATGCTAATTAAAAGTGTGAACTATGTTGGAATGATTAGAAGGTGCAATTATAACAAGAGGAGCCAGTTGAACATGTTTGATTAAAATAATAAGAGATTTATTAATTATAGGATGTCTTTTCTTTTTAAAGAGATGCAACTTTAAGAAATAAGAGATATAAATAAGAAATTCTATTATTCCAAACAAGACATATTCAATATATGAAAAAGAAGTATTTTATATTTATTTGTATGGAGAAATAAGGAGCTTAAATATGACTCTGTAATAGAAATTTATTTAATTTATTTTTATAATAAAATAAAAGGCCCTTTGTATATTTTTATTAAAGACATGGAGATTCAAGCTTCAGTTGATTCGTCCTTTATAATCATTTGTTTTTAATTTTGTAAACAATTTATATCAGATAAGTAGACGAGGTCATCTATGGCATTTTAACCTTGATCATCGCAGATATTGTGAAATATTTAATTGTTTCTGAATCTGTGTCCAGTCTATCTCCCCAACCTTATGAGTTAAAGTGCAATCTGGACTAGTTTAGAATTTCGTATATATATTTGATCTGTCGTGTCTTGATTATTAAACTGTTTATAGTTTATATGCATAGTACATTATACAGTTGTACATTATAATCTTCATTGTAGTTGACTCTGTTGCTCAAATAAGCGAAAGCACCGGTCTTTTTATCATTGAAGTATTGGATTTATATTTGAAGTCGGAAAATCTATAACTTCCTTCTTACAAACCTCAAATCCATTGTTAAAACCTTATACAAAAAGTTAATTTCAAACTATCACATTACTCCATATTAATTGAGTTCAAGGACCTTGCCAGTCGGAGAACTCCAAAGCCTAAATTCACTATAGAAAAGCTCTGAACCAAGTGATCATGTTCGAGGAGAAGGTCTACCCGCTTAGGTGTAGTGGAGCCTTAAGTGTAGGGGAATCGAGGTGATTCTCGTTCGTTGGCCAAAACTGATTGCGAAATTTTATTAGAGAGGTGGCAGGCTCTTGGATTTTTAATCTGCGGTTTTGGGAACCAACAGGTTCACCAATTTGTGCACTAAGATTAACACGGTTGCATCAAAATACTTAAGACAATATGCACCCTGTTGTAAATATTTCAAGTTGAGATTCTATAGATTTATTTTCTGCTGTAATCTTACAAGCTGCATTAAATGTCAAGATAGCAGGTTTATTGATCTGATACCACTGTAATATCCCTAACAGGATATTTTTTAAAAACACTTAATAGAGACTTAGAAATTTTAAACAAATAATCTCATATGATGCATTTAAGATTTCATCAACAAAAACCCCATAAATAAACTGATAAAATGAGTCTCAAACTGTTATTACATTCAATCTCTAGTAGAAATACATTTTCAGAGATAATATTTCATTGAAGCTCTTCATAAAATAACTAAGAAATCCAATCGTAGATACAAAAACTACAGTAAGATTGGATAATTGAAAAGATGAACCTGGAGTACAATGTGAAACCCCTGCCTGGTGTCTCCAACTGACAATGGGTTTTCGTCCACTGCCCAAGCTTGAGGGTTTCCATCCCCTCACCTGCTGAAAGCTGAAGCTTTTGAGAATAACTCTCCAAGAGTGTTCAGTAAAATCCCAATCACCAAACCAAGTCTGTTGGAAATGAGCTCCATCCTCGTTTTTTAGACCAAACAAGCGACTCTTCACATTCCCATTTCTGTTAATTTATTTCCTTTTTAAATAACACCTTTTCCCCCACTTAAGGAAATAAGGTGTACATATATAATAAAGTGACATCACCAATATCAGCTAAAGTTATACTTACTTTATAATAAATTTGTTAAATCTTCAAACTTTAAAATCTCCCATCAAATGGACTCGGATATGCATGTTGAATAGCTTGCCGGAAAGCTCTTGACAAGACGCTCTTAGTCCCACCTTGAGATGTCAGGAATGATGAGTATGCTGACTTACTATGACCGTATAGAAAACTTGGTTTGCCCATGGGACTAAGTCAAAATGCGCTAATGGCGCAACAAAACTCGCTGGCTAGAAAAGGGGACATGACACATCATTGCTTAGATCTATGAGATCTAACATCATTTCTTCTCTTAAATGCAGATATTTGAAACAAAAAAGGACACCAGGGCTGGACGCAAGGCAAGCCAGGGGACTGAAGATGATGCAAGGCAGCTCAAGCCGAACTTGTCCTCAAGCAACGAGGAGTCACCTTACACTTCTTGTACATTATTTTTCATAGCATCTGTAATTGTATAATTTTATTTTCATGTGCACTATGATAGTCTCATGGTTTGTGTGAGACATTGCTCATTTGCATAATCAATAAAGATTACTTTTTCAACAATTTTTTGCACTCTTTACTATGACAGCAATTTGCATGATGCCATGTAATAGTGTGATCTTCTATTCATTTCCTTATGCATATGAATTTGATACGGTTGAACTAAAATTGTACCTTACTGCATTTAAAATCACAGAAGCTCTACCTGATTTAGCTAGTAGCAAAAATCGGGTAGCAGTAAGCTTGCATTATTTTGATAAATTGGACCTCTTTGACAATGTTTGCTTTGGCAATTGCCCCCTTCCAAGTTAATTCTCTTTACTGATTGTTAAAATCAGTTAGCATAATGTATTGAAATCATTGTGCTTAACAGAGAAATCACGAGTCAGCACTCATCCGAAAGCAAAAATGATTATGTTCAGTTTCGATCGCTGTTTAAGAAATAATCACCAGTCTTTGCTGCATGATCGATGGCTGCTTTGGGCTGTATTTGCCTTATCATCGCTTTCCATGATGTCCATGTTTATGTACATGGTCACTGCATTTTCATTTATCATTTGCATTGCTGTTCATTTCCTTTGCAATCCCTTCAAATGAATTTGGTCTTACTCAAATTCATTTCCGTGCCTTGCCTTAAAGAACCAACCTGCATGAAAACTGTTCCTTTTATCCATTATGAATTGGTTTTGAATGTTATTTTTATCATTTGTTTGGTTTAAACTTTAATCCTTGACAAAAAATTGTTTAATATTGTTGGTGATAGGATAATTACTCTGTCAATTGCTCCTTAGTTCCATTCGCCTTTTAAATAACTATTATTACATCTTTGACTTGGGTGATTTACTAACTAAATGTTAAGCTAGCATTAAGACATCAGATTTATTCTTCTTTCCATTTTCTTGTTAGAACTGGGACATCACAACTCAGCTTTCATAAACCATACTGACTATGTTTAAACATCTGCACTTTTGATCTGCTGGTTTCTCTATGATCATTCTATGCATACACATTCTAAATATAATCAGCAAACCTTGATTTGTGCTCCTTCCACTAAACCATCATTGGCACTACAATATTGCCTTTCAAGATTACTGTTAGAAATACATGGATTTGCCTTATTCTAGGTTACCAGTTCAGGTTTGGAGACGGGTTTGGATACGAGAACCTGGTAAGTGAGTTCATGAAATTTTTTGTCATTATGGTTCATATAGGTTTGTGTGTGTGTATATATACCTCACTTTGAACTTGCAAAATGAAGAGAGAAAATGTGAAATGAAATGTGTTTGGAGGCTGATATGGGGCTGTTTAGGGTTAGAAAGAAGAAAATAAATAAATCAGTCTGTTTATAATGTTTATTTGGGCCACAGGTCTGATCAAGGACCCTGCCTGGACCAAAAAAGGACCCCCACGCGAATTTGAGGGTCCAGGGTGTGAACCTGATAACTAAGGCCTTAATGCAATGCATACAAATCTCAGATCAACATACTTCAATTTCTACATAAGATCACATTTTGAAATAGTTTATATTAGCTTTCTATATATTAGATGAATATGGTAGGAAAAAGGAAAACCACTCTTCCATCTAAAAATAGTTATAGGCCTTTTGCTTTATGGAAATTGTAATGTCCATTAATTTTAATTATTGTGGCCTTTTTTCATCATAGTACCACTAGATATACTAAATATATTAGATGAGAATGGCTGGAAAAAGAAATAAAGGTATATCTACACATTCTTCCAGCTAATTGTAATGTCCATTAATTCTAATTATAGTATCTTTTGTCCACCTTAGTACCACTAGATAAGATAAATGAGAATAAGATGAAGATCGTGTTCACAGCTTTCAAAAAGAATGATTCAGTGTAGCTAGATACCCTTTACTTGGAGAAACCTGCCAAAATAACAAACACATATCATGCTTTAGAAAGTACTAGAAAAACAATTATTTATTTAAAAAACTCAGGAAAAAAAGATAAGAAAGAAATAGTAACAAGTAGCTATTACATGGGTATGATCTTCATTCATATTATGCAACTTATGTATTTTTTGTAGCTATATTGATAATTATCATTTACACTCGAAGGAAATTTTAACAAATTTAGACATTTGCCTTCACCAAAGTAAATTATGAAAGTAACCCAAAGGAGATAAATTCACACCTTTTATAGTTTCACAAACAATTAAGTATTAGAGTGACATCCATGTTGCTCATATGGTCTTCAAACTGGCATATGATAAGTCTACGTGGAACCAACAAAAAAAACTAAATAATTTTAAAATAAAAATAAATAAATAAATTTAAAATATAAAGAAACTTAGTGGAAAGGCCAAGAAGTTATTTGGATTGCTTTAGAAGCCAATACTACAAGACAGGCTTATATTGGAAAGTGATTGGACATATACTGTAGGTGGACCTAGAAGCCCTGGATGAGTAATAGTGATGCTGTTAAATTTTGGACGACGCCCTAAAAGCGCACACGCCTCACATGCAGGTTGTGATGCGAAAGAGAGACCATTCCACACCCCAAATACATTTAGTAGAACCTAAAACCCCCTACATGTGCCTGTGTCTGCCATCCCTAATTTCACTTGTACCTCGTTAAAAAATCATATAAATAATTTTTAAAAACAAAAACAATTATTTTGTGAAAAAGTCTACAAAATGAATTGTCATACAATATTTTATTGCAGCAGAATACTTTATTGGCATTCAGTTAAGGATTTCCGAGTGCTGTGCAGCTTTCTACTGTTGAAGATTATTGAATACAATTTTTTATTAACTAATTTTTACAAGAACGGTATAAAAACATAAAGAAACTCTGCTGTAAGAGAAAACTATCTATAGGAGATTGTAGTTTGTTGGAAAGCATGTTTTTGGCGATTTTAGAATAGAAATATACTCTAGAGGCCAGATGTCCATAGTGAAAAGGAGATGAACAAAATCAGTAATAGTTAAATTATATCAATGTCCCTGTATAGACAAAAATTGTTCAATCCGGCTCTAGAGCACAATAGGATGCAATAGAAATTTCTGGAAAGAGAAAATCTTAACATCTGATCATGAATTCAATACCAATAGAAAAGTAAAGAAGGGAGGAGGGAGAAGTTCCACAAAGAACATAAGCTAGCCAAATAGCCAACTCAAGGGAACAAGATAATAAAGAGCATAACTTGAGGACTACCAAAGAAATAAAAGATAGGTATCATCCATCGTTGATCACTAATAAAGGACAGATAGAAGATCTAACAGGTGCTTATTGGGGAGTGTCTAAGACTCGGTAGGTAATTTGGGAGATTCCATCGGCAAACAAGGGACTCGCTCTACAATCACAGACCAACATCCAAGGCTAATGTAACTCTATAGTAATGAAGTCACTTGCACTGTGCATTTGTCCCTATGGTTGTAGAGTGATCTACATTGAGGAGGAGCCAAGTTGTGCTACTACAAGGAAGCTAAACCACGTTAGCAAAGGGGGAACATGGTAGGGCATTTGCATAAAAATGATAAGTTGTTAGAAACATTATTCACAAATCTACCCACATCTATGCGGGAAGTAGCATTATTCAAAGGTTGTTTGGAGTCATCACAATCCTAGATGGCTCTATCATATGTGGAGACACCTTGCAAGGATCTACGGAAAAAGTAATGGCCTCCTATAGAAATGGTACTAGTAAAGGTTGGTTTGTATATGTAAAGAAAGTGAAGAGAGGATTTCCTATGTCCCAATAAGATAAATGGTATCTCCACTATATCTCATAGTATAAATAGGGCATCTAAAATTAACATGCACCTCAATCTCTACCACCTAGAGGGAGCAAAGATGGCAAGTGCAATCTGAATGAGGAAAAATATTTGCAAGACTAAGAGAGATTGTTAGTAGCAATGAAATCAATCAACTAAACTACTAAAGAAAAACCCTATAGAACAACATAATATAAGCATCATAATTAGAAACTAAAAATACTAAATATCAAAGTGCTTATATTGCTTCTTTGCACTCTTGTTGAGGTAGCACTCAGTGTTGATTTGGGCAACACTTGGACTCAAGATATTTGAGAAATATGATGCTTGATGATTGCAATAAACTAGAAATGAAACCTACATAAATTAATTGCGATTCAAAATTAGGGATCCTTCAAATGTGAGAAGGGAACTCATTTGGATTTTTAGAGTTCTGTTGGGTGGCTATTTTGCAACCGACAGTTTTGGGAAAAAATTCAGTATTAGCATAGGATAACCAGCCATAGCATGTGAGACAAAGTCTCTCCTACCTTAAAAGGAAGACTCCCTTTTCTCACTGTTTCTTCGATCAACTCAAGGTAAGCAAAAAATCGAGAGATTTTATAAAATAGGTGTTACCAATATCATTTCTTTTTATCTTTCAAGAAAGAATCCACTTGCTCGTGGAGAGAGTAATGGGCAGGGTCAATCTCTAACTACACTTCTATCAAGAGCTGAAAACATTGATAAGGATAAACCTTCACTAACTCAAAGGCTAGCTAAAAATGTATTGGTTTGGCTCTAAGTTTGGTTGTACTTCTATATGGAAAAACTTTACAATTAGTGCACAAAGACTCCTAAAAATAAGAATAATTCAACTATTTTGCGAACTAAGAGAGAAGTGTAAGCTATAAACAAAGTTTCTAGCTATATATTTCCACAAATGCTCCTAGTCAAAGCTTTGACTCCAATTGCTTCTTAACTCATTTTATATTCCATTCACAAGATACAATTACCCAAAACACAAGAATCAAAGATAACTTAGACGAATTATAGACAAAGCTTATAACTCACTCAAGTAACAATCATAATCAAAGTTAAGTCTCAAATGCTTCTTTGTATTCACTTTCTCTCAAAATAGTGCTTACATAAACAAAGTTCTGCTAGTACAATTTCTTCGGAGCTCTCTTGCATAAAGATAAAGATGATTTTTACGATGAGTGGATACTCCTTTATATAGGCATAGGAGTTGAGAAAAAAGTGGAAGCAACTCAACCAACTTTGACCTAGTCTAACTAAAAGAGAAAATATAGGGTTACATGCAACTACACATGCAACTCATATTACATCTTTTAAATACACATGTAACTCACATTACATGTAATTACATATTTTCATGTAATGCATTCTCTTAGACCTACAAATATAAATAAAAACAAAAAATAATAATCTTAAAGATTGTTTCTTAGTGCCTTGAATTTGACAATGATATCACACATTGTGGGAAGATCAACAATTTTCATGGTCTTTGATATGGCTTCAATCCTCATTGCATCTGCATACATTGACTATACAACTTTGAAATTTGTTGCTAGAGAATCTAACAAGTGTTTTGTCGAGGATTTATACAAGAAAAACTTGTTCATTGTGTGCGGACCAAAGTCTTTAGAATCTACATCAGCATTGATCCTGATTGTATATTTTGAGCTTACCCTTTCAACTGCAATGAGATCATCAGATGCATCAATAACATGGCATCATCTATTCCAAATCACAAGAAACACTTACTTCAATTGCTTGACAATCTCCAAGGGATGCCTGTAACTTTGTAATCAACTTCCTCAACGTTTCTTGTTTGTAGCCAATAAGTCCTTGAAATCAGAAAAACATTTCACATGACAAAAGAATGTCTAAGGCATCTAGATCAAATTTTGCCATTTCATCCCAATCAATGAGGATATCCTTCAAATTATCAGCGTCTTGAGTCAACGGAGAGATCAAGTTTCTCTCCATTTCGTTCATCTCTTTGGCATGCTTAAGAATTGCAAATGTCTCCATGATAGCTCAAACTCCTTCAGAGAGGATTTTTCCTATCCAAGACTTGGTGGCTTCAATGAGCTTTCTCTCCTTGGATGTTTGAGACATAACAAAATTTTGAGAAGATTGTTGCCAAATGACCTCGTTCAGGCGAGAGACCTCCTGTTTCAATTGTTTTTCCTTCTCCCATAGCTCATGATTACTCTAAGATACACATCTTGAGCATCTTGTAAACAACTCAAACACGATTGTTTTCCAATTTTAACCTTAGTAAACTTGTAATCATAACGAGTAAGTTCTTCCACAAGTTTGTCCACCAAGGGCTCAACAACTTCAACAAATTTGGTTATATTTGAATCAACCAAAATCCTTGAAACAATCTTATCCTTCAGAAATTTAGACTTGGTTTTCTTGATAGGTTGATTATCCGGAGGTACAACCACTTTCATTCTTTTTGTTGTTATTCTGCTCAACCATGTAGACAGGTTGAAACTTCCATCTATGGAAGTAGGTACAATGGAGACCATTGACATTAATCCAGATTGTATTTCCATCGTGACTGAGCAAGATTCAATTTGTATAGCTGAAGGCATAGGAGCATGTTGAGAGGGCTCTGTCATGAAAAACTCAAAACCCGTCAAAGATGTATCAAGTTGGGAAACTTGGCCACTTGTGAGAGTTGGAAAATCCTTAAAACACATTTTCGAAATGCTTATATTGCTCATTTGTGGGAATTAGAGGAGCAATAGAAGAAATAGGAAGAGCCATTGTATTGACTTCTGAGACTGGAATAGGAGTGAAAACGATAGAGAATGAATCTACATTGTCATCTACCTCATCTGGAAAAGGTGCCTCATGTATGGACAGTGCACCAAGTTTGTGTAGGCCTTGGGCAGATATGATCATGCCTTCCCTTGTTCGTATGTATCTTCTTTATCCGATTTTGTCTCCAATTCCTCTTCTGATTTTTCCTCTGATTCTTGAATTGGTTCAGAGACTGAGATGACTTAGAACCTTTTAAACCCTTCAATTTGAATTTGAGGGAACCTTTAGCATCAGAAGATGAGGCACCATCTTTCCTTTTAATATCTAGCTGTGACTTCCTGTTAGAAGGACCAAAGCTTCCATAATCCAAGCCCATCTTAGGATTAACTTTTTTAAGGCCTTCATTTTTCAGCCATTTGTTAGGGGGGGGGGGGTTGGTTTGCGAAGGGTGAATTAGTAGTTTAAACTTGAACCCATAAAAATTTCACCACACATCCATCTCATGCATTCAATAAGTAAATTGAAATAAAATGTAAAGAATATACATTACCAAGATGGATTGAAATCTATCCATGATAGATATACCTTCATTCTGTTGCCACTGAATAGGAAAATGACACTTCTTATCAAAGCCGACTTGATGAAATCCAGATCAAGGATGTTGCCGTCATCTGCAACTTGGAAATCTGAAGGGATCTCCAACACGTGAAGATCAATTATTTGCTGCAAGATTAATCTGTAGTAGTCCATCTTCAATATTGCAAACTCTGTTCTCATATCAATCTAGATGTCCTCGATGCAATGAACATGCATGTAAGCTCTTTTCATTTGAGAATTCATTTCTCAATAATCAAAGCCGAATCTAGCCTTGAACTTCTTCAAGGTGATCAACTACAACTCTGCTTCCATGTTCTTTTCTTTGGTCAAAAATTTGATTGAATAGTTGCCAATTGCTAAGGGTTTGGCCGAAGTAATAGCAAAACCAGGCCTATGCATAGCATGTTGATCACTCTGTACATCCATCAACTGTCTAGCTAGCTCCATCAAGATGATTTGATCTGTAGCATACCTAGGTAAGGTATACGGTTCACCTTTAAAATACCCAAATCTCAAGTATGTAAAAGTTGGAAACTGAATGAAAATACAACCGTATTGATTCACCTTTTCTCATGTTGCATCAGATTCCCTCTTGACAGATAACTATCTATCAAATAAGCACCATAATTGCCCAAAGAAGGCATCTTGGACCCTTCTATAATGAAACTTACTATTTTTTAGAGTGATTTGGTCATAGTAATTCCAAATAGGAATTTGAAGACGATCTCCTTTAGTCGAGAGACCAGAGAAAGATCCCATGGCAACAACAATGTAGACAAGGTAAGAGTTCATGTAGAAGGGTGCTGAAGTTTCCACGTTGAGCAACTGTTGACAAAGTGCATTGCTAATCAAATTTTTCCAAAAGATGCATTCTCTGTTTTTCATGATTTGAAAATGAACTTGTACATTCGTGGCTCAAAATTAGTAGAATCTTTGAGACTACATACTGTTGAGTATAATGATGAGATCTTTGTTTTCTTGTTTGAAGTTAAATCGATGAATGGTTTTTGGCCACCTCGAGAAGTTGTTCCTTTTATTGTCTAACCAGTATTGGTTGACATATTTTTGATAATCACCTTTCTTCTCATTCCAGCATGCCAAAGATGATTCCTTGTTTAGATTTGCACACTGCTTTATGTGGTACTTTAAAGATCTGCTCAATGACTTTTGGATCAAGGCTAATGACAACCTTGCCGTTAGCATCCTTGACAGTCTTTGATTTTGGACTAAAACATCGTGCGCATCCAAGAACAAAATTAGGTTCCATGGCTGCCATAGGAAATGCAGACACCAAGTGAATGTTACTTCTTTTGATACATTTCTTCTCGTGGCCAACAGGAGTTTCAACTCTCTACAGAACATCAACCATGTCCACATGATCGATCATTTTGTCCATTACATTATCAATAACATATGCAACTGATGATGAAGTTGCATGAGCCAACTCTTTATCATATTGATATTTCATCTTTCCTTTGGATTTGATGATGAGGGCATCATTTACATTTGCGCTGCAACACAAAAATTCCAAAACATAAACACATCATTAGAAGGAATCACCGTACAAGTTGATTTGCGATCAACAACAAAGATTCAGAAATAGATTGGAGATTTTGTAGATCCGATGAAATGATCTAAAAAAGAAATTATATGCATATGTAGTGAATGAAGATGAAATGGAAAAAATGCAGAATGAAGTGTTATGAAGGTAAAAACTGGAAGATGGAATGAAATGAAATGAAAATGTGTGAAGTTGGAATGCGTGGAAATGCGTGCAAATGAAGACTGCTGATTTTTAAACATGACTTAGGGTTTTCAAGGCATTATTGCATGAATAATGAGTACATGTAAGTGCAACATGCAACAAGGGATGAAGGATGATATGTGATGCGAATGATGATGAAAGATGAGCTTTTATATGTGAGTGTGAATGGAAGATGAGGTGCAAAGCATGGAAAGATGCAGAAACATGTGCTCATGAAGGCACCAATGCATATGAAGAAATGGAAATGGAAAATGAAAGAGGGATAATGAAATTTATAGTCTTTTTTGGTGAAAAGGTGAAGGCAAAGTACATGGAAGATGAAAATGACATCTTTTTGACTTTTCAAAAAGTGACTTTTAGTCAAAATTGACGTTTTGAGATGCTATTACACGCAAGGCTTTTCGTGTAATCATGCCATTTGAGTGGATGCAGAAAGTGAGATGAGTGAAAATGGAAGCAGAAAATGGGATTACATGCATATGTAGATGGTGAATGAGATGGAAAATATGTAATCTTATTTGTCAGATGAGATGCAAAGTGTTGTGACATGGAAGATGAAAGTGAAATGTGATGATTCTTCTGCATGAAATGAAACAACAACAAGTTCTTGGGATAGATCTTGTAACTTCTCCAAACTGGAGAAAATCGACAAGCAAGCAAAAACACAAAAACTCAAAAGAAAAAATGTACCTTTGGAAATTGACTAAAACATGTCAAGATGCAAAGCACTTTAGGACACAAATTCAAATTTGGGATTTGGGAAAAAACCAAAAACATGAAAATGAACAATTTCTTAATTTTTAAAGAAAAATGCACTTTTCATGGTATTCATTTAAACAAGTCGCAATCATCAAACAATAATGTGCATAAAATCAACAAGATAAGCACAAATTAAATAGCAAGAAAGAAAAAGTCCACTTACATGAAGATTAAGTGCCAAAAATGGTGGAAAAAGATGCTCCAATGTTGAAAATGCTTTCAAAAAACACTTGAATCTTTCAAACTTTTGCAAATTCAAATGAGAGAAGGCAACAAACAAGGCATTTTAGGTGGAAGATTCCAAAACGTGCCCTATCAATGCTCCAAAATCCAACGTTTTTACATGCACACGCTTATGGGATGTTTCTGTAAACCAAGGCACATGATCAAAAAATTTTGATCGTTAAATACTAAAACAAGTTCCAAGATGTAATGCAATCACCAAAACATGAAAAATCGATTCCTCCTTGAGTAAAAACGTAGGCTAAAAATGGGTCTATCTGGAGTTTTCACCAAAAATGTGCCCTAGGATAGAGCTTGGAAAAATAACTTTTTGAAAGATAAATCCATTTTTGATGTTAGAAAATCCATTGCCAAGCAAAAACAACCCTATTAGAGAAAACCTCATGCAAAACTATCAAGTAAATCTCTCACAATCTCCAAAATCGGGTTCTTGAAGGCCCTTTACATGTGTTCTTCCAAAATCAGACTTTTTAGGAGGCACAACATGATTTAAAATATGTAAAAGGTTAAAATCGAACTTTTTAGGGAGGAATGCATATTTTAAGTGAATGCTCATATTTTTGATGCAATGACACATTTCAAGTGAAAGCTCACATTTTTGGTGTAATGACACCAAAAAGGTCCACTTTTGATAGTCTTATGCTTTTAAGTTGAACTTTATATGTAGTGACATGTAAAATGTCCACTTTTGATGGATTTTACATGTAATAGCATATAAAATGTCCACTTTTGATAACTTAAAACCATTTAATAAACATATATCAGTTTAATTTTATTAAAATGTTACTTTAATAAGACATAAACCATATTTATATATCATATTAAAAATATAACAGATAAATATCATTTAAAAAGTAACATTTAAATGATTTAAATGTCAAAAATTAAATGAAAGTATATAGTTTATACAATCACTTTAAGTGAAAAATCAAAAAGTAACTCAACTTAAAATTATGACATAAAGTGCAGTATAGTTACTTTAACTGAAAAATTTAATGATAAAGTAACTTAAAAACATAACATAAACTTAATTTAAGTTATATTTTTCTAAAAGTGAATATCAAATTAAAAATATAACATGATATTTTTAATTCATGCTTATTGGGTGGATATTTTGCAGCCAACAATTTTGGGTAAAAATCTAGTTGCAAAATAGGATGACCAGTCACAACATGTGAGACAGAGTCTCTCCTACTTAAAGAGAAGGCTCCCTCTTCTCATTGTTCCTTGAATCAACTCAAGGTAAGAAAGAAGTCGAGAGATGTTATAAAATGGGTGTTACCAATATCCTTTCTTCTTATCTTTCAAGAAAGAATCCACTTACTTGTGGAGCGAGTAATGGGCAAAGTTAATCTCTAACTACACTTCTATCGAGAGCTGGAAACAATAATACCAATAAACCTTCACTAACTCAAAGGTTAGTTGAAAATGTACAAGTTTGGCTCTAAGTCCGGTCGTACTTTTATATGAAAAAAGCTTTACAATTAGGGCACAAAGACTCCTAAAAGTAAAAATAACTCAACTATTTTGCAAATTAAGAAAGAAGTATAAGCTACAGACAAAGCTTCTTGCTATATATTTCTACAATTGCTCCTTGTAGAAACTTTGGCCCCAATTGCTTCTTAACTCTTTTTATATTCAATTCACAAGATACAATTACCCAATACACAAGATAACATGAATAAAAAATAACTTAGATGAAATATAGACAAAGCTTATAGCTCATACAAGTAACAATCTCACTTAATCAAAGTTAAGTCTCAAATGCTCCTTTGTATTCACTTTCTCTCAAAATAGTGCTTACACAAACAAAGTTCTACTAACACAATTTCTCCAGAGCTCTCTTGCATAAAGATAAAGATGATTTAACAATGAGGGGTACTCCTTTATATAGGCACAAGAGTTGAGAAAAAGGTGGAGGAAAAAGTGGGAGCAACTCAATCAATTTTGACCTAGTCTAACTAAAAGAGAAAATATAAGGTTACATGCAACTCGCATTACATGTAACTGCACCATTTTATGTAATGCATCCTTTTAAACTTATAAATAGATAAAACAAACAAAAAACAATCTTAAAGATTGTTTCTTAGTGGCTTGAATTTGATGATGATATCACGCACTGTGAGAAGATTAACAATTTTCATGGTCTTTGATATGGCTTCGATCCTCACTACATCTGCATATGCTGATTGTACAACTTTGGAATTTGCTACCATAGAATCTATCAAGTTTTTTGTCAAGGATTTATACAAAACAAACTTGTTCATTGTGTGTGAATCAAAGTTTTTCAGAATCTACATCAGCATTGATCCTGATTGTATATTCTGAACTTACCCTTTCAACTGCAATGAGATCACCAGATTCATTAATAACCTGGCATCTCATTTGTTCCAAATCACAAGTAACACTTGTTTCAACTACTTGACAATCTCCAAGGGCTGCCTGTAACTTTGTAATCAACTTCCTCAATGTTTCTTCTTTGTAGCTAATAAATCCTTGAAATTTGAAGTCCATTTCACATGATGGAAGAATGTCACATGGGACCAAGGCATCTAGGTCAAATATTTCCATTTCATCCCTATCATTGAGGATTTCCTTCAAATCATCTGCCACTTGAGTCAAAGAAGAGATCAAGTTTTTCTCTATTTCATTTATCTCTTTGATGCACCTAAGAATTGTGAATTTCTCCATGATAGCTTGAACTCCCTCAAAGATGATTTCTCCTATCCAAGACTTGGTGGCTTCAATCAACTTTCTTTTCTTGGATGTATGAGACATAACAACAACTCTCTGAGAAGATTGTTGCCAAATGACTTGGTTCAGGTGAGAAACCTCTTGTTTTAGTTGGTTTTTCTTCTCTCATAGCTCATGATTGATCTTTGATACATAATCCAATGCATCTTGTAAACAACTCAGACGTGACTATTTTCTGGTTTTAACCTTAGTGAACTTGTAATCAGAATGAGTAATTTCTTCCATAGGTTTGTCCACCAAGGGCTCAAGAACTTCAATAAATTTGGCTTTATCTGAATCAACCAAAATCCTTGAAATAATCTTATCCTTCAAAAATTTGGATTTGATCTTCTTAACAGGGAGATTATTCAAAGATACAACCACTTTTCTTCTCTTTGTTGTTATTCTGCTCAACCACATAGGTAAAATGAAACCTTCATCTGTAGAAGCAGGTATAGTGGAGACCATTGGCATTGATCTAGATTGTATTTCTATCGTGACTGAGCAAGACTTAGTTTGCATTATTGAAGGCATAGAAACATGCTAAGAGGACTCCATCATGAAAAGCTCAAAACTCATCAAAGATGTATCAAGTTGAAAAACTTGACCACTTGTAATAGTTGGAAAATCCTCAAACACATTTTCCAAATGCTCACATTGTTCAATTGCGAGAATGAGAGGAGTAACAAAAGAAATAGGAAGGGCCATTGTATTGACTTCCAAGATTGGAATAGGAGTGGAAATAGTGGAGAATGAATCCACATCATCATCTACCTCATCCAGAAAAGGTGCTTCATGTATGAGTGGTGCACAAGTTGATGCAGGCCTTTGGGGGAGATATGATCATGTCTTCCCCTTCTTCATATGTATCTTCTTTATTTGATTCTATCTCTAGTTTCTCTTCTAATTCTTCCTTTGATTCTTGAACTGGTTTAGAGATTTGAGATGACTTATATAACCTTTTCCACCCTTCAATTTGAATTTGATGGAACCCTTAGTAGTAGAAGATGAGGCACCATCTTTCCCTGTAATCTCTAGATGTGACTTCTTGCCAAGAGGGCCAAAACTTCTACAATCCAAACCCATCTTATGATTAACTCTTTTTAGGCATTTATTTTTCAACCATTTGTTAGTGTTTACCAAGATGGATTACAGTTTATCCATGATAGATTCACCTTCCTTCTATTGCCACTAAATAGGAAAAGGGCACATCTTATCAAAGCTAACTTGATGAAACTCCGTATCAAGGATGTTACCATCATCTTCAACTTGAAAATTTGAAGGGATCTCCAACATGTTGAGATCGATTATCTGCTATAGGGTTAATTTGTAGTAGTTCATCTTCATGATGTCCAACTCTATTCTCATATCAATCCATATGTCCTCAATGTGATGAACGTGTGTAATCTCTTTACATTTGAGAATTCATTTCTTGGTAATCAAAGTCAAATTTGTCTTTGAACTTCTTCAAGGTGATTAACTACAACTCTACTTCCATGTTCTTTTCTTTGGGTATAGAATTGATTGAATAGTTGCCAATTGCCAAGGGTTTGGCTGAAGTAATACCAAAACCAGGCATATGCATAACATGCTGATCAATTTGCACATCCATGAGTTGTCTAGCTAGCTCCATCAAGATGATTTGATCTGTAGCATACCTAGGTAAGGTATACGGTTCACCTTTGAAATATCCTACTCTTAAGTATGTAAAAGTTGGAAATTGAATAAAAATACAACTGTATTGATTCACCTTTTTCCATGCTACATCAAATACCCTCTTAACGGATAATTGTCTATCAAATAAGCACCAAAAATTCCCAAAGAAGGCATCTTGGACCCTTCTATAATGAAATTTACTATTTGCTAGAGTAATTTGGTCATGGTAATCCCAAACAAGAATATGAAGATAATCTCCTTTGGTTGAGACAAGAGAAAGATCCTATGGTAGCAGTAATGTAGACAAAATAGGAGTTCATGTAGAAGGGTGCTAAAGTTCCTACATTGAGCAATTGTTGGCAAAGTACAGTGCTAATCAACTCTCCCTAAAATATGTGTTCTCTGTTTTCCATGATTTGGAAGATGAACTTGTACATCCATGGCTCGAAATTAGTAGAATCCTTGAGACTACAAACTCTGTTTAGAAGGATGATGAGATCCTTGTACTCTTGTTTGAAGTTAGACCGATAAACGATCTTTGACCATTTTGAGAAGTTGTTCCTTTTATTGTCTAACCAGTATTGGTTGACATACTTCTGATAATCACCTTTCTTCTCATTCCAACATGCCAAAGATGATTCCTTGGTTAGATCTGCACATTTTGTTTTATGTGGTACTTTAAAGATTTGTTCAATGAACTTTGGATCAAAGCTAATGACAACCTTGCTGTCAGCATCCTTGATAGTCTTTGATTTTGGACTAAAATGCAATACACATCCAAGAACAAAATCAGGTTCCATGGCTGCAATAGAAAATGTAGACACCAAGTGAATGTTACTTCTTTTGATGCGCTTCATCTCATGGCCAATAGGATTTTCAACTCTTTGTAGAAAATTAGCCACATCCATATAACTAATTATTGTGTCCAATACATTGTCAAGAACAGATACGACTGATGATGGAGTTGCATGAGCCAACTCTTTGTCGTATTGGTATTTCATCTTTCCTTTGGATTTTGATGATGAAAACATCTCTTGCGTTTGCACTACAACATAAAATTTCCAAAACATAAAGACATCATCAGAAGGAATCGCCATACAAGCTGATTTGTGATCAACAAGAAAGATTCAAAAATGGGTTGGAGACTTTGTAGATTAAATGAAATAATCTCAAAAAGAAATCATATGCATATGTAGTGAATGAAGATGAAGATGAATGGAATGCGGAATGTTTTATGAAGATGGAAAATAGAAGATGGAATGAAATGAAAATGTGTGAAAGTGGAACACATGGAAATGTGTGCGAATGAGGATTGCTGATTTTCAAATGTGACTTAAGGATTTCAAGGCATTATTGCATGAAAATGGCTACATGTAAGTGCAACATGTAAGAAGAGATGAAAGGTGAGAAGAGATGCTAATGCAGATGGAAGATGGGCTTTTACATGTAAGTACGAATGACAGATGAGGTGCAAAGCACGGAAAGATGTGAAAACATGTATTTACTCATGAAGGTGTGAATGTATATGGAGAGATGGAAATGGAAAATGGAAGAGGGATAATGAACTTTATAGTCATCTTTGGTGAAAAGGTGAAGTCAAAGTACATGGAAGATGAAAATGACATGTTTTTGACTTTTCAAAAAGTGACTTTTAGTCAAAAGCCAAGTTTTGAGATGCTATTACACGTAATGCTTTTTGTGTAATTGTGCCATGCGAGTGGATGCGAAAAGTGAGATGAGTGAAAATGGAAGTAGAAAATGGGATTACATGCAAGTGTAGATGGTGAATGAGATGGAAAACATGTAAGCACATTTGTTGGATGAGATGCAAAGTTTTGTGACATGAAAGATGGAGGTGAAACATGATGATGCTTTTGCATGAAGTGAAACAACAAGAAGTTCTTGGGAGAGAACTTGTGACTTCTCCAAAGTGGACAAAACTAGCAACCAAGCACAAAGCACAAAAACTCAAAAGAAAAAAATGTACCTTCGAAAAGTGACTCAAACATGTCAAATTGCAAAGCACTTCAACACACAAATTCAAATTTAGAAATTGGGGAAAAGCCAAAAACATGAAAATGAATAATTCTTTCATTTTTAACAAAAAAATGTACTTTCCATGGCATTGATTTCAACAAGTGGCAATCATCAAGCAATAATATGCACAAAATCGACAAGATAAGCACAAATTAAATAGCAAGAAAGAATAAGTTCACTTACATGAAGATTAAGTGCCAAAAATGGTGGAAAAAGAAGCTCCAATGTTGAAAATGTCTTAAAAAATACTTAGATTTTTCTTGACTTTTCAAATTTGAATGGGAGAAGGAAAAAAACAAGGTGTTTTGGATGGAAGATGCCAAAATGTGCCCTATTAATGCTCCAAGATGCAATATTTTTTAGTAAAAAATGGTTATGGGACATTTAAAAAAAAATGTTTTTCACTAAGGAGTGAGATCAAAATGTTTTGGTGTTTAAACACCAAAATATGCACCAAGATGTAATGCAAACACCAAAAGAAATCAATTTGATTCCTCTTGGAGCAAAAATGTGCTCTAAAAAATGATGCATTTTGAAGTTTTTCTCAAAAACATGCCTTAGGACAGAGCTTAGAAAAATGATTTTCAGCAAGATGAATCCATTTTTAATGCTAGAAAATCCATTGCCAAGAAAAAAGACCTTATTGGAGAAGATCTCATGCAAAACCATCAAGAGATCTCTCATAATATCTGAAATTGGGTTCTTGGAGGCTCAATACATGCATTCTTCCAAAATAGGACTTCTTGGAGGTAAATGCACAAAAAATGGTTAAAATTGGACCTTTTAGTGCCCATAACATGGTTCAAAATATGCACAAGTCATAAATCAGACCTTTTATGATGGATTACATATTTTAAAAACTTCCCACAAGGCAAATCAAACCTTTTGGGAGGCATGACACTTTTTAAAACATGCACTTGGTTAAAATTAGACCTTTTGGGGAGGATTGCATATTTTAAGTGAAATCTCATGTTTTTGATGCAATGACACATAAAACTCACTTTTTGATGTAATGACACCAAAAAGGTCCACTTTTGATAGTCTTATGCTCTTAAGTTGAACTTTATATACAGTGACATGTAAAATGTCCACTTTTGATGGATTTTACATGTAATAGCATATAAAATATCCACTTTTGATAACTTAAAGTCATTTAACAGACATATATCAATTTAATTTCATTAAAATGTTACTTTAATGAGACATAAACCATATTTATATTATCATATTAAAAATATAACATATAAATATCATTTAAAAAGTAACATTTAAATGAGCATTTGATTTAAATATCAAATATTAAACTAAAATTATATAGTTTAGATTAATGAAAAAATAGGTTTTGAAGGGACCCAAAACCCTTTAACAAAAGCTAAAGATCATCATTAAGCACCATCAGATTTTACAAGGACCTGAAACCTAAAGTTTATTGACAATCATAAAAAACAAGGTTTTACAAGGACTTGAAATCTCAAGAGTAAACAAAACAGAAAAAAATTTAGGTTTTACAAGGACATGGAATCTAAAGTTTAAACAAAAAGCAAGAAATAAAAATATAGAACCAACAACACAACACAGACCAGCAACCAGCACACTAGTGACTCCAACTAGCTCCTACAACAACTCTTTAAGGATCTTTGCTACCTCCTTGCCTGCCTCCACAGTACTTTGGATAATATCAGTTGTGATAGAAATAGAAACTATATAGTTTATATGGTCACTTTAAGTGAAAAATAAAAAAGTAGCTCAACTTAAAATTATAACATAACATGCACTATAGTTACTTTATGTGAAAATTTAAATGATAAAATAACTTAAAAATATAACATAAATGGAATTTAAGTTATATTTTTTAAAAAGTGAATGTCAAATTAAAAATATAACATGATATTTTAAATTCGTGGTATTGCATAAAAAAAGGTCCATATTTGAGGCACTAAAATGATCATAACTCTTGACTGACAACTCCAATTACACTTTAGGTTATAGACCAAATCGAAGGGAAAAATGAAAGCCATGAATGACATGAGCAAAACCAAAGGACTAAAAACCAACAAACACATGCTCAAAAACAAAGAAAAGGATGATGAAGACCTCAAAAATCAAACAAAAGCTTGACAAAAAGAAAAATGAAAAAGACTTGACGAAAGTCTTCAGTAAAATAATTTGATATACAAATTGGTATCAATCGATTGATCAACATTGAGCAATTGAATAAAAAATTCAACATAGGGATATGCGAAACTATCTTGAAAAAGTTTTATGCTGTTACCAACATTTTCTGGTGACAAAATGTAGGACAATAGTGTTGTTGCATAAAAAGGTCCACTTTTGAGGCACTAAAATGACCATAACTCTTGATTGACAACTTCGATTAGGCTCTAGGTTAGACCAACTTGAAGGGGAAATCGAAAACCATGACATGGGAAAAACCAAAGGAGTAAAAACAACCAAACACAAACTTAAAAGAATAGAAAAGGATGATGAAGGCTTCAAAAATCAAGCAAAGGCTTAACAAAGAGAAAAACGAAAATGACTTGACAAAATCCTTCAACAAAAAGATTTGAAATAAGAATTGGAGTTGATTGTCGATCAACATTGAGCAATTGAATATCAAATTCAACCTAGAGAAACACTAAACTAGCTTGAAAAAGTTTTGTGCTATTACCAACATTTTGTGGTGACCAAATACAGGACAACAAGTTCAATCAACTATCAAGATCTATTTAGGAAAATCAAGATGAACGGACGATATAATTAGAGACTAGACGATCTTGGGTAACTTTCCAAAAGAGGAGATTTGTTTCCATTTCAAACTCAAAAAGCAAAAAGTAATTTGGAAAACAAGGAGAGGATATGATTTAAAGATATTTCTTATTTTTGAAGATAGATATTTTCAAAAATGCAAATTTGGATAAGGAAATGATTTTGGATTTTTGGATTTTGAAAGGATTTAAATTTTCCAAAAATTGTTATTTTTTTCCAGTTTATGAGAGATTTTTGAATTTTAAGAATCTAATTACCTTATAACTTTGATTTTATGATTTTTAAAGATTTAGATTTAGTTTAAAGTTCAATTATGAGATTGATGAAATTAACGTGAAAACTTAACATAATTATATAGAAATTAGATGAATGAAATTAGTTTGAAATTTGAACAAAATTAAATTAATTTAATTAGAAAGAATAATTAAACAATTTAATAAATTAAAAATAAAATTTTCAACTATAGGATAATGGAAATTGAACTTAATTAACCAATAAAGGTTAATTAATTAAGGTGATTAATTAAATAACATTGATTATTAGATTAATATTAAGAGGGTGATTAAATGATGAAAAGTTTGGGTTTACATAACAAATGTAGTAATTAATTAAATAATTAATTAATAGAATTGTTAGTAATTAATGTGAACTCGCAAGAGTGTCTAGTTTTGGTTGTCTACACAATCTTTTCAAAGAAATATGACAATCAATATCAATTCATAACTAGTGGGAACACATAGTTGATCAAGGGGAACCTCAAGATGTGTACCAATGCTATTTAAGATAAAGAGGCTAACATAAGATACCATACTCCACATCGAAGAAATTCTCTTTATAAAAAAAAATATTTGAGTTTCATACCATAAGAAGGAAGATGCAATAGACAAATAGAGTTTCACTTATTGTAATTACCTTTTGAGAAATTGAAGAAGCTAGCAAGGCCATTGCTACTACCATTAAAGTTAGTTTTCCCCTACATTGGGTTTTCCATGATAAAAAACAAAGTTTCCATGTAAGTTGTTGCAAGTTTAATTTTTGGTTTGATCACACAATTTTTACTTTAATTTGTCTTTACAAATTAATTTTAAAACTCAAGCAATTTGATTCTTTTGGGCTTATGACAAGTTTTGTATGAAATTCATTAAGAGATAAAAATAGAATCCATGAAAAATTTGAATGCAACAATAACTACACTTGGAAGGTCAATACAAGGCATCACAAAAAATTAACTAGGTTAATGTAACACTTGAAGGATTTGACAATGAAACAAAGAATATGTTCCAAGAAAAATATTCTATAAATAATTTAGTAGAACCCCTTGCCAAAATATTTAAATTAGTGAGGAAGATAAAATAAAAAAAGATATTTTTATAGAAGAACCAAATGAAGATAAAAACAAAAATAAGAGTTCATTTAAACTAGGGACAAAATTAGATATTAAATGTTTCCATTTTCAAATAATTGCAAGACTTCTCAATGTATAGATTACACAAGTTGAAGCATATTTTAGTGTACAAAAATAAAGTGGAGTATAAAGAATTAGCGTCTGCATACTTTATAATGGAGGATCATGCTCTTATACAATGGGCAATCTATGTTGCTACTTGTGAATGTAGGAATAAGCATAACATACAATAAGGAATTAAAGATGTCAACATGTTGGGTGGATATTTTGCAACTGACAGTTTTGTGAAAATTCAGTCAAAAAATAGGTAGACCAGCCATAGTGTGTGAGACAAAGTCTCTCTTACATTAAAGGAAAGGATCCCCCTTCTCACCGTTCATTGGATCAACTCATGGTAAGCAAAAAGTTCAGAGATTTGTGAACACATAATAATTGAACACATAATAATAACATGAATCAAAGACTATATGCACAAATTATAGTCAAAGCTTCTAATATTCTCTATCACAATTTCTTCCAGTCAAAGCTTTGAATCTAATTGCTTCTTTTTATTCATTTTTCTCCCAAATTCATACTACAAAATCAAAGGTATGCTTGTACAAGTGTAGCAGATCTTTTTGCATACAACAAAAGATGATTGTTACAATGAGAGGGAACTTATTTATATAGGAAAAGGAGTTGAGAAAAAGCAGGAAAAAGTGGGAGCACTCAACCAACTTTGCCCTGGTCTAACTAACAAGACAAATTATTGGATTACATGTCATAAGCACATGTAAATTGTATTAGGTACAATTGCATATTTTTATGCAATACATCCTCTCCAATCTACAAACATGAAAACTAAAGAAGGAAGAAGATGGAAGAGAATTGAAACAATCTTAGGGATTGTTCTGAAGGGCCTTGTACTTGGAAATGCTATCCCAGATGATCACATGATTGAGAGTTCATGTATCACTACATTCATCTTGATAATCATGGTTTTGTGTCATTTGACAACCTCTAACTCTCTTTGATGAATTGTCTTTTGTCTTTTGCAAACTTGATGTGATTTGGCTTTTTCTCGTTTTAGTTGTCACGAATTTTCTTTTGTAAATTGGCAAAATCTAGAGTCTTTGACACTTTGAAAAACTTCTTGATTGTGTTCAAATGTCAACTCAAAACAAATTTCTATCAACACCTTTAACTCTTTTTTTTGAAAAAAAAGTGCTTGGCACATTCTCACATGAACTCATGTTCCAAAGCCGTCATTGGAAAAGTGGATACCATATGAATTATTTCTTCTTGAATATTAAAACACTGCTTCTTGACAGGATGTAAATCAAAAAAAGAAATGTGCTTTGACTTGAAAAGTCCATCACAAGGAAAAAGTGGAAATTTTCTATGATTTTCCATATGTTTGATAGATATGCATATGCCTCCTAAAAATGTGTTAAAGTCTAAAGTGGTGATTTCTAACCATTTTACATGTTCTAAACCTCATGTGTTTGCCTTTAAAAAGTGCATTTTCGTCTTCAACACTAAAGTGGCAATTTTCCTTGGCATTGCATATACTTTAAAAAAAAAAAACATCTTTGCCCTCTCAAATTGCATTTTTCTCTTGAAAGCCAAAAGTGGCAATTTTTGTTTAAAACACATGTTTTGAGGCATGTATTTGCTCTCCAAAACAACATTTGAAGGCAGCATTTGAGAAAATCCTTATGGTGGCATTTTCCTTAAGTAATGCATGCATTTGTGTTCTTAAAATGCGTTTTTACTTTTAGCCATTTTTGGTGAAGGTTTTGGCATTCTTTCTATAATGAACCCTTTTTGGGGGTCCATCATTTATCTATGTCTTTCCTTTTATTTATATTCTTTTGCCATATTTTTCTCCTGATGATTTTGATAGTCTTCTCTCTCCTCCTCCTTTCCTAGAGTTTATTCAATATATCTATATTTTCATTGTAAGAGTCACGTCCTTTCATACATTTTAATATATCTAATTAATATAATGTGGTTAGGTTTTAGACTTCACGTAATATCATATATTATAATATATGATAATATTATGATGTTAGACTTGATCATATAATATTAGTAATGTTATTATTTCTAATATTATAGTATATTCACTTTATATGTTATTTATTTATTTATATTTGTATTACATAACATTATCCTTGAGTATGTTTATCTCATAATATTCATTATTATTGTTATTTGATATTACCTATAATCAATAATATATATCTTATTATATTAAATATATCAATATATGCACTTATATCATATATTTATCTATCTTATATTATTATATTATTATGAATTCATATATGTAATAATAAATTTATATGTAATAGTAAATTCATATATATTATGATAATGAACAATATAAATAATTATGAATGATAATTGATGTTATTATAAATAACTTATTATGAATGGTAATTTATACTATTATGGACAATTAAGTAGAGTTATTATGAATAATAATTTATATTATCAAAAATAGATCATAGATATTTATCTATATCAATATTATTTCTTTTGGAAATAATTGATAATAGTATACGAATTATTATTAAATCTTATCCAATTATATTGATAGGATTCTCTTTGGGAGGGGTCATGATAGTCCACCCCTCTCGAATTTGCTTGTCCTCAAGCAATAAATATTTTCATATTTGTTTCACTTTATATAACAAAATTGACTACTAGATCCCATTCAAATTTTTACTTGTAATATTACTTCATTCCATTCTATATAAGAGCCACACATGTAATATGCATTTGAATGCAAAGTATACATATGAATGTATGAAGACACAAATAAAACACGAGGCATACACATTGATGCATGAAGACATGAAGTAGACACAATGTAGACACATCATACATAACCTTGATTAGATCCTAAAATTAACAATGCACACTGACTATACTTTTTCATTAGGTTTTATGGACCCTGCAACCACAAAATAAGCATCAGTACATGTATATAAATATAAACTTCAAAGAAATTTGAATAATAATAAGTTAATCCAAGCCAATTCCATACTAAGCCCAAGAGTGGAACTTTGGCCTCCTTGGCCCCAGTGGTATGTGTTAGGCATCCACACGAGGTGGTCTACTTAGTGGATTGCTTGTTTGGCTAGAAAGGTTCTTGTGAAAAGGAGTTATTATTATCTTTCCCTTAACTAACACTACAATAGGGTGTCCTAACTACTCTCCCTTGATTGCAGACTCCATAGGAAAGTTGGTAGGGTGCCCTTACTATCTTCCCCTTAACTAGTACTGTAATAGGGTATCATAGCAGCTCTTTCCCAATTGTAGACTCCATAGGAAGGATAGATGCCCTTATAGTCTTTTCCTTAACTAGTACTACAATAAGGTGTCTTAACAGACCTCCCTTAATTGCAGACTCCATAGGAAAGTTAAATATGGCCTTTCCCTTAACTATTACTACAATAAGATGTCTTAACAGACCTCGCTTAATTGCAGACTCCATAGGAAAGTTAAATATGGCCTTTCCCTTAACTAGTACTACAATAAGGTGTCTTAATAGACCTCCCTTAATTGCAAACTCCATAGGAAAGTCAAATATGGCCTTTCCCTTAACTAGTACTACAATAAGGTGTCTTAATAGACCTCCTTAATTGCAGACTCCATAGGAAAGTTAAATATGGCCATTCCCTTTACTAGTACTACAATAATGTGTCTTAACAGACCTCCCTTAATTGCAGACTCCATAGGAAAGTTAAATATGGCCTTTCCCTTTACTAGTACTACAATAAGGTGTCTTAACAGACCTCCCTTAATTGCAAACTTCATAGGAAAGTTATATAAATTAGAGTTTCTATATAGTCTTTCCTTAACTAGTACTACAATAAGGCGTCTTATAGACCTTCCTTGATTGTAGACTCCATAGAAAAGCTACTTGAAATCCCTAAATCATTTCTCAAATAATTAATTTACACCTTTATGATTACATTAATTAAGAAAACTTACAATTTCATATATTCACATTTATACTTGTGTATATATACATATATGCCATGGTTTGTCTAATACCAAACTTGATTTATTAATATATATTTAGGTTTATTCTTTCATATTCAAATATTAATAAGCTTTTTATTAATTTCATTGATCACTTTTTATTTAAATATATCTATACTTAAGTATTGAATTGGGCCAATATATATCTCAATGGGGAATAAATATATCCTATTCATACCTAAAAGTGTATTTGCCAACATCCTCTGATGTACTACAGACAATACCTGACATCCCATCCTTTTATGTTGAGATTGTAGGTACCTAGCTATACCCTTTGATGTAGAGGCTGTAGGTATCTGATTGTACTTCTGGCGCAGATTCTTTACGTAATGTGGTGGAAAATTTTTATGACTTTCTTTCTTGTTTTCTTTTCAAAACTTCTTGTGTCTTGCTTTTGACAATAGTTCTATTACTTCAAATAGATTTGTTCCTCCTGTTAATGATACTAATTTTCTCCTCCACAAGCTTCAATTTCTTAGAATAGCTACACGATTTATACACTTTTCTACTATAGAATCATGCCTCCAAAGCTATGTTCCAATATTTTAGTGTATTGTAGTAATAATCTGTTGCTCAACCACCAAATAATATTTGATTTCTTGGATGTCTGCCAGCGAACATGTACAATAAGCACCCAAAGTTTGTGAAATTGAAAACCTTGTTAAACCTTCTATAGCGATGGTGAATCTGATGTGTTTTTTTGTTAAAGTAGGTGTTTGCATGGAGAACTACCCAAGAGTAATAGACACATGTTTTTTGGCATGCTCTAAATCATTCTTCAAGACATCAATCAGAAGAGGAATCATACTCAATCTTGCCAAATTCAACTGGGTAGATTTGTCAACAAGATTTGGATTGGTCAGCTTTGAGAGAATTACTATAGCACACTCCCTTATCTTTAGGTGGTATGCTTTCAGGCACTCCACTGATATTTGTAGTAGAGATTCTTCTAAAACTGTCAAACAATTTGTTTCATCCATTTTTGCCATTGCAGAAAGAATAGCCAAAATAGCTTCCCTCTCATCTGAAGGTTTTAATTGAACAATGCTTTTAATGCCCATATGGCTATAACCTCCATCTGAACTAATATGTGTGCATCTTAGTCAATCATTTCACATTCACCTATAATCCAATCCAAATATTTCTACCTATCAATCCTTGCATTCAATGCTATCTTTATGTGGTATTATGTTTATATTATACCATCCATCTTTTGACTCGCTATGCAACCAATGTAATAATTTCATGTATATATAGCATCAAAATATCTATTAATTTTTATACTATCCCAAACATCTAATAATTAAGAGACTGAAGTACTATATATCCAACGTGGTTCTGATATGTTTCCTCCTGTATTATTTTACTAGTCACTGCCCATGATGTTGACACTTGACTTGCGAAAGTATTTTCTTCCACTAAATAGTTTGTGTAAACTCTCCGTGCCTAGTACAGATCTAAAAAATAAATAAAAATACTTATACACCTTTTTAGATAAATGGGTGTTCAGACATTGTCCTAATTGATTATTGAATGACCGTGGGTGGTTGTAAGTGTAGATCGATGGAAAAAATAGTTATGAGCTCAGGTTGTGATATGGCATATAATAATCCTTCGGTCTGGCACATGTAGAAGGAGCTCCAAAAAAATGAAAATGAACTACTTCTGAGATATTAATTGTATAGATGGTTTACAATACTTTGCAAAATCTTGGCAGACATGGTTCACAATATTTTACAAAATCCTGGCAGAGATGGTTCGTAATACTTCACTGACATTTGTCACAGATAGTTCATAAAATTGATCAATATTCTTGTAGAGATGGTTTGCTAAATTTTGACTGAGATATAAATTCTTTTTATGCAATATACTCTTCATAGGATGACAGGAAAAACTTGCTCTGATATCATTTGTAATGGACCCTTTTTGGGGGTCCATCATTTATCTACGTATTTCCTTTTATTTATATTATTTCGCCATATTTTTCTCCTGATGATTTTGATAGTCTTCTCTCTCCTCCTCCTTTCCTAGAGTTTATTCAATATATGTATATTTTCATTGTAAGAGTCACATCCTTTCATATGTTTTAATATATCTAATTAATATAATGTGGTTAGGTTTTAGACTTCGCGTAATATCATATATTATAATATATGATAATATTATGATGTTAGACTTGATCATATAATATTAGTAATGTTATTATTTCTAATATTATAGTATATTCGCTTTATATGTTATTTATTTATTTATATTTGTATTACATAACATTATCTTTGAGTATGTTTATCTCATAATATTCATTATTGTTATTATTTGATATTACCTATAATTAATAATATATATCTTATTATATTATCATATTATATTAAATATATCAATATATGTACTTATATCATATATTTATCTATCTTATATTATTATGAATTCATATATAATAATAAATTCATATATATTATGATAATGAACAATATAAATAATTATGAATGATAATTTATGTTATTATAAATAACTTATTATGAATGATAATTTATGTTATTATAAATAACTTATTATGAATGATAATTTATACTATTATGGACAATTAAGTAGAGCTATTATGAATAATAATTTATATTATTAAAAATAGATCATAGATATTTATCTATATCAATATTATTTCTTTTAGAAATAATCAATAATAGTATACGAATTATTATTAAATCTTATCCAATTATAATGATAGGATTCTCTTTGGGAGGGGTCATGATACTTTCCAAGTGTTGGTGCCATCTAAAATCATGTCTATGTATAAGCACAATATTGACATGTGTTCAACTAAAAATACCCATTTTTATCAAATGTAAAGGTGTTTTTGAAAAGCGGTGATTTTTGAAGAAAAATATATGGCTCCCCATACACATTTTGATCAAAATAGTCCATCTAGGGCATTTTCTCCATCATTTTAAGCTGATTCTTGTGCATTTTGACATTGAATCTCTTCAAGAGGTTATCTAGGGTAAGTAAATCAATTCCAAGCTTGTTGTTTATCATTTTTACAAGCTCAATGTTGCCCTAGATGTCATTTTTATATGCCTTTGCATTTGAAATTGCAAGGGAAAAAGTTGTTCCACATTTTGGGCATTACATTTTTCTAACTATATCCACATGTCCAAATTTGAACCATGTAATGAGGATTTTGAAATCTATTTAATTCTTGGTTTGGAAAACTCTAAAATTTGAACATCTCTTAGATTTTTTCGGACTTACTGAAGGTTTGGACAAGTTTATGTCATTCTCATTTTTGGTGGAGTGGAGGTAATTTTTCTTGTTTATTTTCTCTAAGGCATTTGTATATTTTTGTGTGAATGTTCATGCAAGTCACTGGCATTTCCATTTTTAGATTTGTATGATTTTCATTCTTGAAGTTGTTTCTTCTATCTTCTATCTTTTTCTCTAAGTTGCATATGCAAGATCTCATCTTAATTATATATGTAGTCGGGTGTAAAATTCCATTCTAAAAAGATAAGTTTGCTCTTCCCTTACATGCAAAATCGAGTTCAAATCCCACCATTACACATTTCATGTATCTCCACATGGCTTCCCTATTGATAAACTCTTTCCCACATGCTTATCAGATAATATCTCACATCTTGCACTTATTTAAACATGAGTTGTTCAATGTGTTATTCATTTTTTTCCTTCTTCACTCAAATACAAGCTTTTTGGTTGCACATGCAATTCATCCTAAAAAAATTGTTTTAGGCAAATTTACTCACAAGTTAGCCATTCTAAGTTTGACCCATTTTTTCATTATCCATCCTCATTCATTTCATTCATTTTTCCACTTATACCTTGTTCAAAATCGATCAAAATTTTGCTATGGATCCTTCACATGCTGATGTTCTCATTTTATGGGATTTTCATGTAACAATTTCACAGTCATTCCATTTTGCAATGTCAAATGAATCTATTCTAGTGAAGGGTAAAGAAAAAAAGAATATGAGGTACCGATACGATTAGTATCATAACTCCATCCCTTCATCACAAGTAACCTCATACTATGATGAAGTACGAGATATTTATATTTCTCATATGAACATGGAAGACTTTCTTGCAAGAGTTGAGGCTTTAGCTTACAAGGAGATGGTGTGGATTAAACAAAATCATAATCATCATTTGTCTACCTTTCCCTTGGCAACTCATGAACCAAAATTCATCCTTGCATGTGCAAGAGATTTTGATGCTGCTTCACAGACCATCAAAGATCAAGACGATAATACTATCATTAGTCTTGATCTTGAGACTATTGATCGTATATTTCATGTTCCTCACACTCCAATTGTTACAAACATCACAAGATAGAAGGCTATGGAGCGATGGAATGAGGATACTTCATCTTGCACCAAGTTTGTGAATGATAACTAGTTAATTACTAAGAGACTAGACATTTTCAGATGGCTAGTCAAGGGAGTCCATAGATGTGAATTTAAAGAGGAAATCAATGATCTCATCACACTTCTTAGCTGCTTGGTAGGGCTCAAGTATTCAAACACCTTCGAACCCTGGATGTACAAGTACATATCACTCATAATATGGTAAAAAAAAGAACATTGTTTGGGATGAATTGGGGAGTAATTTCATATGCGAACAATTGGTGAATGTTCTATCAACAATGTGTTTAACATGAACTCCTACGTGGTATACATTGTTGCTACTCTAGCTGCCTTTTTTGGTTAATCAAATAACCATGAAAGGTCTATAGTTTATGTGTGGGAATATTATGAACAACTTCCTTAAAAAAAAGTTGGTTACACTTCAGAAGAGTTCAGGATGCCTTCTTTGGGAATTTTATGTGCTTATTTGATAAAGAGCTTCCTAGCAAGCATGTGTCTGATGAGGCACAAAACAAGGTTAATGAGTATGGTTGCATGTTTTTACAATTTCCCAAATTTTCATATTTGCAAGTTCGGTGTTCCAAAAGAGAATCATACACATTACCAAGGTATCCTACTGATAGAATTATATTGATGGAGTTGGCAAGAAAACTTATGGAAGTTTAGGCTTATCAGTCTAGTTTACACTAGCTTGGAGTAGAAATTTCATCTTGAAACTCATTAAAGATTGGAGGATATTCAATTGACACTATCCCTAAGGCCAAGAATATGGAGTTTAAAATCTAGAGGATCACACTGAAATTGTTTGTAGCTAGAAGTTGTTTTGATTGGAGGGGATTGTATGACAAGATGAGGACGAAATTCTTGCACATACATCATTTAGAAGATCTATGGATTGATGTACATATTAAGGTGGAAATATGGCATATGGATTATACCTAGTTAACTATGAAGAAAATTGTAAATTTCCATTTGGCATTAATTCTCCCTAGTTTTGAAGATGATGACCAAATCTCCTGGATATTTTTAACATAATGTGGAGAAGTTATCCATTCTTCCTCCTACATGGTCATGCAAAGAAAATACATCCGTTTGGGATAGATTTTAGTCTATTCTATCTAATACCAACACATGGATGAAGAGAAGGGGTCTTAAATGCATAAAGCTTAAACTTGACAAAGATTTTGATCCTACTGGTCTGATTGGTTTGAGATCAGCGATAAAGGGTAAAGGAAAAGATGGTACATGATCATCTACATTTGAACCCTCTATTCAAAGTTTTCCTAAGTTATCTATCAAAGGAGGAAAATATTTAAGAGTACTTGAAATGAAAAAGATTTGATCTCAATCAATTCAAGTTGACTCAAGTGATGATGAAGTGAGGAAATCAAATGAGTCATCATCTTTTGCTTCACATCCTCTAGAAGTTCTTACTGTAACTTCTTTTCTAGATTCATGTCTAGTTTCGGATGAATATCATGATTCCCCTTTAGGCATTGCTATGGGTGTATTCTCCATTAAGAATTCATCCTTTGAGGATTTTGTGACTATTACACTAGCTTTTCCCTTATCATTAGCCACTCCTACATTAGAGGCACAAGGAGATTAGTATGGTTTTGAAAATGTATTTGATACATATTCTTTGTCTATTCCTTCTATCATTGTTTGGTCTACAACATTTCTAGATATAACTTCGGATCAGTTTGAACAATTTATGACTGAGGTCACACATAACACTCCTCCTCCTATGGCCATTCAGACTGAGATGCCAGCTATAGTTACTACTATAATGCAAAGTGATCCTAAGTTGACTATGGTAACTACTGCTTCAACTAGTGCATCTGCTTTCAATATTCCTCCATGGTTGAGTGTTGTTACACATAAAAGAAAGAAAGAAGAAATTCATCTTGAAGAAGATGATAGAAAAATAAGAAAGCTGAGGGTTTCAAAGAACAAGAAAGATAAAATAGTTTCTCGAGTGGTGGTTGATGATAATCATATTAAGTATGCTGAAGTAGCTAAACTTCTTGTGGAGAAATCTACTGAAGATATACAACCTATTGATTAAAGAATCAAAAGGGTTGAAATTGGAAAGAAAACAAGGCTAAGTTATCAACAGGATGCACATGGAGAAATAAACTTTCT
Source organism: Cupressus sempervirens (assembly GCA_028749045.1). Lineage (NCBI taxonomy): Eukaryota > Viridiplantae > Streptophyta > Pinopsida > Cupressales > Cupressaceae > Cupressus > Cupressus sempervirens. The sequence continues at coordinate 520,642,663 of CM053792.1, forward strand.
TTGATGAAAGAATGATGAATTGTGGGAAAGGAAGTGAAACTCAAAAAAGAGAATGCTCGTTTGTTGGGAATCATTGAAGAAATGAAGAGGTCTTCTATTTCCAGTGAACCTATTTCAATTGTATGCATAGAGAGGGAGAAACATAAGACACAAATTGTTGACAAGTGGGATAGCCATATTGAAAAAGAGGGAATCCGAGTGATTCTCAAAGTGTATCGAGAGTTGAAGAAAGTGGGTGAAATCTCTGCTAAGCTCAATGACATGTTGAAATCACTTAGTCATCACTTTGAGTAGATAGATAGTGATTTTGGTGCTTGGAACAACATGATGTAATTTGATTTAGACTTCTTATGTGAGTATAATGTTATTACATTTGTTGAAATGTATCATGACTTCATGTATGTGATGGAAAACAAGAAACAAGTTCTCCAAAAGCTCATCGAAGAGGTAAAGGAAATGGTACTCATAATTTCTACTTAAGAAGATAATATTAAAGGATCTTTGAAAGAATTACCATGTGAAGTTATTGATGAGGACACCAAAGTAAGAAGTCAACAAGATGTCCTCATAGAGTTTGTAGAAGCCATTATCTTACAACTTGAGTTAGATGAATTCAACATCCATGTGCTTGACACATTTGCAGATTGGAAGTTTTCATTGAAGAATTTGCATAATCAAGTGGAGTATTCTAGCAAGGAAACATCTATGGCAACAAGCACACTCTAGAAAGTTATCACAATTTTACAACATATGTAATGTCCACACTAGTGAGGACAATAATTCTCGCAAAACTAGTGTTAGAATTTACACAATAATAAAATATGTTTTACTATTATATCCTCTATCCTAACCCAACCTTAAAGATGTCTCTAGATTGGGTTTCCTAACCCTTAGTTATTCAACCATCTTTTCTAGAGTGCACCCTTTAAGGCTCACATATGCATATGTTGACACCATCAAAATATTCTTACCGTTATATTTCCTCAGGCATGTTGGTTAGATGGAGATAAAATTTCTCACATACCAACATTATAGAGGGCATATCCTTTTAGGTAGTGTTTAGCAATATGACATTTCACCCATCTCTGATACCAACACTATATGTCTATCTCTATTGTGTTAGCCAAATGGGTAGTTATACCCATCTACGATATTGACAAAAAATATCAATATGTAATGTTAGCCAAGCAGGTAATGACACCTACTTTTGATACTAACACTTAGAGTTTATATTTCATCTCCTTTGTGTTAGCCAAATCAAAATTTCAACCATCTCTGATATTGACACAAAGAGTCTAATATTAGTTTATCAAAATCAAAAGAACCACTTTTAATCTTTCATAAAATATCAAATATATTTTTTATAAATATAAATTCTATAAATTTATTAGAAAAATATATATATATATATATATACACACACAAATGCTATATTCATTATTTATAATTGACATTATAATCACATTAATATGCACTTTTCATATAAATGAATTTAAAATTAAAACATACCTCTTATACCCTTTTTACTATTCAATAATACTTGGTTTTCCCTTAAGCTAAAATAGCGATTATTACTCATATACTACCTTTTCCCTCTCGTGAATGGTGCCTACTCTAAATTGAATTCCATTTATAATGCCTTACTTTGTTCATGGTTTTATTCCCTCCTTTTAATGTATCTTTCTTTTATGCATCTTTTATTACAACATTCATATATCCACCTTTCTAATTAAATCCATACATTCTCATGTCCTTGCTGATATTTTTTTACAATGCTAATTAGGAAATATAATTATTATTTGAGGGCTGAAATGATCAAAGTCTTTATGAGTGAGTACATTTATTATTTTCTCTTTGTGATCCCATGTCCAAATGGTGTTTTTGTTTTCTCCATGCATATTTATATGGGAAGATATGAAGTATCACGACCCTTCAATAGGATTAATGTATTTATTTATTGTTAGGTAAAATATATTTTATTTAAATATTATTATTTATTATTTAATCAATACAATTTATTCAACTATTCATTCCATGTAATTAATTATTGATTGGGATAACATTATCTTATGAATAATAATATTTGAATTTCATTAGCATCATTAGCATCAATATTATTCATTTATTATTTAATCATTACATCTTTTATCTTATTTGAGATTCATTGAAACATACTGGAGAACCAGATGCTACAGTTGTATGAGAGTCTCTACGAAAGTTTAGAGAATTTGTTGATTCCATGTGAGAACTCCAAATCATATTTTACATGCTTTAAAGTAGATTAGTGATACAGAAGCTACATGTAAAGAGCATCTTTGTTGTAAGTACATGATAACATGTATCGATGCAAGTAGCTCATGTAGTTAAGTTGTAGTTGCATTAGGTATGCAACTTTGAATAAAGTCAAAATGATTAGAATAAGTATCAGTGGTTAAGGTTTTTCCAAATTTTCCTCCACTTTTGTCTCTTCATTTTTCCTATATAAGGGAGAGAGTTCATTGTAATAATCATCTTTTGCTATAGAGGAGAAGGCTAAGCTTGTGACTAGAAGGCTTTGTATTTTTATTGTAAATTTTTGAAGTGAATAAAGAAGCAAGTTTTTCTCAAACTTTGTGTTGAGATACTTGGAATTGATCTTTCTCCCTTATGTTGCATTGATTCATTCACCTTTGTTACTTCTCTCTTTGAAAGCATTTGAGAATTTCAGTGTTGTTTTTGAAAGACTTTGAGCTTTCATTAACAAGATTGATTTAATAATGAGCAATGTTTCTGGATTAGATTGTGTGAGGTTTTTTTAGCATCAACGTTTCGGATCATACTACATGATCCATCATCAGGATGAGAGAACATCAGAATATGAAATGTGTAGACCAGGAAACCACAAGCAGTCCTAAAAGGAGAGGGAAGGAAGGGCACAAAAACCAAGAATACCAAAAGTAAAGACACAAACACAAAGAGAAAAGGTAAAGAATAAACAATAAGAAAATGGAAAAAGCAAAACCATTAAAATTAAGTTAAAGAGTAACAAAGGTTCAAGTGGAAACTAGAGAAGGTGCAAGAATTATTAAAATATAAAAGATCAACGAGAAAAAGATTGAACACACAACTAAGAAAATAAATATATAAATAGAAATATAAATCAGAGTATATGTATATGCATACATATAAATAAATAAACCAATGTGTGTGTGTGTGTGTGTGTGTGTGTGTGTGTGTGTGTGTGTGTACACACACACACACACACACACACACACACACACACACACACGTATATAAATAAATAAATAAATAAATAAATAAATAAATATATATATATATAGAAGAATGTATTAAAAAAAATAAAAAAAATAAAAATTGAGGATCAGTGTGAAAAAGGAATGAACACACAATTTTGAAAATAAATAAATAAATAAATATATAAATATATAAAAGAGGATAAAAATCCACAAATATAAAAATAATAATAATAATAAAAATAAAAATAAAAATGAAATAAAAAAAATAAAAAAATTTAAAAAATAATAAAAATTTAAAAAATTACAATAATAAAAAATAAAATAGACCTATGCACTTGCATATATATATATATATATATATATATATATATATATATATATATTACAAAAAATAACTAAATAGAAATAGAAATATATACATATGTAAATACAACTATAAATATAAAATCAAAAAAATCAAAGGAAAATGACCCCAAGAGAAAATATTTTTTTAAAAAAGAGAGGCAACAAAAAGGACCCTAATACCAAAACGAAGAAGCTAGAAACAAGAAAATAAGCTCAGGAGCAAAAAGCTCTAAATAAATAAATAGAACCTAAAAAATGTAAAAGCTAATAAAAGAAAATGCGTATATATGCCATATATCCGAAAAAGACACAAAACTAGATACCAACGCCAAATAAAGAAAACAAGGACAAAGAGATAAAACAATAAAAAATAAATAATAAATAAATAAATGACAAGGATAATAATTAAAAAAAAAAACATGAAATCAAAAGGAAAACCCCAGGCTGAAACCAAGGGCACAGGAAAGAGCTCGAGGGTTAGAGCGACACAGAGGGCTAAGAAGTAATGAAAAAAAGGGGAAGAGAGAGACAACAGAAAACAAACTGAAAAAAGAACACAGAGAACATGAGGAGGGAGGAGCTCAGAATGAGAACAAAAGGTGGGGCCAAGAGACTAAAGACGAAGGAGGGCTCCCCCAAAAACCAAAAAGGCCAAAACGGAGGAGGGACAAGGAAAGACTCGGGAACACACCAAGGGGGGCAGAAAAGCACGAGAAGCATCAAGGGTGATGCTGGGTATTAAGCGATCCTAGAAGAGGTTGCCAAGACAAGCTAATGGACCATTCATTGTCTCGATTGAGGTTGATGGGATGATAGTTAATTTCAATAGCTTCCTTAAGTTTTCTTTTGAAGAAGTTGTCCTCCTTGGAAAGAATTTTGGTGTTCTCCAGAAAAATGTGATGCTTAGTGGCTGAGGAATGCTCTGCAAGGGCAGATTTATGGCCTCTGTCATGTCTGATATCTGCACCATGCTCACGAATTCTAGTACGAAAAGATTTAGTTAAATAGTGGTTGCAAGTGCTAAGAATTTCACATTTTGAGCTTAACTTCTTAGTATATTATTTCATATTTGGATAGCTAAACTAAGAATTTGAGCTTTGTTAGTTGTTCACTCTTTTATTTCAAGAAGGTTGTTCGTAGGAGACTTTGAGTTCTTGCTATCAATCACACAAGTCAAGATATAATTGTTGTCTTAAGGTTTTTCTTAAGTCAACACTTAAACCATTAGTATTACTGTAGCAATAGATTCCTTTTGTTTAATTACAAGTAGTAGATGGTAGTATGAGATCATTCATGAAAAAAGAAGAGTTCATTCAATGAACCACCTTGTTGTTAATTCTAGTTATGTCTTTGTTGTAGCCACCTATGATAAGAAGGAAGCCTCCCATATTGCTAACAGGAGAGATTTATCTCACTACACTGTTGCCAAAAAATCCCATTTTGTAAGTTGTGGTCACAATAACTTACAACATATTTAGCCAACAAATACCAAAGAAAGATGGTTCTTGGAGACAGAGTATGCATTGATTGTAGAGAACTTAACAAAATCACTAATATGAATAAGTATTTTTTTCCAACAATTGATGATTTATTAGACCAACTAAGGCATTCCAAATATTTTACAAGGATGTGAAGCTCATAATGAATCAAGCATGGTCATTGCTGAAGTCTCTAAACACATAGGGCAGACTTAAGAGATCCTAAACTGGGAAGAGAAATAGGTGCAAAAAGGATTCACATCAAGGGAAATTCCTTGATAACAATCAAAGCATTAAGTAAAAAAATTTCCCTTCATTAGAACTTGAGTAAATGGTTGGCTTGAATTAGGTGCTTGATTCATATATTAAATTAATTTAAAACCAACCACATTTATAGAGAGGAAAGCATGCTTACTAATGAGTTAGCAAACAAGAATCTAAGGTAAAGTTATAGAGAAGTAACCAAATGGATTTAGGATGAGGTGTCAAGGTTGAGTTGGAGGGATGAGTAGTACATATGAGAGAATGTGGATGGTGCCTTAAAGGGTACATGGCTTAATGACGTGAGTGATTTCTCATACAGATTGACAATTTTTCACATGCTATTCAAGTTGTATAGTGGGTTGGAAAATATTGCACTTATATCATGCACATGCCTAGTATTAGAAATCATAGAAATCATGAAAGTTATCTTCCTTGCATACAAATTGATGACCTCATAACTAATACATGGTGAGATTTGACAATACTTATTATTTATATTAAGGCATGCCAAATATTTGAACATCTATAATAAGGTTCGAGTTTGAGCCAAGGATGGATTTTCATTTATATAAAACACTCTAATTAGATGGGCATGAAACTCATTTGCATATTTAAAGAAGTTGTAGTAATTCTGACTTACAATCATCTACACTCTAAAATTTGCTAATTTTATCTTCTTGGCATTAGGGACAGACCTAGTAAATTGGAGTCCATAAAGGATCATATGACATTCCTAGGGTAGGTCACTGACAACGTATGTGGTATATTTTGGCCATAAGAAATTTGCCAGTTCTATAGGTTGTCTGAAAGGTGTTAGATAGGGAATTCATTCTGGCCTACCATAGATATAGGGTGAAGTCAAACTTGGCAACCATGGTTTTAGCTATGATTGTTTATATGGGTGCTAGTAAAGAAAAGGCTAAGAAAATTTTTCAAATTCTCTTTTTCCATGCATTCCAACGAGAGATATATGCAACCTTCGATAATATAGATGGTAATTTTATGATCCCTTTGGCAAAGATATACTACATGTCTTTGAAATAGGGGTGGGAAGTGAAAAAATATTCCATTGTACAAACCTTGGAGCCAAGAATTCTACAAGAAGTTGGGAGGAGAGGAATACGAGCATAATCTTTTATTACAATTGGCCAAAATTCAACCTATGCAAGAAGAGGGATGGGTGAGAGGGTACATGAGATTGAAAGGGTTGTTACCTGACAATTTGAGGAATGTGGGGAAGAGGATGAGATGGATTTTTCAGATGAGAATTCATATAACAAAAAGGAGAGTGATGGTTTGTTAATGATCATAGACATGTCTAGGACATAGCCACTAGTGAGGCAAATATTGAATGTTTTTTGGACTTCCTGGGGATTAAAAGAGCAGAGGTCACTATGTGCATGAGAGAGGAGACCAATGATAAGAGCTTAAAGCAGGAAGATGATCCCAATGAAGGTGGTTGCGAGATCTAGGCCCCCTCTCTAGTATTACATGGTCTACCATTTTGAAGATAAAGCTATGGAGCCTTAGTATATTATACTTGGTATAGTTACACAAATAGGGAAACAATGAACTCTATATAAGTGAATTTTGTAGAGAAAGCATTATAATATAGTAGTTAGGGGAATTCTCAAAGCACTTTGTTTTTGGATCTATAATAGCAGTTAGCTTTGGTATTGTTTGGATGTAAATTGTGGGCCTTGGCTAGATAGATTACCCAAGCATTTTGCAATCATGTTTGGAAATCTAATGTGAATCTTCCATGATATTAATACAATGGATACTTTCCTAGCAGCTATTTAATGAATTTTTTATATGTAAAATACCTTTAATGTTCATTGAAAAATGTTCACATTGCATTGGATTTATTAATTCTTCTTCGCATCAACCACTGTGTAAGAGACCTACTGGCTCACACTATCACAGTGCTGAAGAATGTATTTTTTGTTCTTTTGGATGTTTTAAATTTTTTTGGTTTTTGTAATATATATGATTTTTTTGGATTTTCAAATATATAGAAATGCTAAAATAAACATTTAAACCACTCAAATCATAACAATGCCAATATTGTACTATTGATTTACAATTATAAGTTTACAAATTATTACATTCTATCCTACTAAAATTGTGTTTAAAAATTAGGAACCTGGTTATAGTGGGTGTCCAAATGTGTAGCATCAAGTTGGTTATACTTGTAGGTAAAGCAAGTTGGCATTGGAGGAATTTGTAATAGGATTCCCTTCAAACAATTCCCAAATAGTAGTTCCCTAGCCGTTGTTGGAAGATGGCAATTTTGAGAATTTTTACACCCAAAACAAAGCCTGTACAATGTAGACGTTGCTTCAAAACCCACAACCTCAACTAGGAAAATGACCACCCAATTGAAGGTGTAAATGCAGGCTCAAATCCCAATTGTAGCAGGAAATCCATGGCCTTCAAGTAATAGAAAATATAGTATGAAGGCAAGCAAAACCATGCCCAAACAGGGTATAAATTGTAATGTCTCCTTCTTGGGACATTAGGAATTCTGAAGTTAAACTCATAAAATATTAAATTTGACTTATGTGAGTTTAAAGAAAATTAATAGATTGGTCAATTAATGTTATAAAAGGAGTTAAAAGGTGACAAAAGAGGAGAGGACAAAAGACAGAGAAGTGAAAATTGAAGAGTCATAGCTTAATGCATAAAAAAAAATGGAGGGAGAATTTTTTTGCGAAAGCCTGGATGTGAGACTTATTTCTAGTTTTCTCTTTGGACAATTTTGGGAAGCTACTAGCTTTCTCTTGTTGAGGATCCTAAGGAAAAAATCCTTCAAGCTATTCTTGATGGATTGGACGTAGCCCCGATTCATGTTTGTGGTGGATTTATATCAAAATTCACACTTGAGATTATAGGTGCATTTATTATTATTTCTAGTTTGACTATATTTTTTGTATTTAAGATTGACTTGATATTTGGTTGTTGTATTGCTGATGTATAAAAAAAAACATATTCTGAGGCATTTTAATGAGAATTTACTTGTTATATTGTTGGTTTACGTTGCATCATTTATTTGTTTATGTTTTGGAAACTATTTTGACAAAATTTGGAGATAATATACTATTGGAAATTACAGTGGTATGAGAGCTAAAAATCCTGCCATCCTATGGAGTTTGTTTAGAAACAATTTTCAGAAGGTGTTAATAAAAAATTTCCTTAGTCTTTTCTCTTATGCGATGGTAAGATTTATTGAGTTAAAGAAGTACAAGAAATATTTGTGTTGTGTTTTTACTAGAAGATTAAGGAGCTGAGAATAATTTTTTATTAATATTTTATCTACTTCCTTTTGTTGGTGGAATAATTAAATTAATTCTAAAAATTGTCTACTTGGGGCATAATCAGAAATTTGATCAACAACAATAGATTTGATGAGATCTTAAGGATGAACAAAACTACATTTCGACTAGATTCTATTTGGGAAATAATATATTATTTTGTTATGTTTAGGTTGATCTTAAACATTACAAAATAGGGTTGTGAGTTTCATTTTGTGAAGGGATTAAATGCTATATCCAAAATGCACACTAGAAGAATGACTATTGATATTTAAATATTTTATGTTTGTGGAGATTTGGAGACTTGGCCTTCTGATAAGTTTAATTGTAGTGGACCCATTTTCTTCATATTTATAAACCTTTGCATTATTTGAGTCTCAATAGGTATTAGATGTATTTTAAATATTGTTTATGTAGAATGAGTGAAACAAATTTTGCACAACAATCAGGCTCTGGAAGTCAAAATATACTTATAGCCATCATCAATAATGATTGAAGGAGACCATAATATACTTGAGTGTGGTTCCCAATATATATTATTGAATTTGATAATTGGTATGTGCAGAGTCTCATCTATGAACAACAAGTGATCATAGAATATATGTTGAAGGGAGTTCAAGCTTTTTGAGTGGCGATTGATTTTGTGGAGCAAGAAATATAGTTTTGAAGTTTACACAAGCTATGTCATAAGTTCCAAAGCTCATAGTCAATGATCATAACTTCATTTGCATCTACAACTACCGTAGATTTGAATCATTATTCAAAAGAGAGAGTTTCTAGAAAGTTTGAGAGTGTTATTGGGGGTGCTAGAATGGAGGCATAATTATCACTAAGTTCCTTCCTCTAACATCATTGTGGAATTATGATACCCCTGGCAACATGAGGAAGTTTGTGTACAACAATCAGAAGCTTGGGAACAATTTTTTTTTCATTTGCATATTGAGAATTTTTTTTTTGAACCGATGAAGTCTACAATGCACAAGGTACAAGCTTAGTCACATGATCTCTGTAGATACATCACAGTTCATAGTGAAGGATTGGTTAACAAGTAGGTAGGAAGTTTTCCAATAGGCTTGACTATTGGAGTCAAACAAACCTAAATGATGGAGACATAATATCAAGAGGTGTACTTGTTCCAAGGAATATTTTCCTAGTAATGAAGATATGTCACACATATTGGAGAAACATGAATCATACATAAAAAAATCACTGTGAGTGTTACACCTAGCAGCTGCCTTAGCAAATATTGTATGTCGTTAAAGTCATCAAACTTAGCCAGACTAACACAATTTGTACCACAGGGGTTGAAATTCATCATGGAAAATAAGGAGACTGTCGAGTGAGTGAAAAAACCTTAGATGGTGCATAGAGTTAGTCTTCATATAGGTATCATAGTTAGAAGTTAAAGACTGCCACTAAAAGTAATAGCAACCATGGTTGAGCATTCACATGTCATGGGAAATTAACAAGGTTGAATGTTGCACTGATAGAATTATGAATGGTAGGATGGTAGAAAAAATTCTTTTTACCAATCAACATGACTGGCTAGATTAGTTCTTAAATAATACTTGACATGATTCCAGATGGTAGTTGTCTTTCTTGAAGGCAATAACAAGGATTGAAGACTTTAATTGGAAGGTGCCAATAGTGACTTAGAGGACTATGAATGGGCATGGTGTGTGCTTAGGTTTCCTTTGTATAAAAATATAAATTGAATGAGTTTTGAGTCTAATAAAAAGAAATATATTTTTTAGATAGCATAGCGTTGCATACACATATTCAAGTGCACATTACAAGTTAAGGGGGTCAAACAAATAAAAATATTGTGGAAATCAAGCTCTAAGTTTGACACCATTCTATGCTGGAGACAATAGGTGTGGACAGTACTTAGAAATTCTAGGCTATTACAAAATTATTTTCTTGCTATTGATTTAGGTGGAAGTTGTTAACATCCAAAATTGCACACTATCACTTTCAGAATTCACTTGTTTGCATCATTACTAGTTGTATCTAATTTGAAATTACAAGACTTGCATACACATATTCAAGTGTGTATTACAAGTTAGGGGAGTCAAACATAAAAAATTATTGTGGATTCAAGCTCTTAGTTTGACACCATTCTATGCTAGAGACAATTGGTGTCGATGATACTTAGAAATTTCAGGCTATTACAAAATTATTTTCTTGCTATTGATTCAGGTGGAAGTTGTTGACATCCAAAATTGCACACTATCACTTTTAGAATTCACTTGTTTGCATCATTACAAGTTGTATCTAATTTGGAATTACAAGAATGGTCTCTCATTAGTTTGAATTGCTCTTTGTGAATGCATCTTTCATTTCTCTTCTTCGTGTGCTCAAATTGATGACAAAATGAACTTAGATAAAAATTAAGATTTTTATGATCAGAATGGTAGGGACTATATCCAATTGAAGGAATTACAATGGAGAATTTGAAAAGCAATATTTTCTCTAAAGAGTATAATAATACCTTTAATGGTGAACAACTAAGGGATTTACAAAAAGAGAAGGAAATAGGGGAATTGGTTGTATATGATTGGCTTATGATTGAAGTCCATGAAAATTTTAGATTGTGTTCTCTTCAAGCTAGAAGAATTAGAAGCATATTTGTCTAAAGTAGACCAGGCATATTGCAGACTTTTCAACTGGGTATTACAACCTTCAATAATTGCTTTGGGCATAGGTTTATGAGACATTTGGATAAAAAGGTTAGACTTAAAGTGGCTTCATGTCTTGGTGAAATCACGTGGATACTAGCACCTACAACACTCTATAATGATGATGTGTTGAAAAAATCTTTGCAGCTTATTGTGGATAGCCTATAGGGGTTATAAGATAACAAGCACCCTACTTGTGAAAAGAAGTTAAAGATTTTAGAACTAATGGAAAAAACCAAAATTTTCATTCTCATGTTGAACTTTGGTTGTGACAAGATGATCTGACAAATTTTTCAAATTTTCTTAGCAGAGTTTAGGAACCATCATTTGGACAATGTGAGAACTTGTGTAAAACCATCATGTCATTAAATCTTGATGAGAAGAATGAAATTTGCAAGCAATTAAAATTTGATTTAATGGCTATGTGGAGAGTAGAGAACATAATCACACCTATTGCTTACGAGCTAGTGCAAGCATTAGTTGACCATAGGTTTGACCTAGCTCTAATATTTGTTTCACATACTAGAAAAATTTGATCCCAAAACACATGTATGAAGATCACAATGAAGCAAAGAAAAATATAGAAAATCTAACCAACAAAGAAGAAGATAAATATATCACAACTTTGCTCCTACAAAATAGTACTAGTATGGGTTATGGAACTCTCCACATTGGTGACTTGGATATAGTTATAGACAAACATCTTGAGGAGGATGGTATACTTGGAAAAAAGAGTGTGTCAAAGACTTCAGGTGAGGAGAATTTTCCCAAAAATCATAACATGATAGCTACTCCATCATTGCACAGAACTCAATCAAACATGGAGCTTGAAGCATAAAATGACATTGATGACATCCTTGATGAGTTATTTATTTTTTATAACAACTCATTTATACATAATAGTGACTTAGTGGAACAATTAAAAATATAATTTTAGGATGACGGTGTTAGGGGTGAGCGATTAGAAAATACATGCCAAAGAGATAATGACTCTTTGAAAAGCTAGCTAAAAGTTGATGAAGAGATGATTGTTGTAGCCTTGGTGTGTTATGATGATACTCACATGATAGTTGAATATATTTTCAGGAAGACACAAGATGAAGAGAATCAAAGGAGAATGGAAAGTGATTCTATTGTTGCTAATTTGCAAAGGGTTAAAGCAACCTTAGAATCTTTGAAATCAAATTATTTGTGTTTATTTTTAGACAGGGATTATAGTTTAAAGGTTGCTGAATTATATGTTGGTCAACTAAGGAAAAAGGAAGATGAGGTTAATAAGCTCAATAGGGAGCTTAAGAATGCTCACAAGACATCAAATAATACATGAGTTACTCTTCGAGAAGTAAAAAATCAGATTGTTGTCACCAAACAATCTAGGGAGTAGAAGGATAAAAGAAGGCATGAGCTTTTCCAAGAAGTGATTAAAGAACTTGATAGCATTTAGAAAACTTAGGACTTGGATAGCTACCCAAAGAGCTCAATAAATGAAGCTTTGGATCATTTTCAGCTAATCAACAATTCCTTGTTTGAGGTGGATGCTGAGTGGACATTTGATAATCCACTTTTTGAGCTGAATATAGATGATATTTCAGATTTTGATGATGAGGATGATCATTAATAGAGGATGTGGGACCTATTTTTAGTTCCTAGTAGTGAGATTGGTTCACAGGATTGGTGTGGTGATCCAATTTCCATATTTTAACACTAATTTTCATTCTTCGATCAGTGGTTTCAGTTTCTTACTTACATGAGTTGGATAGACTCCTTGCTTCACTAGCTAAGTAGATCATGGTTAATGATTGATGTGAGTTATAATTTGATCATAGTAGATTGATTCTTAATCTTTTCTTTAATCATGATAGTTTCATACCCATGTGTATCTTAAACTGATGATAGAATGTATAGTCTCTTTGGAAAGCCTTTGGTACTTATTTCAGAATTTGAGCAATTTGATTGCTTCATCAATAGTTTAGGACATAAAATTATAATGGAGATTAGCATGCATTTCCATGGTGGATCACTCATAGATGGAGAGTTGTCTAGTATTAATAGTTCCTCAAGACATTTATATCTTCTCATATCAAATGGTTGTGATAGTATAATAGTATGAGATCTTGGTATTGATATGCTTGATACTTTACCTTAGCAACGTATTGATGAGTGGATTAACAATTTTGGACCTATTACTTATATCAGAGTATTGCAATGGCATGTTGGAGCATTTTTTCTGAGGTTGGTTTGGGATTCAAGAGTCAATCGAATGAGTTCCTTACCTCTTGAGGATTATGATGAGTTGCTATGTAGTTATTGGCTTGGAGGAGTTTTAAGCAGAGTAGCATAGCATATGGGTGGAGAAATAATTTTCATACTTGTCTCCATGGGTACTTGCAAATTTATATGGGATCCTGGCACTAACTGCTTGAGGACAAGAAATCTTGAGAAGGGAAGACTTGTAATGTCCCCTTTTTGAGACATTAGGACTTCTAAAGTTAAACTCATAAAATATTAAATGAATTATGAGAGCTTAAGAAAATTAATAAATGAGTCAACTTATATTAAGAAGAATAGGAGTTCATTTAACAAACAAGTACAAATAAAGAGGTATATGATGTGAGAAGAAATAAATAACATTAATGTCCAAAAGTTCTCTCCTTAAGCTATACAACTATGGGGGTTTACAATATTCAATATTTCATAACACAAAAGTCTTTCAACTATCACCAAGAAAGGACACGTAAGAACCAAGCAAAAATTCCACATTTGTCAACATAGTGAGAATTCAAAACTCATTTAACACATAAATCAATGGAGAAATATACAATCAAATCCAATAGCACATTGGGTAGAGGTATATGACACACAAAGGAAGGATAGTTTGATTTAAAATTAAAAGATCAAAGACATATAACGAAGAATCAATGATTGAAGTCCAAAATGATAAGGAATCCAATCTCATTGTATGCTAACATCCAATGATGCTTTCCAAATTCATATTGAGAACTAAACAAAAGAATATATACCAACATATTTGAGTGTTTGTGTGAGAGAAATAAAATAAAATAAAAACCTCAACCCTAAAAAATTGCTCGGCTCATGAAGGTGCCAAGTGAAATTTTTCTTGGCACCAATAGAAGCCGAGTGATAGGAGAAGGTGTCAAGTGAGTTCAACACATGAAGGAGCTGAGTGAACTTGGCATGTGAAGGGAAACTCGACACCAATGGATGCTGAGTGAGCTCAACTTAAACTACAAAGTTTCAACTCAGACAAAGACCAAGCCGAGTGACCAAGTTTATAATGTAAATGTTACCACCATTAAAACCATAGAGCCAAAGCTTAAAATATTCAACAATAAACTTTACAAATGCAATGAATAAGGAAGAGCAATGGATTCACCTATTCCTGCTTGCTTTGTATTCAACTTTAATTCAAACTATTACAAAATTTAGGAGCATTCACTACAACCAGAAAACCCTAAAATAACCCTAAAATTTCAAACTGATGAAACTTCAACCTTTAAACTTTAAAATTGTAGCTCTAATGGCTGCATACAATAGCAATCACTACTTCATAGGTCGAACCACACAATAAACTATGAACTTACAAAATGACAGGAAGAAACATGTGCAACTGCAGGCACGAAAACACTTCCTTCTGTCTCCGCAACAACTAGATTTTCTAATCACTTTCTTTCTTCTTCCTTCTCTGCTCTTCTGATCTCTTTTACTTCAGTTAATCGAATGAGAGAGTGAGACATTCCTTTTGTATTCTGCCAAATATTTTCCCCCTCATTTGGAAATTTGAAAAACTCACATACTCATAATAAATTTTATGGCTGTTGTGTAGGTCGTTAGGGGTGGTAGGTGATCATTTGGTTCCAAGGACAAATGACTATAGCATTTAAATTTTAAGACTCCCCCTTTGTCCCAAGCCAAACAAACAAGGATCACTACTGATCTAAATCAACTACACCAAGACATTCTCTTAGGTGTATTAAACTTCTAATGCCTAATGGCTTAGTAAATATGTCTGCTTGCTATTGCTCAGACTTGCAATATTCCATTTTGATATCCCCATTCTCCACCAACTCTCTGATGAAGTGATATCTGATCTCAATATGCTTGCTTCTCCCATGGAAGACTAGATTCTTGGACAATGCAATTGAGGAAATGTTTTCACAATAAATTGTGGTTCCATCATCTTGCCTTTCATTCAAATCTATCAAGATCCTCCTTAACCAAATAGCCTAACATGTTGTTGCATTTGCTGCTATGTATTCAGCCTCTACTATAGATTGAGTGACAATAGGTTGCTTCTTGGATGCCCATGAAATTACAACCGATCCCATATGAAATACATATCCAGAAGTGCTCTTCTTATCATCTATACTTCCAGCCCAATCACTATCTATATAACCTACCAACTTGAATTCATTTGCTATAGTATAAAAAATTCCAAATCCCTTGGTACCTTTCACATACCTTAGGATCCTCTTTCCTGCTTGCTAATGGGAATCCTTTGGTGTTTCCATAAATTTCAAAATCAAACTTACTGCATGCATCAAGTCTAGTCGAGTTGCAGTCAAATACATTAAACTTCCAAACATACTCTTGTATAGTGTTGGATCCACTCTCTTGCTAGAGTCTTCCTTGCTCAACTTCAGACCTATTGCTATTGGTATGGGTGTTGGCTTACTATTCTGCATTTTGAATCTCTCCAAGATTTGCCCTGCATATTTTTCTTGAGAGATGAAGATGCCATCATGCATTTGTTTTACTTCTATGCCTAGAAAGTACTTCAAAAGACCAAGGTTTGTCATCTCAAATTCATTTTTCATGGCCTCTTTGAACTCACCAATTAGAGCCTTATCATTACCAGTAAAAATAAAATCATCTACATACAAGACAACAATCAACACATTTCCATTTGCTACCTTGATGTAGAGAGTAGGCTGACCATTGCTTTTGCTAAAGCCATTGCTCATCAAATATGATTCAATCCTACTATACCATGCCCTTGGAGTTTTCTTGAGCTCATAAAGAGCTCTCTTCAATCTATATACTTCGTGTTGTTCACCTACAACTTCACAACTAGGTGGCTACTCCACATAGACTTCTTCCTTTAATACACCATTCAAGAAAGAAAACTTCACATCCATTTGAAATAACTTCCATTTGTGCTGAGCTACAATTGCTATGACAACACACACGGTTTCCATTCTTACAACTAGGGCATATGTCTCATCATAATCTCTACCATACTACTATTTGTAGCCCTTGACTACCAACCTTGCCTTATGCCTATCAATCTTGCCTTCAACATTTCATTTGGTCTTGTAGACCCATTTCACTCCAATCACTTGATTTTTGGAGGCAATTTAGTTAGCTCCCATGTCTCATTCCTTTCTATAGCATCTATCTCCTCATTCATGGCCTTACGCCATTTATTCTCCTTAACAACTTCTTCAAAATATAGTGGATCACTATGAGAAAATAATGCAAAATTAACACTCTCATCATAATTTTCATACGTTTCATCTTGATATATCTCCCTAAGACTCTTGGTCTTTCTTGGTAATAGGGAGGAGAGTGTGGGATCAAAATCTTCACTACTGCTACTTTGCTGACCAACTCAGTCTTCACTATTACTTTGTACTGATACTCGGTCATGCCTAGAGGAGCTTGACAATGACTGAGGCTACTTGCCTTTTCTTCTATCTTCTCCTTCTTCTTGTTGTTCATCAACATCTTCTTCACTCATAATTGGCACTTTATTTGAAGTGCTTGATGATTCATTAGTCGGTCCATACCATGACTAATTTTCAAGAAATTCCACATCTCTTGAGAGAATCATCTTGTTGTTCAATGGGTCATACAATCTGTATTCTTTTGATTCTGAGCTATACCCTATGAAGATGTACTTCACACCTTTGTCATCCAATTTTTTCCTTTGCTCTTTAGGCACATGTGCATATGAAACACATCCAAACACCCTTAGGTATTCAATTGTCCATCTTCCTCGTGACCATGCTTCCATTGGAATTCTATCACAGACTACCTTTATAGGACACCTATTAATTAGGTAAAATGCTATTGCCACAACCTCTCCCCAAAATTTTATTGGGAGACTTTTCTCTTTCATCATGCTCCTTGCCATTTTAAGAATGGTCCTGTACTTACTTTCAGCCACTCCATTCTGCTTTGGTGTATAGTTATCTATGAGCTCTTTCTTTATGCCATGTTTCCTACAAAAATTTACAAAAGAATTGGAGGTATACTCCCCTCCTCTATCTAACCTTAGGACCTTGATATAGTGTCCACATTCTCTTTCAACCTGGGCTTTGAACTCAAGAAACTTATCAAATGCTTTAGATTTAGATTTCAAAAAATAAACCCATGTCCTACGACTAAAATCATCAATAAATGTCATGAAATAAGTACTCCCCCCAATGGAAGTAACTTGCATAGGACCAACTAGGTCAGTATGCACTAACTCTAATGGATATCTAGCCCTCCTAGAATTTCCAGAATTAAAGGGAAGCCTATGTTGCTTACTCAAAATACAAGCCTCACACTTGTCACATGAATTTCTTATTCATGGAAAACCTTCTACCATTATTTTATTTGACAAAAAATTTAAACTAGCATAGCCAAGATGACCATACCTGAGGTGCCATAGCTGTGAAGGGTCTTCAATCACACTCCTTAGAGCTGATTGTGTGGGAGGTGTAGCACCAACTTGAGATGAGAAACATATCTCTATCCTCAAGGGAAACATTTTGTTCTTTGTTATTTGAACTACTGCAAGTAAGTTCTTGCTCCCATCCTTTTCATGAATGACACACCTGTCATTCTCCATTAGCACTTTGTATCTATTTTGAATGAGCTAACCAATGCTCATCAAATTATGCTTCATACTAGGGGTAAAATACACATTTTTTATTTCATTCTTCTCACCTTGCTTGGTGCGGACCATAATAGATCCTTTGCCCACTACTAGTAGGGTTCCATTGTTATCCATTTTAATCTCAGATTTGAAACTCTTGTTAATAAATGAAAACAAGCTTTCATTACCACTCATGTGGTTGCGACATCCACTATCGAGGTACCAAACTTTAGGGCTTCCTTGTTCACCAAAATTACACATGATGAAAGCAGTGGTATTGTTTCCACTTCCCATGTTCACGTTAGCCACATTTTCTTGTCTTGACTAATCATTTTGCTTCTTCCAACATTCACTTGTATAATGACCATATTTATGATAGTAGTAGCATTCTACATTACTCCTATTTGAGTTGTAGTTTTTCTTACTTCCTCTTGAAGTGTTTTGAGAAGTGCTTGCTCCCTCTGCTCTTCTCGAGCTTTCTGTTGTAGCATTTCTTTGTCCTCCATTACCTCTACCTCTACCTCTGAAGTTTCTGTTTGAGCCATTTATTCCTCTCCCCCTTCCTCTTGTATTTGACTAAGCCTTGAATGCTTGCTCTCAAGAAGAAGAAGATGCAGATCTATTGATCCTATGCTCAGGGTTTGAAGAATACCCATTAACTCATCCATTGTCAAAACAATGAGATCTTTTGCCTCTTCTATGGTCATGATCAAATTGTCATATTTATGAGGTAAACTCCTCAATATATTTTTCACTATCCTCTACTCTTGATATTCTTCTCCATTTGACTTCAGTTGGTTAATCACATTTGAGGTCCTTCAATTGAAATCTGCAACTGATTCATTTTCCTTCATCTAAAGGTTCTCAAACTCCCTCCATATATTCTGTAGCTTTACTGTATGGATTTTATCAGCCCCCTTGAAGTTTGTCTCAAGGATATCCCATGCTTCCTTTGCATAATTTGCTGCTGCAATTTTGGGAAAAATTGTTTCTGTCATTGCTACCTCAATCAAACTTAATGACTTAGCATCCTTTCTCCTTGACTTTTTCAACTCAGTCTTCTGTGCATTTGTGAGAGTAGCATATTGAGTTGGGTCTATCACATCATTGAACTCATTAATTACAAACTCCCATAAATCATTTGCAACCATTATGATCTTCATCTTCTTTTCCCATGTATCATAATTTTGTCCATTGAAGGGTGGTGGTTGCTGCCATATCTTTCCTACATCTCCTACCATGTCAAATATCCTAAAAAAATTCCCTAACTCACTATGGATGTGGGGCCTCAAAGCTCTAATACCATGCGAGAGAAATAAAATAAAATAAAAACCTCAACCCTAAAAAATTGCTCGGCACATGAAGGTGTCGAGTGGAATTTTTCTCGGCACCAATAGAAGTCGAGTGATAGGAGAAGGTGCCGAGTGAGCTCATCACATGAAGGAGTCAAGTGAACTTGGCACATGAAGGGAAACTCGGCACTAATGGGTGTTGAGTGAGCTTGGCTTAAACTGCAAAGTTTCAACTCAGACAAAGACCAAGCCTAGTGACCAAGTTTATAATGTAAATGTTACCACCATTAAAACTAGAGAGCCAAAGCTTAAAATATTCAATAATAAACTTTATAAATGCAATGAATAAGGAAGAGAAATGGATTCAACTATACCTACTTGCTTTCTATTCAACTTTGATTCAAACTATTACAAAATTTGAGACCATTTGGCTACAACCAGAAAACCCTAAAATAACCCTAAAATTTCAAACTGATAAAACTTCAACCTTTAAACTTTAAACTTGCAGCTCTAATGGTTGCATACAATAGAACCTAGAGAAATCACTGCTTCATAGGTTGAACCACACAATAAACTATGAACTTATAGAATGATAGGAAGAAACACGTGCAACTGCAAGCATGGAAACACTTCCTTCTATCTTTTCAACGACTAGATCTGCTGATCACTTTCTTTCTTCTTCCTTCTCTGCTCTTCTGATCTCTTTTACTTCAGTTGATTGAATGAGAGAGTGAGATATTCCTTTTGTATTCTGCCAAATATTTTTCCCCTCATTTGCAAATTTGAAAAACTCACCTACTCATAATAAATTTTATAGCTATTGTGTAGGTTGTCAAGGGTGGTAGGTGAGCATTTGGCTCCAAGGAAAAATGACTATAGCATTTAAATTTCAACAGTTTGTACCAACAAACACTTTAAGTTGTTATCCCTTTGAAACTCATGCAATTGAGAAAAGGACAAATATACAATAGTATATGAGGCTAGGCATAGATAGAAATTTATATAAAGACAAGTACAAGCTACCAAGATGGATAGTGAATAAGAAGGAAATTTCATTTAGATACTTTTGGAAAACCAAAAGAGGAGGAAAGATGATTGATTAAGAGACAACTGGATAAAAAAATTAGACATCAAATATTTATTCATCTTATTTGAACTATAGTAATGATTTCAACTAGACCTCTTCTATTGTGAGAGTTGCAAAATGATGAATTGAGGGTAAAGTTTACGAAGATCTGAATTAGGTATATCATAGTATTGGTCAAATGGGTTCTTCCCAAAACAAGACATATTCTTCTATTGAAAATTTTTTACCAATGTCTTACGGATGAAAAAAGATGTGATAAATTTATCATTCATGTTCAATCAAATGCCAAAGTTTACTAGAATAATGCTAGGCAAGTGAAGCCCAAATTAGTCTACCATCGTACACATGGAAAAAGATCCACTTGGAACATATCTAGGAATTCTACACAAGAAGGGAGCATATGTTTGAGAAGGTACTACAAAAATTTCCACATTGATGCACTCTACAAAATAGAATCCATTTACAAGGACATCATAGAGATAGTGTTTCAATTATGAAGATATTTTTTCCACCCAGCCGTTGGGTGAGTAAGGAGCCTTGGACAAGTATCTCCAATTTAAATTTAGTGGTCACAATTTCAAATAAAGTTGGAGTTTCTCAACATTGTTATACATATGATAAAAGAAGACAAAGGGAACATTTAGTTGATAGAGCATCCACACATAATATCTATAGGGAACATGATAGTGATGATGGTACTATAATCTAAAGAGGGACCACATATGGATAAATTGAATCTAGATGCCCTACTATTGTAAGGCACCCAAAATAGTAATAGGCTTCTTCATACCTTGTGTCAAACTATCTTGTGTATATAGATGTGTACCCTCCTTGGAGACAAAAGAGATATGTGCATCTTTGCAACTACTTGTTATAGATGACTGGAGTGGAGCTACTTGAAAGAGTGGAGCCATGAAAAGATAGGACAATGGATGAATTCACATTTGGTCTAGAAACCATACCATCAATAAACACCATTTTTTCATTACTAATTCTTGTGCTATGATCAAACATAATGATTGGAATTAAATAGGGGCATTCTAATATCACATAAGGTGTTTTTCTTCAAGGTGTAGCCAACTTATAGCACGGGTTGATTGTAGATGTAAAGAATTGAAGATTGATGTCATTAAATACCATAATTAATGATTTCTGTCTAATGAAATACCCTCAAAGGCATCGTGTAGAATGCTAAGATTGCAAAACATGCACCAAATCAATTTTGTGGGGAAGCTTTACAAAATGGACATAGACTACTTCAATTTTTTGAGAATATTTCAAAGTAATTGCAATCAAGTTTGTAGATCATCTCCTTAGATATAGAGGTTGATGGTTGTCTAAATTATAGGTTGATATCTTTCATGCATGATTGTCTCTTATTGGACTTGATAGTGACTAGAAACTCTATAAAATAGAATGAGTGGGAATTTTACATTGTGAGGGGAAATAATAAACTATCTTTAGAGGGGGAATTTTCCATTGTCAAATAATCTAAGAAGGAAAATAAGGTTGGGAATTTACACTTGCTACCAAAAATTGTGTGGATTAAATCTAATGATAATAGTTCCAACGAAGTTGTGATCTAGAATTAATTAGTCAACTAATGATCAAACTAGATAAACTGAGGTTTTTGAAGAAAATATCCTTGATTATTGAGATTGTGAAGTATCCTCCTATATCAAGAGGAAGTCTAATAGTTCATCACAGATAACCTTCTAGGAGGTTAGAAGGTTGACATCAAATTCAGAGGGAGTTTGACACTACCTCAGAAGCAACCTTGGACCAAAAAAAAAGTCTATAGATTGAGAGGGAGAAGTTCAAGGTGAAATCCTTATAATTCTTCTCTATGAGAGAGAAATTTGAGGAAAAAACCATTGTTCCATGCTCTGACTTGGTTCATGGTGGATGTTCATGATTATGTTGGAAAACATTAGGAAAGGTGAAAATCTTTCATTGATGTATTTTTGAGGTCATTATTGTAAGGTGATGATCTTAACAATGGCTTGACCTATATCATGATTGACTACATTAAGTTGTTGTCCTCGAGTGTTGGGTATCATGATAATGAATGTATCATGATAAACTACATTAAGTTGCGGCCTGAAATGCCAAAGATCATGATACTTGTCATGATGGAGATCGTGATATTCTAATTACTTGTTTTCTAATAGACTAAATTTAGTTGTTGTCCCATAGTGTTTTAGAAATTGGATAACTAATATCCTTTTAGGAAATACCATATTCTTTTGGAAGGCATCATAAACATGATGTCAATGCACATACCAAGAGAATATAAGTGTAACTAATATTCCTTGTTGAAGCATACTTTGGATGATATTGAAAGATAGCATGTAAGTTGATGGATATATGTTGATATCCTTAAATGTGTCATTCGAAGAATATCATATTGAGATGATGTCTCTCTATATGGTTTAGAGCATATTGTGTTATATAACAATCATCCTTAGCTAAGAGGGAGTGTTAAGGTTTTAGCTTCAATCAGATTGAATTGACCTATATATATATATATATATATATATATATATATATATATATATATATATATATATATATATATATGTTTTTGTTAATATATTATCTAACGATGACTAACTAGAGAGACATGTCTCCTCTCATATTTACAAGTCATTCAATTCTGTATTTGGAACACACCAATATGATGGCAGTGCTATTGCATTTGTAGAAAACTATCTTAGTTAATCAATAGAAGCTTCCTTAATTTCTCCGAAAGAAATCACAAACCAAATCAATGTACAAGCATGCCAAAAATGAGCTCTCTCTTAGTCTTTTAAGCTCAATAGGAAGACTCTTCATATTTCATTGCTTGACTCCTCAATTTTTATACTCTTTTCCCTTTTATTTGTCTTTATCCTACTTAAAAAAATAATATAACTTTATAAGCTAAAGTAACTTACTAATTCCCCCTCACTTTTTTAAAGTTATTTTATTAAAACAAGTTAATCTTTAGACATTAGAATAAATATCCCATCAAACTTAGAAAGCCATGTATAATAGCTTACTAGGAAGCTCTCGACAAGATGCTCAAAGTCCAATACTACAAACCTAGAAATTTGGACCCTAGTTAGCTTTCTATAAATATAAAGTATCAAAAACCCATGCTATCTTGACTCTGATTTTCTAAAAGTAAACATGCCTATGTTGAAACTAAAGCTGACCCCTGGCAAGACCTAGTTAGCCCACAAGACTATAATGGAAAAGGCTAATAATGCATCAAGTGTTAATGGCTAGAAAAGGGGACATTATAGTCCCCCCTTCCCAAATATTGCTTGCCCTCAAGCAATCAATGTCTACACACTATAACTAAAATACTTGGATTCCATATCAATCTCAAGGAAGCTGCTCCACCAAGCTATTGCACCACTCAGATATAACTAACATGTTCTAAATTGTAAATTTACTCATCATTTCTCCACAATAATGCACCAATCAAACTAACATTAGGATCTTGGATAATTGCATATGCATAATATATCAAATATATTTGTTATGTGTTGCTATCATATGTGAGAAAATCTTTAATCAACTGAGATCACAAACATTGCTAGAGTCAAATAAAGGTGGGAACTCAACACTATGCCAACCAAATCTATCAAACAATACTTTCCCATGTGATTGATCCTCCTGGATCCCATACACAAAAAGGCCATCCACTTTCCCAACTATCTAGAATATCATATTGCTCCATGTTAAAAAAAAGTAAAATATCCAAAAAATCCAACTACCACAATACTGCTCCTCTAACATGTATCCTAAAACTATAACCATATCAAAGAATCAAGCTAGATATGGCTTCCTTCATGAAAGGAAGTTGAAAAAACCAAGCACTATTATCATGCTCAACATCTATGATGGTAAAGTAACCATAGGAACTAGATAAATAAGGATAAAAATTAATCAATGAATAGCCATCAACAATGTCCTTTCTCCTTATATTCTCCTTGGCCATACTATTACTATCTAAGGTTGATTTGTATTTAGCATTATGCCCCTCTTTCAAATATTATAAATCAATCACTTCCTAGCTGCAATCAATATCAATCTATGACTATTAGTCAATCTCAAAAGGTGTTCCATAATGAAAATCAAATAGTGTGCTCTCTAATATCCAATCAAAATCCATCTCAAAGAGTAAATTACAATGCTTCATTGACACAGGGAGGAGTGAAGAACTAGGGCCAAAGGCACACCCAACTATCAAATCCACCTTGAAATAGTCAAAATAGTGGAAACAAGAACAAATATGACCAACTGGGAGATAGAGGAAGGAAATTTCTTCATTCATTACCACCTAACACAAGGAGGAGAGAAGAACTAGGGCCAAAGGCACACCCAACTATCCAATACACCTTACAATAGTCAACACAGTGGAAACAAGAACAAATATAACCAACTTGGGAGATAGAGGAAGGAAATTTATTCATACATGCATTCAAAGATTTTATCACATGCCCAACTATAAGGTCTTTTGGGTTACGACTAGATAAATTTGATTACATATTTGATAATCCAACTTTTGATTCTATTTATTGCTCCCTCTTAGTTCTATCTCCAAACTCAATCCTAGAACTCCTTAAATACTTGTGCAGCCATAGGTCAACCTATCACAAAATTAAATCTTATATTAAATGCATGCACAACCACAAGTTAGCTCACAAAAAATACTAACTATCCATAATGAAATTAAATGCATGTGAGGTTGGCTCAAACTAGAACCAAACACAAACACTTAACAAATGAAGGCTCCATAAAAATACTGACACTCGACATCCATATGGACACTCAAAAACCACACAAACTTGACAACTAAAGATCACTTGACAACCACACTAACTCGACAACCAAACAAACTTGGAAACCAAAGAAAACTTGACAACAACTATGAACTCAACATCACCCAGGAGGCTTAGCATCCACTAAATGCTCAACACCCACTGGGAACTCAACAAATGAAGGGTAACTTAGTAGCAATTGGAACTCAATAGCAACTAGTAGAAAGAGAAAAAGTGTAGGATTATGAGGCAACCCAAGATGCTCTTGCATCAAACAACCAGGGTTGGAAGAAATGATTCTCCTAAATCATGCAAGTGTCACAACCTAAGCTGAATCCAACTCAACTTGGGAAATCCATGTAGCATCTTCAACTGGTCTATTCTTCCATTTTACCAAATACTCATAGTAGTCTTTTCCTCTTGTACTCTTACCAAATCTTTGATCCAATATCCTTTTAACTTCTTCAATCTTTTTCTTACGATAATCATCTGATACAATAACTTTATCATCTAACTCATGATACTTATATAAATCAGCAACACTAAATATAAGAGATATATCCATGTCATCAAGTAACTCAACTTCATAAGCATTACCATTGTCAAACTTCTTCAAGATCTTACAAGGTCCAAACTTCTTCATCTTTAGCTTACTGTATGTTCCAACAGGAAATCTTCCTTTCTTCAAATGAACCATCACCCCATCACAAACTTCAAAATCATGATGTCTTCTAGACTTATTAGCATTCTCTTTATACTTCTGATTACTTTGTTCTAACCTCCACTTCACTTCCTTATGTAAAGACTCCATAAAATTGGCAAATTCTTCTCCTACTATGCTTTTCTTTTCTTCACCAACATCTCTTAAATCTGATATACCTCTAGGCTACATTTTAGTAACAATCTCAAAAGATGTCTTTCCTGTACTCCTATTCACAAAATTATTATATGAAAACTCAGTTTATGCCAATACTACTTCCCAATTACTTGTCTTATCTCCCACTAACCATCTCCGCAAATTACCCAAGCTTCTATCCACAACCTCTATATGTCCATCTATTTGTGGATGGAATGCAGAGCTAAAATTCAACTTAGCACCCATCTTCTTCCATAAAGTATTCCAAAAATAACCAACAAACTTAATGTCTCTATAAAAAATAATACTTCTTGGTAATCCATGCAATCTCACAATCTCTTTAAAGAAAAGTTCAACAATGTGCTCAACATCTAATGTCTTCTTGCATGGTATGAAATGAGCCATCTTAGAAACTCTATCCACCACAACACATATAGAATCATACCCCTTCACTTTCATAGGCAATCCAAAAACAAAATCCATACTAATGTCACTAGAAGGTTTCTTAGGAACAGTAATAGGTGTATACAAACTAGTATTTTGACTTACTCCTTTTGCAACTTGATAAACTCCACAACTCTTTACAAATTTATGAACATCCTTATAAATTTTTGGCCAATAATTTTTATCCTTCAACAAACTCAATGTTTTATCAATTCCAAAATGTCTAGCCAATCCACCACTATGAATTTCCTTAGTCAAATTCAACCTCATAGAACTTCTAGGAATACACAACTGAATTCCTTTTAACAACATACCTTCTTGAATGAAATATTCATCATAACTACTTATGTGATTTGTTAGATTTGGTTCTCTGCACTCTCTCCATGCCTTAGAAAAATAAGGATCAATATCATACAACTCTGTCATGTCTTCAAAAACAAAAACTTCAACCTTCATCTCAGTCAATAAAGAATGTCTTCTACTCAATGCATCAACAACCCTGTTAGTAATATGCTTAATGACAAATGTGAAACTCTACAAATATTTAACTCACTTCATATGTCTTTGATTCAATTAATGTTGACTTCCCAAGTATTGCAAAGCTTTATGATCAATATACAACACAAACTTCTTAGGAATCAAATATTGTCTCCACCTCTTCAATGCTTGAACAATAGCATAAAAATCTTGATCATACACAAAAAACTTCCTTTTAGCATAGTTCAAGTTTTCACTAAAGAAAGCAATATGTTTACCTTCTTGACTTGATACAACTCCTATTGCGCTACCACTTGCATCATATTCAACTTGAAATACCTTATTGAAACCAGGAAAAGCCAATATAGGCAACTCAACAACTTTTTGTTTCAAAGTCTCAAAACCCTTATTAGCTTCATGTGTCCACTTGAATTCCTTTTTATCTCCTCTCATTATCTTAGTCATAGCATTACAAATAGAACTAAAATTTCTTATGAACTTTCTATAAAAACTAGCCAAACCATGAAATGATCTTACCTCACCCACATTCTTAGGTGTAGGCCATTCCTAAATTGCTTTAACCTTCTCAGAATCTACCTTCAAACCATTAGATGAAATCAAAAATCCCAAATACACAATATTCTCTTGCATAAAAGAACACTTTTTAAAATTAATTAGCAACTTCTCCTCTTTCAATCTCTGTAATACTTGTCTAACATGTTCAAGATGTCCTTCCTTAATCTTACTAAATATTAGAATGTCATCCAAATAAACAATCACAAAATTACCCAAGAATCTTTTCAAAACTTCATTCATTAATCTCATGAAAGTACTAGGTGCATTAGTTAAACCAAAAGGCATAACCAACCACTCATGCAAACCATCTTTTGTGTTAAATGCAGTCTTCCACTCATCACCTTTTCTAATTTTGATCTGATGATAGCCACTCTTCAAATCAATCTTGGCAAAATGCTTTGCTCCACTCAAATAGTTCATCATGTCATCCATCCTCAGAATAGGAAACCTATATTTCACTGTGATTTTGTCAATAGCTTTAGAATCAAAACACATTCTCCATTCTCCATTGTTCTTAGGTGCTAATACAATAGGTAGAATACATGGACTCAAACTTTCTCTTATCAAACCTTTTTGCAACAATTCATGCACTTGTCTATTATGTTTTTCATTCTCTATAGGTGTCAATCTGTTCTTTGTTTGGAAAACTAGCTCTAGGAATTAGATCTATATAATGAATTATACTTCTCATTGGAGGTAAAACCTTAGGTATATCATCTACAATGATCTCTTTATACTCATTCAACAATCCTGCAATTTCTTTTGGTACTCAATCAATACTACCAATTGTCACTTGGTCACCACTTACTGTCACTTGATTAACACTATTTTCTAGCACTCAGCTACTATTGACACAACTTGGTCTCCTTGGAATTATAGCAAAAAAAACTTGATTATTTTTCATTTCCTTTTCAAATTGTTTTCCATTAACCATGCAAATTTTTACAGCAATAAAATTAACCTCATCTAGACTTTCAATCAAAAATAACAATATTTATTTCTTCCCATTCACCCAAAGAGTATATTGATTCAATCTTCCATCATGTATAACATATCTATCATATTTCCATAGTCTACCCTACATAATATGACAAAAATCCATAGGCATAATTGTTGGTGTAAATACATATTTACTATTTACACTTAAGTTTACTTAGGTTAATGCATTATTTTGTTATATTGCATTATTTTATTATTAATTTAGGTGAGACACTTAGGAGTTTTCATACTCTCATGAGTTGTCATGTTGACAACACTAGTGTAAGCAACTCTAATTTGGCACATGGTGTCTACAACACTAGAGTTTGCATAATCAACAAATTTATCATGTAGACAACACAATCATTTGCACTCCTAATTTAGCACATGGTGTCTACAACATAATTTTGCATGCTATACCATTGTAGGCTTATCCTCTCATCATTGCATTTACTCCTATGCTTAATGGAGGATAACCCATATCTAGTGGACATGTGCCTGGTTGTATGACTTATCATGTTTTTGATTTCTATGCAGTCTAGAAGCTTTCTAGAGGCCTTTACATACAGGCACTCCTAGTGTACTTTCAATAATTATTGAATGAATATATCATCATTCTACTCATACTCTCTTTGGTATACTATTATTTTTGTGCTTGAGTTCCTTGGTCTTGGGTGAATTTTTCTGTAAGACAAATTCTTACAATAATATCACACAAAAATTCACCAAAGTAATGTCCAATCTTGAACTTCACAAGGCATTACTCACTTATCAATATCTTATGCTCATCTTTGATCCATGAAACATGATATGATTTAGGATGCTTCAGTCTCTACAATTGCAACTTTGTAACTACGTCTTCTAATGCAAAATTTGTAGAACTTCCACTATCAATGATCACTTTGTAACATTTTTTAGCCATCTTACATCTTGTCTTGAAAAGACTTCTCATTAAAACAGGTTGCTCATCACTTCCCTTATTACATAAGGTTCTTTTCACCATCAAATTTTCTCCAGCCTCAAGTCCACTTGGTGAACCCTCATCCTCTCCTTGAATCACAACATTTTTGTTAGTTGCCCACTTTCAGAGGATTTACATTCAAAATATCTATGCCATTCTTCACCACATCTAAAAAAATTACTACAAAATCCACCTCTAGAATAAGAATTACCTCTTCCTTGGTAAGAAATAGTACCTCCTCAATATGAACTACCACCTTTCCACTCGGTCTTGCCTTTGTCATCATTCTTCCATTCAGATTTTCCTTTTTCTTGCACAAAATTATCATATCTACCACCTTCTCCATAAGACCTCTACCTCTCTGGAATCTACCACCTCTACCTCTTTTTCTTTGTTCATGCTTCTTTGTCAAGATCTCCTCAACTTTCAAGGCATAATTATATGCTTCTTCCACATTTTCCAATTTCATAAAACTTATTTTATCTTGGATTTCATATCTCAATCCATTTATGTACCTTGTAATTTTCTCAACATCATCATCCATATATCCAGATTTGATATCCAATCTATAGAATTCCTCATTATACTTTTCAACAATCATGTCTCTTTGCCTCAAATTTTGCATCTTTCTCAACAAACTAACTTGGTAATCAGTAGGAAGGAATTTGTTCTTTACCTTATTCACCATCTTCACCCAAGTTTTGATCTTCTCCTTTCCTCTCCTTTGTCTATCAATTTGCAAATGCTCCCACCATAGTAAGGAATGTCCTTTCAACCTAATAATTGTGATCTTCACCTTTCTATTATCAAGAGCATTTTCATACTCAAAGAACTTCTCCATTTCAGATTTCTAATCCAATACCTTATTAGTATCCAATTTTCCATCATAGGGAACAACCTCTATAGTAGGCTTTGAATTTTTTCTAAATAAGACTCTCACTAACCTTGCCTCATCTTGATCTTCTTTAGGTTCTAGATTAGGGTTTGGTGCTACTACTTCACCATCACTTACATCATCAAGATGTGCTCCTCTCCTTTGGTTAGTCTCTATAACATCTAATCTAGATACTATTTGTCTCAACATATCCAATATTGCATTATCAACATTTCCTCTATCTTGAACCATCTTTACAAATCAAGTTCCTGCAAGATCATAAACCTTTACAAGTTATAGGGCAAATCCATAGATCTTCAACCCTACAACCAAATCTAAATTAGGGTTATACACGACCCAATCTCCATAAGGATGAGAGAGGCTCTGATACCACTTGATGTAGGAAGGAGTGAAGAACTAAGGCCAAAGGAACACCTAGCTATCTAATCCACCTTGCAATAGTCAACACAACAAAAATAAGAACAAATATAACCAACTTGGGAGATAGAGGAAGGAAATTTCTTCATTCATTACCACTTGACGTAGGGAAGAGTGAAGAACTAGGGCCAAAGGCACACCCAACTATCTAATCCACTTTGCAATAGTCAACACAATAAAAACAAGAACAAATATAACCATCTTGGGAGATAGAAGAAGGAAATGTCTTCATTCATACATGCATTCAAAGATTTTATTACATGCCCAGTTGTAAGGCCTTCTAGGTTACGACTAGATAAATTGTATTACAATCTTTGATAATCCAACTTCACATTCTACTTTTTAATTTCTCTCAATTACACCTCCAAACTCAATCCTAGACCTCCTTAAATACTTGTGCAGCCATAGGTCAACCTATCACAAAATTAAACCTTACATTAAATGCATGCACAACCACAAGTTGGCTCACAACAAATATTAACTATCCATAATGAAATTAAATGTGTGTGAGGTAAGCCCAAATTGGAACCAAAAATAGACACTTGGAAAATGAAGGCTCTACAAAAATACTGACACTTGACATCCACATGAACTTGGCAACCAAAGATCACTTGACAACCACATAAACTTGACAACCAATCAAACTTGGCAACCAAAGAACACTTGACAGAAACTATGAACTCAACATCAACCAGGAAGCTCAACATCCACTAAACACTTAGCACCCACTGGGAACTTGAAAAATGAAGGGTAACTCTATAGCAACTGGTAGAAAGAGAAAAAATGCAAGATTTCAAGGCAACCCAGGATGCTCCTACATCATTCATCCAATCTACATTAGGTTGACTGAAGGTATTGTATTCATAAGAATAAATATCCTTATGCCTACCCTCTATTTCTACTAGACAAATATATGATTGAAATGATGTTTCATCAACCAACATACATGGAGACTGCATTGAACTTCTTGGTAGTTGATCCATGGTTGTGTCTTTTTTAACCTTGTACTCCCTAAGAATATCCTCAAGTTCATCCCTACTAGCCTGCCCAAATGACTAAATTTTCTCTTCCTTCTCATGATCCTTTATAGGCTAAAATAGATATTCGTTCCTTCTAAAATCTTGCCCCTTGTAAAAATGATTTCAATTTCTATTCACATTGTTTGATGATATTGTTAACTGAACTACAAGCATCGAAAGAAGTGGCATGTGTTTGTTTTAAATTAGTCAATATGGTATCTAAGAAGTTTTGTGAATCAACATTACTCTCTTAATGATCAAACATACAATGGACTGCATGAAAGATAAAATATTTTTCTTGTGGTTCCTTTCAATGGCAATTAAGAACTGATGGAACATATCAAAAATTAAGTCCTTGCAACCAAGATCAATCATAATCACACCAGCTCTAAGTTCTGTAACTATTTCTAAAATTTTAAAAGTCTTACCAAAGAAGGATGAGTTATGAATATTACACAATTCCTTAAAACATTCCACTATCAGTTGGAATACCTCCTTCATAACTTCTCTATTGTAAGGATCGCATGGTGTTTTTATCCTCATAACATGATATTGAGTGATTGCAAGTCTCATCTCCCTAATAGGATGCCTCAACAATGTTGGTTTGACCAAAGGAATCATAATAAAAAGAATGTTCACTTACTTACTTTTAGAGTCTAGTTGTTCTATTATGGAAAAACAGTTCTCAATTATATTCAAATCACAGAGTTGTTGGCATTAAGATAGTATTGCCATTAGTGACAACACTTATCCATATAAGTATAGCTACTGAGCTCAACACTTAATTTTCTACACTCACCGAGCATTCCAGTGTTAACCAAGCTTTGAAGAGTTCAATAGTTTACACTGAGCAAATAGTGGCTATCAAGAAAATCTAGGCAATATGAAGATCAATAGTACCTACCGAGCTTTACAGTGTCTACTAAGTAGTAAGCTTGTGTCATGAAGATTTAGTGTAAACTAAGCATTGGAAGAAACAGTGTTTACTGAGTGAAGCAAGGTAAACTTAGTGTATAGTATCTACTGAGTGACACTACATCTACCAAGTGACACTACATCTACCAAGTCACCAGTGGTCATCAAGTATAGAACTACATCGAGTGATTAGTATGGATCGAGCCTTCACTTCTACCGAGTGCATGATGATGCCGAGTGATGTAGTGAACACTGTGTATCAAAAGGTCACCAAGTCAATTTAGTGAACTTGATTTATTTACTATTGGGCCAACTTTGTAATGTATTTATTCACTTGTGTTTTGGCCGATCTTGCAGTTTGTAAATTTGAAAGGTATATATGTAAGGTGTATTGTAAGATATCATAAGTATGAAGCAATAGTAAAGTAATATGAAATATTTTTGAGAAGTACATGAGAAATATTATCAACAGTAGTTCAAGGAATACAACAAGGTCATTATAGATTCAAAAAGGTTATATCCATCACATAAGGTGATCCATGCATAAAGGATCTTATCAACAATCAGTTGTAAGTAGATCTACTACTTCATCTTAATAGGTGAATCAGTTTCTAAATCCTCTAACAAGGTAGGCTTAATAGTCTTTGTACAAATCTCTTAACTGAGTGCATACTTCATTGTATGTTTGTAAATCCTCTAACAAGGTGGACCTAGTAGTCCTTTGTGCTCCTAACAGGGCAGATCACTAGAAGTGGTCAATGTAAGCCTTAACAGGCAAACTTTATGTTGCAATATTGAAGTTTTGTGGGTATCATCCCCACCCCAGTTTTACTTTCTATTTGGAAGGTTTCTGGGTCACCAAAATATTGTGTTCTTTTGTGGGATGAATGTTTTAACTTTCAGTATTAATGCATGTAGTAGCATAGATTGATTTGTGGCAAATTTAAAAGGAAGAATTTAAAGTTATTGATTCACCCCTCCCCTCTCAGTAACTTGTCATATCTTGAATATTCCCAATAATTGGTATCAAAGCTTTATGGTTCTCAGGATAAAAGTTTGACAGCTTGAGCAAAGATCTAAGGACAAGTGGAGATATTCAGACTTGATAAGGAAATTGAAAATGAAAAGCTAGATTTGGAGATGGCCATAGCTCAACTCAAAGAAGTAAAGGGGCATCTTTCCCAATCACTGAAAAGAAGGAAGGAACTTGCAAGACAAATGGATGACCATTAGTATGTTGAAGAAAAGATTGAAGAGTTTTTCCCATCAAGCAACTCAGATGAAGCTAATGAGGCAATCAAGGAACTCCTAGCAAAGAATGGCTCTCTGCAAGAAGAAGTAAGAAAACTAAAAAGAGAACAAGAAATCCAATCAATCAGGCTATGTGAAATTTTGGAACAAAGGAATAAGGAAAATGAAGACTTGGAGGGAAGAAAAAATGAAGAACAGAATCAATCCAACCAACATGAAGACCTCATTGATCAAATCACTGGAGCAAATGAAGAAATCATAATTCTCAAAGCACAGAATGAAAGAATAAGAAGTGATCTAAATTATGAAAGGGGAATTAATGAAAGAATAATGAGAGAATTGAGATGTGAAAAGAAAATCGTTGAAAAATTGAAGAATGATGTAAATGCTGAAAAACAAATCAATGAGAGAATGTTGAAATCACAAGAATACATGAATCAATTGAATCAACAAAATGAGTAGAATCTTCATAGGCAAAAAGGTAAAGTAGGACTTGGATACAATGAAGAACAAGGTGAATCTTCCAAGCAAGGTGATAAAAATGAATAAAAAACCCTCATGTAATCATTGTGGGAAAATAGGTCATACATCAAACAAATGCTAGAGCAATGCAAAAGCAAAATTCAATGGAAAGTGCTACAACTGCAATTAGCATTGTCACAAAGCCAATGAATGCAAGGAGAAACCAAAATTTGAAGGCAAATGTCACAAATTCAAAAAGCATGGTCACAAGGCATCTCAATGTAGATCCAAATCATTCAATCTAGCTAAACAATTTGTAAAGAAAATATTTGGATGGGACTACAATACGTGGTGCAGATGTCATTATTATGGAGAATATGGACACACTAGCATAAATTGTGCAAGGCATCACCTAAGAAAAAAAGATACTATTATAAGGTGTTACACATGCACTAAACTCGATCATATAGCTAAAAATTGCATGAATATAGGCAAAGTTGAAGATGAAAAGAAAGCAAGGGCTGACAACATAAGGAAACAAATGAGGCAGCAATGGATTCCTAAATCTATTGAGGATACAAGCTCGAATCACGGTAGTGAAGTCACTCAAGAAGTGGGTGACTCCATCCCCTCAAACTAAATTCCTAAGAATGTATTGAAGCTATACTCAGCAAGAAAATTATAAGCAGTTCCAAGAAATATAAGGAATGCAAATGATCCAATCAGTATTCCAGATACACTAGGAATCATAGAAAGGTTATCCTTCACCAAGTTGCATCAGACTCCACTGAGGAAAGTTGGTTGTAGACCTTACTGAGCAAGGTTAAGAGTAAAGGAAATTTGGTTTGTTTGTTGAGTTGATACTCTTGCCAAGTTAGGTTAGTGGATGACAGTCTGTTATGCCCTTTGTCATAATGGCGCTGAGCATTTATGAAAATTTCTCAACAAAAAGGGGCAATTTTGACTTCATTTTTCATTGCATCCACAACATTCAAAGAGCAGAGCAATTTGAAAGAGCATTGTAGTGTTTTTGAGTGATTTAGAAATGAGATCTTCACAAATTTTATCATCTACTGAGTAGCAATGACATCTACAAGTGGAAGTAGCACTAAACCAAAGAAGGGTTCTAAAATGCTGGTTAAGGACGTTGAATGGAAAGCACCAAACTTCAAAATTGTTTAGGCCATTGCTGAATCACTTGATCCTTATAGAACTTAGTTACAAATATCGCCTAAGGTACTCCTAATTAATGACATTCAAACTCATTTTAAATGTTCTATTCAAGAATTAGGGACATTAGAAATGGATACCGCCCTAGTTAAAATGTGTGTTGACAAAATTTTAAAACTCAAGCATAAACATTTGGAAGCTAAAGGATTAACTCATATCCCTCACATGCCTCAAAATTTCCAAGTGAAATGGATAAGATACATATTGAGTCAGTTCCACAGTGGTCAATTATGGTTGGAGCAATCCATTTTGATTACAAAGAAGATGATACACAAGGTTATGGGTCTACCAATACTAAGCAAAGCTAAGTCAACCAAACCCCTAGGTCAAGAGGAACTACAGAAGAAAACCCTAGCTGAGTGGGATGGTAGAGGTTTGAAACTAAACAATGTCACTGACATAGAGCTTAGGTTTGGCATCCATATAATTGCACATAAGATCTACATCTTGAGTTGGTCAAACAACATTCCTTGTGAGGTAGTTGAACTAGCATACAAGGTTATAAAGAAGAACCTTGGAGCAAAAACATTGAAAGTGTGAAGACTTCCAAGAAAAATTTCTTCAAGTTCGATTCATTGCTTACCTATTTATTCTTTTATGTTCAAAAATTATTTTGATCTAAGGGCATAGTCATATGGAGGAAAGACACCAATGAACAACAGATTTCAAATCCCACCCAAGCTTGTGGAAGACTACAAGGATGACATATGCTTCATGGTGGACTATGACAGAGTGTACATTGAAGCAATCATACCAAGAGTGGCATGCGTAAAACCATTGCCTTATGAAATTAACATTGATGAAGCTAGAGACATCATTGAGGCTTTATTAAATAAGCCAACCAATCCAAATCTTCCTACATTTGGCACTTATGAGGAAGCCAAGAAGAGGATAGAGCTCAGTATCAAGATTCCTCAAGCTCTTAGTAGAGGCAAGAAGAAAATTGCCAAATTAAAGATAGATGAAGGTCCTCTAATGCTTACTGAGGGCAAGGGTGAGGATAAAGAAGAGGAATATGAAGAAGAAGAAGAAGAATCAGAGAAAG
Organism: Cupressus sempervirens; assembly: GCA_028749045.1. Classification (NCBI taxonomy): domain Eukaryota; kingdom Viridiplantae; phylum Streptophyta; class Pinopsida; order Cupressales; family Cupressaceae; genus Cupressus; species Cupressus sempervirens. Next base: position 520,679,577 of record CM053792.1, read on the forward strand.
AGGAACCAACAAGGAAGAAAGGTAAAGTGATTATCACTAAACCTCAAAAGAAACCAACTACAGTATTCTCCAGGAGAGGTAGGAAAGGTAAAAGTGAACCAATATTCATTCACTCTCCACCTACATTTGAGGAAAGGATGAAATAGCTAAGAGTTGGAGTAGGAATATGTAACTTCAAAGTTCTCAAATATGAGACTCAGACTCTAGTTGAGTAGAAAGAGATTGAGGACTTAGTCATGGAGAAGATGGGTATTTGGAAATACTCCCCTACTCAAATTCAACCTTAAATCCATGTAGATATTTTTGCCAAAATCCAAGTCAGATGGAAGAACATGGTGCAAACTATAAAAGACATCTCTGAACAATAGTTGAGATAGTTAGTACCTAATCTGACTAATGTAGAAGTAAAGAAGGCAATAAAAGAGCATGAAGACAGAATGATTCTAGAGCTTAACTCATGTTTTATATTAATGAATAACATAGAATTAGTGGTTAAGCATGCCTCAGACATCTGGAGAGATGTATATCATCTCAAAAAACCATTAGATGAAACTATTATAATTAAAGATGATGATAGTGATGATGATGATGATGATGAAAAAACTCCTTCCATCACAGTTACTGAAGGAGAGTTGCATGCTCTAATGGAGGAAAAGGAAGAAGAGGAGGAGGAAGTAGAAGAAAGGGATGAAGAAGGAAAGGAGGAAGAAGTAGAAGAGGAAGAAAAGGATGAAGATGATCCAGTCAAAATTGTAGCAGAAGCAATTGCATCTCTTCCTCACACTCCACCACATACTATCACATCTATGGAGATAGCTTCTACTAGTGAGATTGTGAGCACAACTGCAACATCAATTACTCAATCTTCACCAGCCACCTTCTAGCTCCAAGTGTCTACAATAGAAGTGTCAAGCACTTCATCTACTAAGCTGACTGTTACTTCTTTAGCTACCGAGTTAGCTCCCTCTACTTTTGCATCTTTAGTTAGTGCATTAGTAAGTTCTACAATTTTGTCTCCATCAATTCTAGTAAGCTGTACAATTTTTTTTTCATCAACATTGTCTGCATTTACTTCGACTCCAGTTAGTTCAGACACTTCTATGGGTATTCTACTGAATGTGGCACCATTTTTGGGAAGTGTTTCATTTTTTGGTTTGTTTAGTACTTCTATTAGCATTCATCCTTAAGCCCTATTCCATTTTTCACTGTTAGCCCTTCTATCTTTGCTATTGTGTTTGTTCCAAAGGTCAAACTAGTAATCACTAAAGTAAAACAAAGGCAACCATTAAAACTTCTGATCACTGGAAAAGAAATTGAAGAAGACATTGACTTAGACACAAAGATAATCATATCTAAGATTAACTATGAGATTGCTACTATTGAAGAAATGAGGTTAGCCAATCAACTCATAGAGAAGAAAGCTACACAAAAGTAGGTAAGGGCTGAAAGGGATAAGGAGTACATAATAATTAAAAATGCCAAGAATATAATTATAGATGCTATAGGTATTGAAGTGGATTCCACTCAATATATTTTGATTCAGTTAGAAGAGGCTGTACAGAAATATAATGAGGACTCCTCTAGAAAAGAGAAACTAATTGAAAAGGACAAAAGGAAGTTTGATAACAAGGTTATAGAGCATATTGCTCAATAGATTGCAATCAAAAAAGTGGAGTTGTCCACATTTTTGGGTAATTTTGAAAATTATTTTAATAATGTAGCATCACTTTTTGCCAAAATTTGTGATATGTTTGGTTTTACCAATGAAATAAAGGAGATGCTAAATAAGATTGATGTTGACATGAAATCTAGTGCATCAAAGTTGTAGGATGATCCCTCTTCCAGCTCCTCTCATCACACCAAGGTGAAATATCTAGTAGAAGTGCAAGCAAAACTTCTAAGAGAAGAATTGAGAATAAGAGCGACCTTGATTGATATTCAAAACATGATCTTGCCAATAATGGATACAATGCAAAAACATATTGCTCATTGCAAGACATTGGTCCAGGATCAGAACTTCTCAGTGGTTGATCACATGATCAAATTATTAGCAGAAGTTCAGATTGCTCTCTCTACCTACCAAATTTTGCAAGAGAATTGGAATACCTCATTCACCCTCATTCTTAAGGTACATCAAGAATTTCTCTCTCATTCTGGTGTAACAGATAGTATATGTAGCCCTTTGGCATTACTGCAAAAAGGGGGAGAGATATCAGTATAAGAAAAAAGGGGAAATTCTATATATAAGGATAGATATTAGTATAAGAAAAAAGGGAAATTATTTATATAAAGAGAGATATTAGTATAAGTGAAAGGGGGACATAACACTCAATAAAGTCAGCATGTATATGTGTATAGCTATGTACATAAGTATCTTTGTATATATGTTATGTGTCATCAAGGAGATATATGTAGAAATGTATATGCAACAACTTTACAAAGATCAATTTTGAAAAACCAAAATTTAGTGAGTCAGTTTATCTACATATGTTTTGGATTATAAGTGTTTTGTCACTAATGCCAAAGGGGGATATTGTTGGCATTAAGTTAGTATTGCCATTAGTGATAACACTTATCCATATTAGTATAGCTACTGAGCTCAACACTTAATTTTCTACACTCATTGAGCATTCCAGTGTTAACCAAGCTTTGAAGAGTTTAATAGTTTACACTGAGCAGATAGTGGCTACTGAGTGAATCAAGGCAATATGAAGATCTGCAATGTCTACCAAGCTTCATAGTGTCTACTGAGTAGTAAGCTTGTGTCATGAAGATTCAGTGTAAACTAAGCATTGGAAGCAATAGTGTTTACCAAGTGAAGCAAGGTAAACTCAGTGTATAGTATCTACTGAGTAACACTACATATACCAAGTGAAACTACATCTACCAAGTCACTAGTGGTCATTGAGTTCAGAACTATATTGAGTGATTAGTATGGATCAAGCCTTCACTTCTACCAAGTGCATGATGATGCCAAGTAATGCAGTGAAAATCATGTATCAGAAGGTCATCGAGTCAATTCAGTGAACCCAAGTTATTTACTATTGGGCTGACTTTGTAATGTATTTATTCACTTGTGTTTTGGCTGACCTTGTAGTTTTGTAAATTTGAAAGGTATATATATAAGGTGTATTGTAAGATATCATATGTATGAAGCAATAGCGAAGTAATATGAAATATTTTTGAGAAGTACATGAGAAAGATTATTAGCAACAGTTCAAGGAATACAACAAGGTCATTATAGAGGCAAAAAGGTTATATCCATCACATAAGGTGATCAGTTCATAAAGGATCTTATCAGCAATCAGTTGTAAGTAGATCCATTACTTCATCTTAACAGGTGAATCAATTTCTAAATCCTCTAACAAGGTAGACTTAATAGTCTTTGTACAAATCTCTTAATCGAGTGCATACTTCATTGTATGTTTGTAAATCCTCTAACAAGGTGGACCTAGCAGTCTTTTGTGCTCCTAACAGGGCATATCACCAGAAGTGGTCAATGTAAGCCTTAACAAAACAACTTTATGTTGTAGTATTGAAGTTTTGTGGATATCATCCCCACCCCAATTTTACTTTCTATTTGGAAGGTTTATGGGTCACTAAAATATTGTGTTCTTTTGTGTGATGAATGTTTTAACTTTCAATATTAATGCATGCAGTAACATAGATTGATTTGTTAAAAATTTAAAAGGAAGAATTTAAAGTTACTGATTCACCCTTCCCCTCTCAGTAACTTGTCATATCTTGAATATTCCCAACAAGAGTAGTGTATTCTTTGATTGAGGAAAACTTGCAAGTTTCCTTCCTATTTTGAGGGCATTCACTTCACAGTTTTGTTCATCCTTCACAATAAATTTGGGTAGCTAATGAAACATGCTTGTTTGTTGGCTTGTGAATTTTAGACCTAAAATGATAGCTGATAGAGGCTATCAGATATAAATATCCATGATGCAAAAAAGTTTCGCATTGAATTTTTTCATCTCTTTCGTTGATCCTTCTTTTATTCATCCAAACATGTGTAGGAGGAGTTGGCTTTCTTGTTCTTGAGTGTGTTTATTATGAAACAATTCCTTGCTAAATTAATTTATACTTGAACTCAAAGGAAGTTGATAGAGCAATTTATGCACTATGAAAATTCAAATTTCTTGGATTAGTAAATATCAGTACTATAAACTATATTTTTTGTCATAAACTCTTATACTATGTGGCATAGTTGAAAAAATCTCACTCAATAACAAAATGACAAGCCACAAAAAATTTATTTTTGAAAAAATTGACCAACTTTTCCAAAAAATCTCGAGAAAAACTTGACAACCTAAATCACTACTTACATTTATTTAAAAACACATTTTTTTGGAAAAATTCAATAAAAAGATGCACATAATGATTGAATTAAAGAGAACAGAAAAGAAACAAGAAAAGTTTAGATATATATAAATGTATAGTGGGTAAAAAAATCAAATTCTCATGCAAAATACTGACTCTTTTGACACAAACCATATATTTATGAATTTATTAAGACATTGGGGCATAGTGGATGATATAACATTTTTATAAAGATAAGAACTATGTCCAAAAGTTCTATCATAAGGCAAGATACCATCCTTAGTTAAGTTTTTATTTGTTTATATATTTACATATCCCTTTGTCCATACCTAAAAATCATCAAATCATTCACATTAGGCATCCATCTATGAATTGTGCTACATGTGCATCTTTCAAGTAAGATAGGTAATATGATGTTGTGGAAAGACATGTATAGTTAACAATGATTTTTCTCCCTAAGCTCTTCGAGTATACACTCCCCTAATAGGTAGTGTATCAAGGTTGTCATCCCTTTTAGAATATATAGACATAGTGTTTAATTTTTGTAATCATATTCATCATAATCAATATATCCACACCCTTATTTATATTTCAAGCTATCAACTAGGTGTGAGATCATCAAGAGAATTACTAAGTTCAATACCACCTCTTAGTTATTTTAGTGAAGGTAACAATAATTAAAATTTTAATATTAAGTTAATATAAAAAATACTCTTTGTATACTTTGTAGGAATAATCTCGAATGGAATTGATTGACTCCTCGGCCTAAGGCCTCAAGGAATTAGTCAAACCAAATTGAGATGTCCGAAAGTGCACAAATAATACAATTTATATTTACATTACATTAAGCATTTAGTTGTCACTCCCTTCACTTAAATAATTAATATCATATTTATTTATTATATTTTCTTAATAGATCATCCTCCATGAGCCCCATCCTTGACTTTCCAACATTTTAGGGGAAAAGCTCCTCCCTAGGTTTCCCAAATACATCACTTCAATTTTTTTTTTCGTTGAATGGTTACATACATTGAGGACATATCAAAGTATCTTTTACTAACCTAAAGGCTAACCATATTACTCATTATAAAGCTGAAATTTTTGATACAAACCATATATTTATCAACTTGCTAAGATATTGGGGCATAATGTATGATATAAAATTGTTATAATCATAAGTAATATGTTCAAAAGTTATATTGTAAGGCATAACCCTTTGACTAATGCAAGATAAGATCATTAGTTAAGTTTTCAATTGTTTATATATACATAATAGTCATCAAACCATTCATGTTAGGCATCCATCTATGAATCATGATGGGTGTGCATCTTTCAAGTAAGATAGTTAATATAATGCTCTAGAAAGAGACTTATACTTAACAATGATTTTTTTCCCTAAGCCCTTGGAGTATAACACTCCCCTAATAGGTAGCATATCAAGGTTGCCACCCCTTTTAGAATATATAGATATAGTGTTTAATTATTGTAATCAAAATTATCATAATCAATCAATCCGCACTCTTCTTTTTATTTCAAGCTATCAACCAAGTGTGACATCATCAAGAGAATCACAAAGTTCTATACCATCTCTTAATTATCAACACCCTTCTTTGTATTTTAGGATATTGACTAGCTATGAGATCTTCTAGAGAATCACTAAGTTCAATACCACCTCTCAGGTATCATGCATCTAGTTGGGTATTGCTTCATTCATAAGTCTTTTTTTTTTACCTAAAGAGTAGTAGTGGTTTACTAGTGTTTTGATCTTTTTATTTAAGGTAGACCTAAAATGTGGGATCCCAATTTCTCATTATTTAGTTTTGAATAGTACATAGGGCATTGCACTCTTGAGATTTCCTTCACCTCTAGATTTCCTACATACTCATGTCCATGGAATCAAGCCCCTAATGCTTCTCATAGTAGCAACTATGTATGCAGCTCTACCTTCCAATTGTTTACACGTAGTGTGGAACAAAAACTTATGGGGCTTTTATCTGTCCCCAATAGTTCTTTGTTTTCAAACACCTACTCTTAGTTAACTTTTATTTTAACTATGCATTTTTTAATATATTTATATACCAATCTATCCATACATATTAGTGATCAAACCATTCATGTTAGAGATCCATTTATCAATCGTGATGGGAATACATCCTTCAAATAGGATAGGTAATATAATGCTCCAAGTAGAGACTTACATTAAGCAATAGTTTTTTGCCCTAAGCTAATAGAGTCTACACTCCCCTAATAGTAGTGCCTCAAGGTTGCCATATTTAAGAGGATATATAGATATATTGCTCAGGTATTTTAATGTTTTTCATCATCATTAATAGATTGACATCATTCCTCCATTCCATGGATTTCAGGTTATCGGCCATGTGTGAGACCATCGAGAGAATTAATAAGCTTGATACGATCTTTCACTTTTTGGGAATACACTAAGGTTTCAATAAATTCTTCAAACTTGTTTCTAATTTAAAGTTTACATGTGGAAAGGTAATACAATGCTTTGGCTAGAGACTTATACTAAACACCAATTTTTTTCCCTAAGCCCTTGGATTATACACTCCCCTAATCATAGTAGTGCACAATGGTTGCCATGATTTTTAGGATATATCTATATATCATTCAATTCATGTAATCATATTTATCATAATAAGTAGATCCACACCCTTTATTGGATTTCAAGCTATCATCTAGGTGTGAGATCCTAAAAAGAATTACCAAGTTTGATACAACCTCTCAGTTATTAGGCATCAAGTCTTGTATCCATTTATCGATACATAATAGTCATCAACTATAACCTTATCAATATTAAGTTCATCTCATAGTTTGACCATGTGCAACCTTTAAGAATTATTGTCAATAGAAATTAGTCTAATAGCTAAAGAATAAATAAATCCAAGCTAAGATACGAAAATTCAATAAAGGGAATGATAATTAATATTTCAATATTAAGTTAATATAAAAAATACTCTTTGTATAATTTGTAGGAAAATTTTCAAATGGAATTAATTGACTCCTCAGCCTAAGGCCTCAAGGAATCAATCAAGCCAAATTAGGATTTTACCCAAGTGTACAAACAATACACTTTATATTTACATTATATTAAGCATTTAGTTCTCACTCCCTTCACTTGAATAACTAATATCATATTTATTTATTATATTTTCTTAGGAGTTGTATAGATGCATACAAAAGACAAGAAAATCCATGCTAGTTGGAATGAAAGTTGAAGTTTTGGATTGGCATGTGACTGAATTAGTGTTTTTGCTTTGGAATATTTTTTTTTCATTGATCATAATTGTGTTTTTTTTGGTTTGAAGTTATTAGCAATCCATTGGTTTTCTCAATAAATGTTATACTAAATTGCCTATTTGTTGGCCAATACTGGGGTAGACTTGGAAAAATGGTGTCTACCAGCATTCCCCATGGTTGAAACTTCATGAAACCTTGAAGAATTCTAGTAGAAACCTTTTATATTATGTATTACAAAGGATGGAGCTAGGAGTGAAGGGAAAATCCATTTACTTGGAAACCCTAGGAGAGATAGTGTTGTACTTGACTAGAAATTAAGCCAAGGAGAGGAGATTTATTGCAAGGGTGAAGTGAATTGGTTAGGATGGGTGTTGTGCAAGGATAGAGGACAATGTGAAGTCAATTTTTTCTACAAGGAGAAGCTTTGAAGATTTCTAGGAAGTGAGAAAGAGCATATTTTCTCTTGATTGGTAGTAATTGTTGATTAATCCTAGCAAACCCTTAAAAATAGGGTTAGGGCATGTGCTAGGTGTTGAGAACATAAAACCTAAGATTTTTGAGGGCCTTAGAAAATGGTATCAACATCTAAAGTTTATTTGGAGTCTTCTTGAGGAAAGTTTTGCACAAATTTAGATTTGGTCCATTAGGAGGGTTAATTAAGGGTTACTAGGCCTAATAGGAGATTTTCATGAGTTTGAGGGGAGAATATAGAAACCTAATGAATGGAAAGAATTCTAAGATACCCTAGAAAGAGCCTCCAACCCTTGCAAGAACTAGTAAGTCATTAAGGAGGTCTAAAATGAAGTTTTTAGCTAGTGTACAAGCCTAAAGAGATAAGATAGCCTAAGGGAAAAGTTGTGTCTAGTTAATTACGGTTAAATTGTGTAGTAGGGAATACCAAGGAAGATTTACCAACTATCTACATTACTTTAGACTACTCCTATCAAATTGGTATCATAGTAACTTTGATTTTGGAAGAAGAAGTGCATGTCTCATAGTGAAGGGATATCCTCTATAGGATCTACAATGGTGAAAAATGTAGAGTTGGCTAAGAAGGTTCAAGAGTAGGATTAGGAAAACTTAGAGTTGAAGGCTAAGATAAAAAATTGGAGACAACACTTGAGAGAGAAACTCTCAAGATTGAAGCAATGACCAATAAGGTCAGCTAACAAGAGGAACATAGCAAGTGTCTAATGAAGAGGAAGCACCCACACTTGATCCTAAAATAGAAGAGGAACCATTTCTCAAGGCAATCAAAGAATTGAATAAAAAATTATTGGAAGGAGTGCCACTTTTTAATGGAAAGTTGGATATAGATCATGTCTAGGAATGGTTAGAAGGCATCAAAAACTAATTTGAAAGTGAGAATGTGATAGAAGCCCAAAAGGTGAAAGTAGTAAAGGCAAGGATTAGAGGAGTGGCTCTCACATGGTGGAAGTTCATTCAAGATGGAAGAGTAAAAAGAGAGGGAAAGAAACCCTATGCAAATTGGATGTGTATGGTATTCCAATTTCAACAAACCTACCTTCTTGACCAAAAGGCATAATCTTAAAGAAAGGGATAATGATGTGGAAAGTTACACTGAAGAGTTCCAAAAACTATGCCTAAAGTCCAAGGTGAAAGGAGTAAAAGAGGAAAAGAAACCCTATGCAAATTGGATGTGTATGGTATTCCAATTTCAACAAACCTACTTTCTTGAAGACTTTGAAGTTTAGATGCATACCAAAAGGCATAATCTTAAAGAAAGGGATAATGATGTGGAAAGTTACATTGAAGAGTTCCAAAAACTATGCCTGAAGTCCAAGGCGCAAGAAGCTAAAAGCATCAAGATAGAAAGATATGTTAATAGCTTGAGGTGGAACATTCAAGCAGAGATTCAATTGTGGACTACTAACAGAGTGCAAAAGTGATATAGTACTTAAGGTTCAATAAAATTTGAAAAATAAGCAAGACTTCAGCAATGGAAGTAGAGGCAAAGGTAGAGAGAAAAGTAATCAAAGAGGTGAATTTGGTGGTGGAAGAGGCCAAACAACTAGACCCCAAGGGGATAGTAAACCAAGTAAACAAAGTGGTTCAAGCAGTCCAAGAGGAGGATTTAACCAAAGAGGTAGAGGCAGTAATAGTTTTAGGGGCATAAATAGTAGTCAAGGCAAGGGACCTTCGTACTTTTCCACCATGAAATGTTACAACTATAACCAACTAGGAAATCCCTCTTATAGGTGTCCAAAGAAGGCTTCTACCTTAGGAGAAAGAAAGGTGATTTGTGCTCAAGAAGATGGTAGAAATAAGGAGACAATTGATTTTCCACTTGGTTCAAAAGAAGGGGAGAATTTGATGTTCAAAAGAACACTCATTAGGAAGCCCATGAAGGAGGAACCAAGGCAAAGGAGAGCCCTATTTAGGGTCAAATGCAAGGTACAAAACAAGGTATGTAAGGTTATCATTGAATCTAGTTCTACTGATAACATAGTGTTAGAAAAAGTAGTAGATAAATTGAAACTTAAAAAGCTTCCTCATAACAATCCTTATAGAATCACATGGCTAAATAAGGGTCAGTATGTAGTGGTGAAGGAAAAATCATGGGTTGACTTCAACATTGGTAGGTATAAGGAAATAGTTCTTTGTGATATATTGTCCATGAATGCATTCCATATCCTTTTAGGGAGGCTATGGCAATATGACAAAGAGGCACAATATGATGGCAAGAAGAATGTATACAAATTCAAGAAAGTAGAAGAGTCTTATACCATTCAATATTTGTTGGAAGGGGAGAGAAACCAATTGGTGGAACTTAATGGAGTCAAGGTAGGAGAAAAATAATTCCTAAACCTCGTGAAGGAAGGAGAAGGAACATGGTATGCCATCATTGTCAAACCTCATAATACAAGCAACATAATCAGATTATAGTTGCCTAAGGATATGCAGGACCTGTTGAATTAGTTTGATGACATTCTAAGTGATGGGAATCACACATTGCCACCTAAGAGATCTACCAACCATTAGATAGACTTCATCCTTGAAGAAACTTTTCCTAATAAGACAACTTATAAGATAACACCTATTCAACATGAAGAGACAGCCAAGAAAGTGTACGAATTGTTGGACCATGGATTGATAAGGAAGAGTATGAGATAATGTGTAGTGCCAATTTTCTTGGTTCCAAAGAAGGGATACTTGGAGAATGTATATAGAGTCAAGGGAAATCAACAAGATAACAATTAGGAACAAATTACTAATCCCAAGAATTAAAGATTTACTTGATTTCTTGGGTAATGCAAAGTACTTCACCAAAATTGACTTAAAGAGTGCATATCACCAAATAAGGATTAAGGAGGGAGATGTGTGGAAAACAACTTTTAAGTCTACTAAGGGGTTATATGAGTGGTTAGAGATTCCCTTTGGTTTGTCGAATGCTCCCTCCATATTCATGAGGCTCATGAATGCAGTCTTTTCTGATTACTTGGGTAAGTTTTTTGTAATTTACCTTGATGATATCTTGATTTTTAGTAGTAAAAAGGAAGAACATTTAAGGCACTTAAGTCTAGTTTAGAAAAGTTTGTATAATGCTAAGCTCACCATCAACATGGAAAAGCCTGATTTTATGAAGGAAGAATTGATATACTTCAGTTTTGTCATCTCATAGGTACAACTCAAGATGGATCCTAGCAAGGTGGAGGCTATAATTTGTTTTCCAACACCCAAGACTACCTAAGAGTTAAGGAGCTTCCATGGTTTGACATAATTTACAAAAAGTTTGTTAAGAAGTTTAGCCATATTTGTGCACCTTTGTTGGAGACCATTAAATGTGGAGTTAGAGCCAAGTTCAAGTGGATTGATGAAGCCACTAGGAATTTTGAATTGTTGAAACAATAAATTGCCATTGAACCCATCTTGGTCTTACCTAGTTTTGAAAAGTTGTTTACTATTGAATATGATGCTAATAACCTTTCCATTTTTGCATTTTTACATATTTGACTAGATAGGACCATACCTTATGACTCCAGACCATTTTCATTCCTAACTACCCTTATATGCTTATTTAGCCCTCTCAATTTTTTTGCATGTTTGCTCCTAATTGCTAATAAATTCAACATTAAAACTAATTTCTTATCATGCATTACATTTTTTCTTCCCTTGCATGACTCCTTGTTCATATTAGGTCTTATCAAGAATCTTATTTCTCCCTAATGACCTATCCCTATCCTAGGTGCTCCTGTACCATACTCCCCCAATGAGCTAAAAAGTCCATCTAGAACTTTAAGAGGGGATTAGAGAAAGGTCAATGCCCTTCTTCTTATACTCTGCTTCTACACCCAAGTGGCTTCACTATCTAGTTTACCCTTCCACTTTACAAGATTCTTCATGTAAGTCTTGTTCCTAGTCACCTAGTAAACTTTAGAACTCAGAATATTCTTAGCTTGTGGCTTGTTTGTAGATGAATTAGGCAAGGTGGCTATAATGTGTTGTAGGGCTGCATCCTCTACTAGAGTGGAAGATGGACTAGGACCCTTGTAGGCTACCAAATCTGCAAATAAAATGTAGTGGATATTCCCATATATGCTTGTAGGTCAATTTGGTATGCATTTTCTCTATACTTGGCTGGAATCTTGCAGTGAACCACCATTCTCATATGCAATTTGTGTGATTCTCCTTTGGAAAACCTATGCTTATTAAGATGGACCATGACATAGTCCCTAATTGCAAATTGCACACCTCTCTTCCTTGTATCTACCCAATGCTCCATTCTTGTTGTATTCTATTCCAAGGTGTGTTTTGCCATATCATGGACCTCTTTCATGTAAAGAGAAAAGTCTTTAGCCACTCCACTAACCTCTGCACCTAACTTCATGTCCCTTAGCTCAAGAATTCCTCTAGGATGCACTCCATACACCACTTCAAAAGGACTCTTCCTAGAATATCTATTAATAGTATCATTATAAGCATACTCTACTTGTTCAATAATGTGGTCCCAAATTTGACCATATTCTTTGGTCAAGCACCCTAAAAGGTTTCCCAAGCTCCTTTTAACCACCTCTATATGCCCATCTATTTGAGGATGGTAGGAAGATCCAAATGAAAGGTTAGTGCCCAAATTATGCCACAAAGTCTTCCAAAAATGACTCATAAATTTAGTGTCCATATTAGACACAATGCTAAGAGGTAGTCCATGTATGCTAACTACCTCCATAAACAACAAATTATCAATGACACATGCATCATGGGTGGTTTTACATGGCACAACTTGAGCCATTTTTCTTAATCTATCTACAATGATATAAATATTGTCATAACCTTGCTTTGTTTTAGGTAGCCCCACCACAAAGTCCATGCTGAAAAATTCCCAAGGCCTTTGAGGAATAGGAAATGGTTGGTATAGTCCTACATTGGTGGAAACTCCATTGTCTTTCTGACAAACAATGCAACATTCAACATACCTTTTCACATCCTTGTTCAAAGTAGTCTAGTACTAGAACCTTTGGACCAAATCCAATATTTTATGAACTCCAAAATGCCCACTTAAAGTACCATTATGCTTTTCTTTGGATCAAGTTTTCTCTGATGGATCCCCTTGGGACACAGAATTGATTTCATTTGAATAAGAGGCCTTCCTACAAGGTGAAATCAGAATATTCATGATGAAAATGATTAGAATAATTAATATACACCTGATAGGGCTTGGAAAATTTTGGATCATTAGGATATAACTCTTTGAAGTTGTCAATTCCCACACTCATAATTTGTACTTCTTGTATAGTTAGCAACCTATGGCTAAGTGCATATACAAATTTTTTTGCAATGCCTTTCTTATGCTTGATGGTGAAGGTATTGGCCTAAATATACTTCACCCACTTCATGTGCTTATGGCTTAACTTATCCTGTGATTTTAGAAAGCTCAAGGCTTGATTATTAGAATATACCACAAAATATTTAGGAAATAGATAATGCCTCTATTTAATCAAGGCTTGAGCCAAAGCATACATCTCAAGGTCATAGGAAGAATACTTCCTCTTGGATTCATTCAGCTTTTCACTATGAAATGCAACTGTTTGACCCTCTTTGCTAAGGATTGCTCCAATGACAAGGTTATTGGCATCACATTCAATAGTAAAAAACTTTTCAAAAGTGAAAAAGGTACCTTCCATGGATTATGTTGAAGCATAAGGTATGGTCCTACCTAGTCAAAGATGTAAAAATGCAAAAAAATTTCAATTTTGCAAAAATTGCACATTGACAATTTTTGCAAAAATTGTAATTTTTCTTATCAAAGTTGAAAATATGGTTAGAAGTCACAAGGTGGTTACCAAAGAGAAGATGTTTGTTCAGTTAGTTTTGAAATGAGTATGTAAATCCCTCCAAGTCACTTTTTTATGGTTGGGAGTTTTGGAGTTGTATAGATGCATACAATAGACAAACAAATATGTGACAGTTGGAATGAAAGTTGAAGTTTTGGATTGACATGTGATAGAATCAATGTTTTTTCTTAGGAATCTAGTTTTTTCATTTTTCATACCTGTGTTTTTTTTTGAAGTTCTTATCTACCCATTGGTGTTCTCAATAAATGTTCTACTAAACTATCTATTTGCTGGCTAGTACTAGGGAAAACTTTGAAAAATGGTGTCTAACAACATTCCCCACTATTGAAACTTCATAAAATGTTGAAAAATACTAGTAGATAGCTTGAATTCTATGCATTAGGAAGGATGGATCTAGGAGTGAAGGGCCAATCCATTTCCTTGGAATTCGTAGGTGAGATAGTGTTGTACTCAACTAGAAATTAAGCCAAGTAGAGAAGATTTCTTGCAAGGGTGAAGTGAATTCATTAGGATGGGTGTTTTGGAAGTATAGAGGATAGTGTGAAGTCAATTTTTTTGCAAGGAGAAGCTTTGAATATTTCTAGGAAGTGAGAAAGAGTAGATTTTCTCTTGACTAGTTGTAATTGCTGATTAACACTAGTAAACCCTTAAAAATAGGTTTAGGGCATGTAGTAGGTGTTGATAATCCAAAACCTCAAGATTATTGAGGGCCTTGGAAAAGAGTATCATCATCTAAAGTTTATTTGGAGTCTTCTTGAGGAAAGTTTTGCATAAATTTAGATTTGGTCCATTAGGAGGGCTAATTGAGGGCTGCTAGGCCCAATAGGAGATTTTCATAAGTTTGAAGGGATCATATAGAAACCTAATGAATTGATTATAGTAAATGGATGGAAATAAGTCTAAGACACCCTAAGAAGATCCTCCAACCCTTGCAAGATCTAGTAATTCATTAAACATTCCTAAAAAGAAGTTTTTAGTTATTGTGCAAGCCTAAAGTGATAGGATAGCCTAAGGGAAAAGTTGTCTCTAGTTGATTAGGGTTAACTTGTGTAGTGGGGGATACTAAGGAAGGTTTATTGACTATCTACATTACTCTAGAATACTCCTATCACAACTACCATTGCACCTAACATTTAGTAACTAGCAAACCTAGACTAGCCAACAGACCATGATAGGCTAGAAAACCATGAGAAGAAAACAAACAATAATGTTAGATTGAGTTTTCCAATAAAATATTCTCAACTATATTAATTATAGGAGGCTTCCACAAATATTGGCTAACCAATAAATTGTGGGGATAAAAACATGTCCCTATCAATGCCATCCCCATTACATGCTGACCCTACTAAGGTCATCCACTACTTTGCAAATGGTGGCAATTGGGATGAAATACATAGTCAACAATTTGATGATACCTAGGCCCAAATTGACTATGATAGCAATATTGAATTTATACTATGCACAAAACTTGATGGTGAAAAAACTATGATTGTAGCTAGCAAATTCCTATAGCTACCTGTGCAAAGGATGCATACAATTCTAACAAGTGTACAACCTAGAGTGCTTTGTGTAAGAAAGAATTTATAAATTATTAGATCTAATGATTATGTTAGGAAACTAAGGAAGCAAGAATAGATTAAAATGTAATTGGAGGAAAATGCAATTCGTAGGAAGGAGTAGACAAGGGATGAGAAAGTAGAAAGAGAGGAAAATACTATAGTAGTAAAAATTCTAGGAGCTAAGAGAAAATAATAAGGGCTCTTAGATATTGTAAAGAAGGAAAGATAAGCTACAAATGAGGTTTATCTAAAGGAACAAAAGAGTAATTAAAGAGTGGACAATCAAAATGGTTGCAAGAGAAGTTGAACTAACAATGGAAGTACACCTATAATAATTATAGTTACAATAGCAGTGGAAGAAGACATAACTGTACCAACCTTTGACCCAATTATTACATCCATCATGTCTCTTTCCCTAGCATCTAGTACTTTTTAATATGTTCAATTCTCTTATTCTCATGTTAGCATATGTTTTTGGTCAACAAGTGCAACCCACAACACTGTCATCACATTTGCAAATAAATGATGGTAGTCCCAATTCACTTGTAGCTTCCATAGCTCAATTGATGCAGTTCACAACTGCATTTCAAACATCTTCTTATAGTGGAGAGGAGAATATTAGGATTGGGTGTGTGACTCCTATTCTTTTCATATCCCCATTTTAAGATAGAATTTTAATAATAATTAGATAATACAATGTTATTAAATAAATAGTGATAATAAAGTTATATTAAAATGAATAATCAAATTTAAAAATAAGAAATTATTATTATTTAATCAATATTATCAATGAAATAATATTTAATATGATATTTTAAATAATTGCAAATAATAGTAAAGTTTTAATGAGTAAATAACAATATAAAATTATATACATGAGACAATGTTGTAGAAAGTATGTTAACTTTCTAAATAGAATTTAATAGAAAGTAATAATAAACATAAATAAGTGAGTAAATAAATAATATAACATGAAATAATATAAATTAACTACATCTAATGAAAATTCAATAGATTTTTAAAGAATAGCTATGACTACTTAAAATTAAGATATAAAAGGGAGGAGAGTTTATTTTAGAGAGAAGGAAAAAGAAGAGGATAAGATAGGAGTTCAAAAAGGAAAAATGGAAAAGGAAAGTAATATGAATAAAATAAGGAAGTGACTTTATCAAAAGGTATCGATGATATTGGAAGGATGTTAACCTTTGAAAGGGTCATAATTATGAATAGTTGCGACTCTTCAAAAATATTGTGATTATAAAGTATAGACACGTTTCCATATGAATTTAGTTATGAAGTGTTGTGACTTTTCAAAAGGATTATAACCATGAACAATTGTGACTTTTCAAAGGATTTATATTATGAAAGGGACTCTTGGAAAAGAAGGAACAAAAAATGTACTTTTTATTCTTTCCTTATAATTAGGAAAGGAAGAATTAAGGTTGGGTTAGGATAGAGGGTAGAATAGTAAAATATATTTTGTTATTATATAAATTCTATTATTGGTTTTGCATGGATTATTTTCCTCATTAGGGGAGACATTACAGTGGTATCAGAGCATGATCTTGCCATCCTGTAGGGTTAAAGAGGATCTAGAAATATAATTTATATGAAATACTAATGTAGAAAGATAATGACTTTTAGAAAGGATCAAACATATCCATGATAGCAACCTAAGAATTTGGACTAAAAGAAATATATATTTCAACTCAAAAGAAGAAATTATCAAATTGCTTGAGGACAAGCAATTTGAGGAAGGGTGGACTATCATATTCTCATTTTAAAATAAACTTCTAATAATAATTAGATAATACAATGTTATTAAATAAATAATGATAATAAGGTTATATTAAAATAAATAATAAAATTTAAAAATAGGAAAATATTATTATTTAATCTATATAATGGATGAAATAATATTTAGTATGCTATTTTAAATAATTAAAAATAATACTAAAATTTCAATGAGTAATTTTTATTTTTTTGACAAAAGTGGAATTCCACTATGGGAAAAATGATGGCAAGAGTAGGAGGAAGAGCAAGAGAAGGCACATGTGTAGGTCATTGTGCAACTATAGTAGTAGGCATAGGTGTTGGATTTTTAGTAGTGGGAGTGAGAGCGGGCACAAGCACAAGTGTTGGATTTGGAGCTAATGTACAAACATCTGAGGGGCATTGATTGGTATTAGACAACATATTTTTCCTAGCCCATCATTTACAAGGTATTTTATGGCCTCCACCTAATGTTTGGTCAAAAAATCAACTGGTTTTTTAGTCCATGCAAAAATACCCACCATTACACAAAGAATTTGCAAAGATATTCTTGTCAACACCTTTTGTTCAATGGGTAGAGAAGTTTCAAAATAACTTTGGGTTTCAGAGTTGTCCATTTATGGAAAAAAATCTCCCCAACACTAGTGGGAAGTTAATCTTTCATGGTAGAGCTATGGTACAACTTGCAAAGCCCTTTTTTGAAAACCCACAATTTCATGATCATCACAGGTTTGCTAAACCACTTGGGAAACTATTGAATGTAGACATTATGAGACCCTAGAATGGCTCACGCACTTTCAAATTTGGAGAATCCTCACAACAAGCCTTTGTTCATCCCATGCAAACCCAAAATTTTAGAAAATATTTTTTTATCATTTTCAAAAAAGCACCTCTTACTCAGGAGAGGAATTTCAGAGGCCCAAATCTCTTTAACAAGAGAAAGAAATATGGTCGATCCACTAACCACCTTTGTCAAATCATCCAAAAGCAACCTATCTTTGATATTTGTGAGGGCACTATGCTCGGGTCCCCAGTTCATGGTGTAGAGAAAGAGATAGATCTTCCAACCCACCATGGAAAACTACATTAATACAAGATATAACCCACAATAAGTCACATTTGCCCCTAATTTTGAAGAAAATTCTTTAAATCTCTCTAAGGCCCCCATTAAACCATCAAAGACTTTTCAAATTTGGCAAAAGAAAATGCCCTTGGCTTTAGCTTTCAAGGCCTTAGATCAGTTGAATGTTACACTTCCAGGCCATTTGTTGTAGCATTCTATTGGTCTTCTCCATCAATCTTCTCTCATACGTAAGTTTTCTTGCCCATCATTGTCATTTTCTAGTATCAAAGATTGGGCATTCCATTTGTGACTAGGGTTAAAGGACATCTATTTATTAGACCTAGATTCCAAATTCTTTGTTGCCATTCTTAATTCTAAAGAGGACAGAGATTCTATCCATAGGAAAAAAGGATGGTTCCATTAGGGAATAGGGCTTTTTACCATGACTTGAATCCCAAATTTTCAGTCATAGCCATTAGATTTTCACTTTCTCCCTCACTAGATTTCATTTCCCCTCTTGCCACTTGAATGGAGAGACGCTAAAATTATTGAAATTTTGGCTAATCAGCTTGACATTTTTCTCAAGCATGATATTATCCCTTTCAAATATCCATATTTTATGGTCAAAGTTTGCTAGCTTCTTGATATGCATAAATGCATCCCTAGTTATATTTGTATCAATTCCCAATGGAAATCATGGCAACAACCCATCAGAGTTTAGGAGGAAACTATAGTTCACAAATTTGAACATAGACTTGGGAATCTTACTACCCAATGCCAAGCCATCTTTCAGGATTCACCTAAGGTTTGTCCAGATCACAACTCTGATCCAAATTTATGCTCTCAAAATGTTAATTCTCATCCTCAAACTACTTGTAATGGCCTAGTGCATTATGATAATTGGGCTCAAAGCCCTTATGTGGTGCTCACCAATTTGTCCCTAATTAAAATGTTCTCACATTTTTTGGAATTGGTAATGTTTTGCATTTACAGCTTTTCACCTAGAGCACATTTGAGCTTGCCATCACCTCTTGAGTCCTCTACACCTTTGTTACTAATTTCAACCACTTTGGGTTCTAATGTCAAGTCTTTGATCCATTGTCTTAGGAAAGTTAACCTTTTGCCTTCTATTCTAGAGGACTTGTTTATCAATATTTCACCTATTGAGTCAAATCTCTAGTAGATTGTGGATTAGATTACTTTAGATATTACTTATAATATCATGTTTGGAATTGTAAGGGAAGAAGGTATACTTTGGGAGGAATAGAAATCCTCAACACTTGATGATTTGCTTCACGAATTCCAATTTTGGAACAACCGAGTTTCTCCAAACCCCTTGTCTATGTGCAGGATATTAGAATTTGGAAATGTTAGTATATATATGTAGGAAAGATCTTAAAATATTATTGATATCCATAGGGTGTTTCATAATATCCAATCTTTACAAGATTATTTCTCTACTAAGGAATCACTAGGTGTAGAGACATGTATATATCAACAGGAGAAAAAAAGACTAATAATTGAAACACTTTTTAGTTAGTCATTTCTTTTGTTGAGAATGAGCATACATCTCCATACTCTTCCATAGACTCTAAGAATAATACCTATGTGGGGTTTGATCATCATGAAATCCTGTCAATTGTGCAATCTCCTAGCCAATGCATGAATGCCACCAAGACACCAAAATCTAGAGGTAGGCCAAAATGCTCTTAAACTAAGATAGAAATTCTAGTTGGCATTCAGACTACCTTAAATGGAAGATTTGGTGTCACCACAATATTTATAAGGAGAACAAAAGGTTATCCTTGTCCATAATAAAGATAATTTCATGGCATGTCAGAGGCATTAATGTCTCTAACAAAAGGCCTGATCAAAGTAATAATTGACTATATGAAGACATATATTAGCATGCTTCAGGAAATTAAGCTCTACCAAGAAAATTTTGATAAGACTATTGCAAAATGGGAAAAGTGGCCCTCTTTTCATTCCTTGGGGATAGGAGCCTCATGAGGTCTTGCTATTCTTTGGAATCCTCATACTATTTAGGGTCAACTCCTTCAACAACATAATAACTAGCAAATGCTATTGATATCAAAGTTTGATATTTCTTTTCTCTTGGTTAGTGAGTATGGTCCCAATTCAACACGTGATAAATCTAGAGTTTGGGAAAATCTTACTCATATGATTTAGTTGCAAGACTCTTGAAATGTCATCCTTGGTGGTGAATTTAATGCAATTTTGTGTCAATTAGAGAAAACATGTGGTATTAGCCCACCTCTAAAAACTATTCAAGACTTTTCTCAATTTGTGGATAACAACAATCTCATGGAAATTCAGCCTACACAAGGGTCTTTGACTTGGACTAATACTCGGGCTAGTTTTGCAAAAATTGTTGTTCAATTGGATAGATTCCTTTTATCAAATGAGTGGAATTCTCAAAATTTGGATATATGCTTTGAGATCCTATCCCTTCCTAGATTAGACCACTTTCCAATTGCACTTAGTATTCCCCAACCTGATCATGATGAAAATATTCAATTTCATTCTTCTTTCAAATTTGAAAGAATGCGGCTCTAGCACCCTCATTTTTTGAATCTTCTAAAACAATGGTGGGTAAATTCACCTTATATAACTAGATCTAAGGTGCACCAATTTGCTATGAAATTGAAGCATATTAAAAGCCTTATCAAAGTTTGGAATCAACAAGTTTTCAAGAATGTCTTTTCACAAAAAGAAGAGGTCAAATTTCAATTGGATGAAGTTTTAAATAACATCATTCAAAATGACATGAATGAAGAAACCTATGAAAAATAGAAGACTCTTTAGAAATATTGGGAAGAACTATGCTACAAAGAGGAAGTTTACTAGAGACAAAATCAAGAGAACAATGGCTTCAAGAATGCAATAAAAATACAAAACATTTTCATTCTTTAGCTAAGTAGAAGAGATCTGCTAAGACAATTTTTGAAATCAAGGAAGAAAATATGAGGAATCTCATTTCAAATGCACATTTGATTCATGATGAAGGGGTTAATTTTTTTAAGGATCTCCTTTCCCCAACAAAACACCCTTCACCTTTCAATTCTCAGGTGAATGAGATCTTAGCATCCATTCCAAAACTATTGTCTCCTCATGAGAATGTGGTGCAAGGAACCTCCCTTTCTAATGCTTTTAGGTTTTCTTGGGGTTGGTTTAGGTGTTTTTAGGTGTGTTGAATAAATTACAATGAGTTGGATGTAAGGTTGGTCAACAATATGTTGTAAGAGGCTATAGTGCTCAATAGGTGGAAAAGTTTCTATTTTAAATTAGAGTAGAGGAACATTTTTTTTTGATATAGGATGGGTTTGAGGGGTGATTTAGGACCCTATGTATCTTATCAAGGGTCAAAGTGCTCACACTCAACCATCAAGTTGTCAAAATGTGCCAAAATGCTCATTATGCAAAAGTTGCTTGTAATTTTGAAAAGTTGGTCAAGCAACTTTGACAACTTTTGCAAGAATGGAGAAACTTTTGATTAGATCAGTTATAACCACCCATGCTTGGGATATAAGTATGGATTTTATGCTTGGAGAAGGTTAATGGAGTTTTGGATTGCATTTATTGTCTTTTGTACTTCTGTATGGACTTCTGTGGTTTTACTATGCTAGAATTTATTGTTTCTTTATGGCTATATGACTTGTACAAATTGGTGGAGTAGATCAATATTTATGGGAATATATAGGATTTCAATATCTTTCATTTCTAATAGATAGTTTGTATTCAAGTTATTAGTGTGCAGTGTTAGGAGTTTTTGAAGGTCACTATCATATAGGGTAATCACAATGCTATTTGGAAAATAAATAACTCTAACCTAAGAAACCACTAGTGGAAATGGTTGAAACCATGGGGGAAGTAGGGTTAGAGTTTATACATATAAATTTGTTTTTTTTTGTGTTTTTGCAATCAATTCCTTGGTCCCAATGGCAAGCCTTATGGCTGATTGTTGAACACAGGTGAGCTAGGATAGGGTAAAGATTACTTTGGAGCATGCACCCATAGCATTCTAAAAAATAACTATTGAGGTCCATGGAAGCCCTAAAAAATCCCCTAATAGGATTTAGAGGTGGGAGGAATTGGAACAAGGTTTGGAGACCTTTCAAAAATTGTTTGTGCTCACTAGTTCAGAGGCCTAATTAGTAGGCTAAAAACTAGGGTTGTGGGTGCAACTAGAAGCTAAGGTTTTGTATTTTGGAAGTAATCTCATGTGAATTGAATATTTTCAAGGAATTTAGTGAGGTAATTTTAAGTTTTTAGAATTTATGGCTTAAAACAGATAAACTAGCCCTAATAGGGGCTAGGCAACTAGGTCTCCTAGTGGATTGGAGATCAATTGGATTGGCAAAGAGGCTAGAAGTGTGGGAAGGGGTTAAAAGTGACTCAAGATGATTAAGGATATTAGTAAGTATCTAAGGGAATGTGTGGAGATATCCTAGGAAGAATATTGAGTATTCTAGGAGGGAAGTCTAAAGAAGAAGACTAGGTATTTGGGAGCTAGTTGGACTAGTTCACCCTTATAAGCTTGGAATATTATAGAGATCAACTATACCTTGGAGGAGAATTTGAAAAAAAGAATCTTGGAGATACTAACTAAAGAATAACCTAAACCATTAGATGGCTAGGAAAGCAAAGGAGCCTTTTGAGTAAAGAAAACCTAGGATACCCAAGTCCTCTACATCATTGTTGAAACTTGAAGTTGTTTTAAAAACTTTGTTGAATTATTTATCTTGATGATACCATCATCAATGAGAGTTTTTTCAATTCTAACACTCATATATATTACATCTTTAAAATCATCCAAGAATTTGAGACAAAAGAAATTTGACAACTCTTTGGTCAAATTATAATAAATTGGTCTAATTAGGTATTTTATAGAATGTTGTCTAGAATGCTCTTTTGGTCGATTATTTCCATTATTGTAAAAATGACATTGTTTTTTTGGTATTGAATAGGCCAGTTATAGTAATTTCACATTCATAATTTTCAGCATAATGTGCAATAAAAAATTCTACCAAATCTTGAAAGGATTAGAAAGTAGGAGGTAATATTGAGTACCACTGCATCATACTTCATCCTAATTCATGCTATAAAAGTCTCATAAGATATGTTTCATCATGTGAAAATTCAAGGTAGCAATATTAAATTCTCTTATTTAATCTTTAAGGTCTCATATTCCTTTGTACCTATTGTGTTTTGGCAATTCCAAATTACTAGGAAACGGTGGCATTGGTAACCTAGTTAAAAGGATAGGGAAAATTGTTCTTACAAGAAAATCTATAAGATAATATCTTTTAATTCTTGAGGGTGTCCAATTCTTTCCTTAATTTTATAGTCTTATCCAAGATGAGGCTATTTGTAGGCTTAGGTTATGATGTCTTTGAGGATTTTTATAACTTGGTTATAAATAATAGGGTTTATAATCCTTTTTGTTTGCACTATTTATCTTGATATACAAATTTTTTCATAAGTGGGAGCCATTTCTAACAAGGATGTATCAAAATTAGGGGTTATATTTATGCCATCCTCAATAAGAGCCTTAAAATATTATTGTGGATCATATTTTACTATCTCTTTAAATAGTTACTAAATTTGGGATCGTAAAGTGTTTCTTCTGAATACCATTATGTTATTTCCTCATCATCAAATGTGCTAATTTTTGAGAAATTACTATAACACTAATGAATTCATCATCTTGAAAATTATGTCCTCAAGGATTACCTTCTTCATTTTGAAAAATCCAATCGTTAAACATTTTGATTTATGATTTTAGAGACATTGGAGATTGTTCTGATCTTTGACCTAGAACAAGTGATATAAAAATATATGAGACTCAAGATTAAGATTAAATACAAACTCTAAAATGTTAAAGGAATAATATGATGTGGCTCTAAGGTGTCATATGAGGGGATGAACCCTAAATGAGGTATGATGAAATAACTCAAGGTATTTAAGGTAATACAATATTGCAAGGCTTTAATTATGTTATGATAGATAAACAAAATGATACACAATCAACATTGGATATTGTAAAGTATGAGATGATGAATTCCAAGTGAATTATCCTACTCAAATATGTTGATACTTTCCATAAATCAAAGATGACGAACCTCAAATAATACAAGATGATTGATGTCTAAATTATTGTCTCAAAATCTCTTAAAGCATAACCTAAATGCAAAGATAATTTTATTTTATTTTATTTTTGTGAAAGTGTCAAGCCACTGATATATTAATAAATAATACTGGTTCAAGGTTCATGAGGGAAAGAACTAGCAATAAAACCTTCAATCCTTGCTAAATACAAAAGATTATGTAATTAGGGGCCCAAAAGGATACCCATAAGAATTGATAGCAAGAGAGTGGAGCCTCATATCAAAAAAGTAGAAGAGTAAAGAAAGAACTCTAAAATTCCCTTATAACATGGGCTATAATAAATATTGTCAAGCTTCCACCAATAATAGCACATCTAAAAGGCCATAGAATGAGGACCAGTTACAAGCACCCAACAAAAAACTAGTTAAATAAAGGCTATGAGGTAAAGCATGTGTACATCACCCTAAATCTAGAAGGTCAAATAATGTCAAAGAATAAAGAGAATTTGTAGCCTAAATTGGGGATAAATCATAGGTCAATAACTAGTTGCAGAAACATCTATCACCACAACCAGTAGACTTACTAGTGAACCAGAGTACATAATTAGAGATAATGTAGAGTGTAAAGATGAAGTCCAAACCTATTGCAAAAGTAACATAGATTATAGTTAGTAGCCACAACATTGAACTAGAGTTCAAAACTAGAGACCACTTAGGGGATGATGACAATATCACTAAATCTAGGCACTTCCAATAAAATAGTGAACAACTATCAAAGACAACATTTATTCCTTGTGCCTTTCAACCATAAGGTGGAATGAACAAACTAGGGGCACCTATAGCAGGAAAAATTGGAGTCATTTTAGCATCAAAACATAAAGTCAACAAAAAGAGTACAAGAAACATACTTCAGAACAAAAATTAACTCAAGGGCTGATTTATTAGATTCCATGGGAACCATAGGGAATGCATCAATATCTCCAGCTATTTTTGATATGGAGAAAGCCTTAGACAATTCTAAAAATAAATAAATACTGAAGAGCCAAATCCATCAACAAAGCCACAAGTCTGCTGAACTATCACAAGGGATGTTGGAAATTTGGCTAGGTTAGACATTATGATGTTGTAATTTATGGAAACATATATTTCGTATAAAGTGAAAAAGATGTGAGGATACAATTCTAGTAGATAAACTAAAAAAATTGTCTAAGTGTTACTCATTTTTCTGTAAGCAGAGGTAAAGATTTGATTGTCGAGCTTCATTAAGAGATGACCAAAAAATGAAAACTTAAGGATAGATAGAGTAGATTTTTTTATCATGCAAGTGTGTGAGGTTGTACTATTAGTATATGCAAAGATATTACTATTTAACAGTGATCATGTTGAGCCAATAAAACTGGGTAAAAGACATGAAATCAAATGTTTTATATCAAGGAATTATTTTATTTTTCAAAATGGTTGATTTTTCAAATCTACTACAAATGTACACTATCTGATTGGTATGTGTGTTCCAAATGCAATATCCTCTTAGATTAATATATAGAGAATAGACCATGAATAGACATGTCCCTTCATAGGACATGTCTATTCATTAATTAGATAATTAATATAACAAAAAAATTCATATATATATATATATATACATATTATATTATATTATTTTTTCTCATATTAAAATAACCTTATATCTCAAATATTAAAAACACATATATAATAGGTTTATCCAACTGAGCTATCAAACATCAAAACTTCCTCTTAGCTTAGAAGGATAACCACATAAGAATAAATATTACTTCAATGTAATATTACAAATAATTTTTTAAAGGATATCTTAGAAGACTTGCATCATTTAATAGTACATTCAATATCATGAGTATTGGTCTTCTAGAATATCAAAACATGATATTCACCAAGTACTCAAAAGGTTTTGATATCACATCTGATATCAAGAGTATTGGTCTCGTAGAATATCAATGATATTCATCGAGTACTCAAAAAAAGGTTTGATATCACATTTGATATCAAGAGTATTGGCCTCCCTGAATATCAATGATATTTTTCAAATACTCAAAATAAGGTTTGATATCACATCTAACATCAAAAGTATGGGTCTCCTAGAATATTAATGATATTCACCAAACACTCTTTGAGTAATGACCTTCCCAAATGTTGAGATGCAAGACATTCACCATATACTCAATTTGTTTGATCTCATAATACAAGTTACTGTAAGATTTTTACCTTATAATAACTTCTACAAATACAAGTGACATCATTTAGAAGTCTTTACTTCCTCATGATGTATGCATGGGGTAGGCCAATTAAAATCACATAGTTACAAGGTATATTCATGAATCATAGTCCTCTTGACTATTACAATTTATTGATCACTAGAGAATCCATCTCAACATGGTTTACTCCCTCTGAATTAGGAAGACCAAGATCATTGAAGGTTGACTAAATCACATCCTTTGTCTACTTCCTCTCTTTCAAGGTTTCCTCTAATGAAATGTTAGGCTCCCTCTAAATCTCAATCTCTTTCTTCTTGCAGTAAGATTCTTTGAGGAAAAGATCAAGGCACATAGCTCTTATATAATTATTCTATTCTTTAATGTCCAAATGGCATTCTTATTTATGACAGACCATATTCAAAATTTATAACTATGCTTAAGTTGTATCCGATATCAAATTATTCATTAATACAAACTATGTTAGTTCACCATATTCATATAAATATAGTATTATGATAGAAGTCTAGAACAATAATAGAAATGATAATTACTTACCTTACCAATTTTAAGGCCAACTAGAATGTACCACCATATATATATATATATAAAACCTAGGGTGGCTAACATGTGAGGTTTATTTATTCTCTGCAAGTCAATAAGGGTTCACCTTTTTTTATTTTTCACCCCCTTGGATCATAAACTATTTTCCTTTTATAATATTCAAAGACACACCAAAAGATATATTTAATCATCACCACCTTTGATCTTCATTTTAATTAAAACTTTTAGAAGTAGTTGGTAATCAAGGGACCAACATATGTCAGTCATTATTTTGATGTTATTTCCCTTTATCAAAGTCGACACTACATTTGGATATGATTATCATAATGGTCCCTATCTTTCAAAATTTGCAGTGACATCAGAATATTTATTTGACCATGTGATAGGGGTAAAAATTCCTTGTCTACTATGCTAAGGAGGTGAAGGTGATAACCACATAGGATAGTATAATTATGGTATTTTGAACTCCATCAAGAGATGCCAAAATACTAAGAATTTATAAAACAACCAAAGAAAATTTGAATGTTCAAAACTGACTAACACCAAAAGAAATGCATCCTTTAAAAGACCCATTTGTTTGCAAATGATGTTGAAGCCCTCATTGAGATTATCCTGTCACTAGAACCATCATTCAATAGTTTGGGGCAAGGTATCTTTTTCTTCTAATCTACTTTAGTTGCAACATATAATTCATTTAAAAAGGCATCATTGATACTCTAGACTACAATCATTTTTTATATTTGTACCTTTCAATGTGGATACACTATCGTTGGAAGGCATTTCATGTACTATTGTAATTGATTGTACATTAGTTCTGATAAGTTAAATTTGTCTCTAGATTCTCAATTTTAGGATGTTGGAATTTACAAGTGGAAAGATTTACTTCTGAGAGTGGGGGGGGGGGGGGGGGGGGGGTGAATTAGAAGTAACAAAATTTAACCTCTAAAAGCTTTTGACTGAGATCAATAACATGCATCTAACATATCTAATCAACATGAAAGTAAAGACATACATGGAAATAGATAACACAAGATTTTGGTCACCTAGAAACCCTCCAAAATGAGAAGGTAAAATCGGGGTGGGGATGACACCCACAACTTATCACTGTAGCAATATGTAACTGGTTAAGGTTACAAAGTTTGACCACCATCAATGATTTTTCCTTTGAAAGGCCTACCCTGTTAAAGGCTTTACACCCTATTAAAAGTGATCTAGTTAGAGGATTTACAGACATTCACTTGGAATGTTACCCTGTTAAAGGATTTACAACCTTGTTAAGATCTACAATATAGCTATTAAGCTAACCTATCTTCATAGGATTTTCATTCTCCTAATACAATGGTTAGAAAGTATAGTAGAATGTCTTGACTTGATGACTTACAATCTTCAATTGTTGATACTAGATCCTTTTTTGCTCAATCTAACTTGATCCTTCCTAATTTGATATAAATTTATTCATAGTGCTAATACTCTATTCTAATCAACTTGATTCTGCAATTTTGTTCTTTCTCTAAGTCCTTACACCCCTTTTTGCTTCCTTGAAAACTTCACTAGCATTCTTTCATGCATTCCAACACTACTTTTTATCTACTTCCTCACTCTAAATTATGGGGTTTCGACCTCCTTATAAAGGCTTTGAGTCTTAGGGTTAGGTATGAATCTATGGTCAAGATTTATCCATCTTTCCCACTTAATTCTTTTAATATTTCCTGATTGGTTGCATGCTTTCTCCATTTTTCTGATTGGTGCATGCTGATTACATAGGAAATGTAATAGATTTAATCTTATCTTTTAGATCCTTCAAGATTCATCTTGAGTCAACTCAAAAATGGTTTACATCTGAGTTTGTGAAGGCACAAACTCATATGCTAATTCTGTGTTACTCGACACTTACTAATTGTTGATGCTCGACACATATAGGATTTCTGTCTTGCTTGGCTCCTATAGTAACTCTATCTTGCTCAAAACCTATAGGAACTCTATCTTGTTCAGGACCTGAAACTTGATCAACACCTAAATGAATCGATACCTATTGAATTTTTGGCTTCACACATACTGTAGCTCGACATCTATATTATACTCAGCATCAACCTTAGAATTTTCTTAAGTGTGTTGACACTCAATTGGCAAAACCAATTTGAGACCAACAATCTCCCCCTTTGACATGAGTGTCAAAAGAAATTAACTAAACATTATGAATCCAATCTTTATGAGTATATTACACATCTTGTTTGACATATATACAAAATGTCAAAGACCTGTTCAAAATTTTGTAGAAGACTATATACCTCAAAAACTTGTAATTCCCTTTGAGCTAATGTGCCATTTTTGTATCCAAAACTCCTTATACTAAATTTGTCTCATGTAGATTATTCTAATACTCTTTATCTCTACCTTGTCATTCCTTATCTGATTTGTTTCTATCTGCTCTGTGTTTACTCCCCCTTTCACACATCTTCCCATGTAGTTTTTGTATCCTTTGGGCTTTATCTCCTTTATTTCTCCTCAAAACTCAAAATTTTATTATCTCCCCCTTTGGGTATTTATTATCTCCCCCAATTTATTAAATCTCCCCTTTTTTGACACTTATGTCAAAGGGTTCTATGAATGAATTGAATAATTGGCCAAAAATGATTTATTTACCTCCATAATGATCTTCAAAGAAACAACCCAATTGTCTAATGCAATTTCTAGTGCTTTAAGCTAGATGGCCATCTCTGATGCAAGGTGTACCAAGCCTTCCAATGTAGAAAGATTGGGATCTTTCTTCAAGACATTCTCTGCACATGCCATATTTTTGTGCAAAACTTCCATGTGAGGGGTTATGGTGGATTGTATCTATATCAAATTGGCCTTGGTGTTAGCCTCATCTACTATGAGTACACCTAATTCCTTTTGTGTGTGATGCATTGTAGAAAAATTCTTCTCACTTTAAGCTAGATCCTTTGGTAGTTGTGTGCTAGATACCTTGAGGTTTCTTTCCAAGCTCAATATCTGCTAGCTTGTTTCTTGTGTGAAGTATGAGGAGTCACACAATTTGGAGTACAATGAGAATATGTTATCAAGTACTTCTTTCACCTTTTCAACCTTTTTAGTCAGTTCTACTTGAGAAAGTGCTATTTCACCAAATATTTTCTCATTTACCTTCATCTGGATTTTCTTCTCAGACCATGCAAGAAATTTAGCATTGGTATCTAGGTCTTAATTCTATACCTGGTCCACTATGTTGGATAATTTCTCCATGATGGGCTTTGTCTCATCAGGTACTTGTAAGCTGAATGCATCAAGAAAGATGTGTTTGATTTCAATCAATGCTTGCCTTTGCCTATACTCATTCTTGAGTATCTCTTGCTTTTTCTTCTTTCTAGTGCCTCTTGCACTTCATCGATCTACTCTATGTTCATTGTTTTATAGTCATAGCTTGGTATGAATATCTCCTCATCAAGTGTAAAGGTCTCCATAGTGAAGTACCCTTGCTACCTTGGTAGAAATTGAGACTGGTGCTGATATTTGCAATGGTACTACATCAATACTTGACTATTGTGTTGTGCTAGTGGGAGTCCCTGTATTAGGCAAATTAACCAATGTTTGTATTGCCTCTTGTTCTTTCTCCTGAGGGGTCTTCTCCTCTTCTTTTTCCTCTTCAGTTCTACCTTGATCAATTATAGTGATCAAAAGAGGTGCACCTTGACTTCATGCTATAGGAGTAGAGGTATCCTTCTATCCTATTTGCTCCTTTGCTTACTCCTCGATAGTTGAAGTTATTGTGACTTTGGAATTAACCTTAGCAAAAATGCATCTTGTGTTGGTTTCTCTTGTGGTTGTCCACTTGTAGCTATTGGAGTTTGTGAGGTGGTTCTTATGGATTCACTTTCTCCTTGGTTGTCCACTTGTAGCCTTCTAAAGTTCCTCTACACTCACCAAGACTAGATTGGTACACAATTGTGCTTGTAAAGTAGTTTGGTGAAGGATCTTTTTAAGATCCTTTGTAGTGAATGGGTTGATTTTTTTGACTAGAGGTGTTAGGAACATCCTTCATAATTATTGTCTCTATAGGTGTAGGTTTTATATGTGGAGGACTAGGTGGTGATAGTTGTGTGTCTTGCACACTCTATTCCTATTGCTGCTCTTCAGCTGTTGCCATATCACCTCTTTGTGTTTCTTTCTCCACAATAACTTCTTCCTTTTCCTTCTCTCCTTCTTCCTCCTTTTCATTTTCTTCTTCTTCCTCATCATTATTCCTTTCTAGAAAGGGATCTTCTTGTCCTTCTTTCACTGTTTGAAGGCCATAAATCACTTTCCACATGAGTGTGGACTTCTTCACAACATCTTCAATTTTGTTTTGCAAAATGTTGAATGCTCTATATTTGGGTGCAAATTTGCTAACATGTTTCTTACTTGCCTTGCTTATTTGACCTTTTATGAGGCTAGGCATCACATGAGCCAATGTTGAATCTCTTATTTACTTCTCCATATTTAGAACATAATGCCATTTATTTTATACAATTGTATAAAGCTCCTTAGGCATAGTATTATCTAGTTCAAGTGAAGTACTCTTGAACTTGGCCATCATAGTGTAAATTGATTCTTCCACTATATTTTTCTCTTCTCTTGTTAGCTTATTAAAATAAATGCCTTTAAGCCCTAACAAGTCTACATTATCCCTAATATTGTCACAAATATTTTCCAAATCTGATTTAGTGGTGTGAGTTACCACTTTGAATTGTTTATTATCATCAGACTCTATCCTCTCTTCATCTAATTCTAGAGGTGCAACATTTTTTCTTCTCTTTTTCTCTACTGGGCCTCCCTACTCTATAGGTTTCTTCTTTTCCTATTCCTTGGCTACCTTTGTTGTAGCCCTTGTATTTTCCCTTGCGCTAGGCTTTGCTAGGCTTGGCTTAGCTATTTTCTTCTTGCCTTTGGGCTATGTAGTAGGCTACTTTTGTGCTTTCCTCTTTTTGGGCTCTACCTTAGGTGCTTCTTCTTCTTGCTCGACACCTTCTTCTTTTTCAACATCTCCACCCATGCCTTGGGTTAATGCTAGTGGCCCTTGCCCCTATTCCTCTTCATCTTCTTCTTCCTCTACATTTGTTGTGCCTTCTCCAAATTTTTCTTTGAGCTTCTTCACTAGTTTATCCTTTTTCTTCAATGTCGAAGTAGTCTTTAGCTCCATATCCACTTTGGACCTTACTACATCATATGTGCCAAAATGTGGGGCACTCTTATCTACTTCCTCTAGCAACAATGTTGTTATTGCTGCAGATGCTTCATTAATATTTATCTCATACTCAAGAGGTCTAAGCCATCTTAGCCTTGGTATGGCTTCTTGAATGAAAGTGTAGTCAATATCAACAAGAAAACAAATGTTATTTGTGTGCTGCTTCACAAGTGAGACTAGAATCCTAAGTCTTTGTATCATTGAATTCTTGAAATCTTCAAAATAACTAGTCATTAATGTCTCAAAATTTTCCCTTATTTGTTCAATGTATACATTCGCCTGGGCTGCTATGGACCTATTTTTTTTCCAGCTAACCTTTCCAAAAGATGGGAATTCATTCTATACATAGAAGAATATACATATCAAAATTTCTCCAAATTTACATTGGTCTCCCTTTTTTCTTCTTATAGCTCCTATATTTTCATTGATTTGCTATAATTGTAGTTTTGCTAGATCATAAGTATGTTCCTTTTTAACAAGTTTGAAGCCAACATCTACTACAACGCATGGAACACTGTTGAGTCTACTAGATTGATAAAATTTGTGGAAAATGACTCTAATAGAAAAATCAACAAGTGGATCCTTAATGTTATCTATGGTCATGCCTCTCTTGTTCCATTTGGCTCCAGTATTTTTCTTAATAGCTTCCTTGGAGTCACTCCTTAGGGTCTTAGGCCAATCTAGGGTTGGATACCATATTACCCTATGAACAATCCTTTTTGATATCTTAACTAGCCCATCTTCTAACCACAAACTGCCATCATGAATCCTACTCAACACAATTTTGATCCATTCAATCTTAAAAATAGTAGGGAACTCTAGGGCATGAGTTAAGCCCTTCCTCTCAATGATTTGGAACTCTTCCTTCAAGACTCCATTTTCACACAATCTATCATATGCTACCCTAATTTCCATGTCTGCAATGCCACCTATTTTATAGTTATAGAATCTCCTAACATCTTGAACCATTACTACCTTAGGAGGAATTATGGATAGGGCTTTGGCTAGGTCATTCTTATAAGAAAATTCAGGAGGTCAAAAATTAGGTTGCTTAACTTCATTTGACACTAACTAAACTTCAAACAACTCTTTCTCCTAGGGTTTTCTAGAACTGGAGGCCATTTGTGCAATCTAGGGTTTAAACACGAAGAAATTTTTAAACTACGTAGCTTAGTACAAGTATAAATACCTTGAAATCAATGAAACTATGTTGAATCTATGTAGAAATCTTCTCAAATGCTTGGAAAACTACTTGGAAATCATTCATCTCTCTTCTCATCTTTTTCTCTTTGCTTGAGGTGGGGAAAAATGATTCAAAATGTGAACATATACCCTTGTTTCATAGCTTTTAATGCTTAGTGCATTTACAGCTATCCACTTAGCTCTTTAAGCAATTCTACTTTACTTCTATTGTCTTTCAAACACTCAGAATAAACTGGAGTTTCCCTTACTCAGCTTCAATACAAATTTCTCTTCACTCGACATCCTCTACTAACTCAACTACAACTAACCATTTCGCTTCTACTAACTTTGGCAGACAACTTGGCATGTACTATGATTTTTACTGAGCATCTGAAGGTAACTCGACAACACTTGTGAAATTTTAACTTTGCATCTCTGTTCATGCTAATCTCTCCTTTTCAGTACTTATTTTTCTTGGAACTGATGTATGATAAAACTTTGTATATCAATTCCACATACCTTCTTTTGCTTAGTTGGATGAAGTGTGACCACTTGACCTTTTGGGTGAAGTGATCCCTTCATTGGATGTGCTACTTCCATCTTTCTTCTTCCATGCTTTATTCATTTCTCCTCTGATGTGTTCAACATCTACCTTCTCTTTTCCTTTGTTGAACTTTGAGTTAGGTACCTTTAACCTTGTTAGAAAATTCTTACTGATATGACTAGTCTTCAAATAACTGAAGCATGTAATTTGACTCAACCATGCAATCTAGTTTCCACTAAAATGTGTTCTTATGCAATTTTTAGGGATGTGTCCATATTCTTGACAGTATTGATAGCTATTCCTAGTGTTGTAGTCCCAATTGTAGTGATGTCCATGAATTTTGGTCTTTGCTAATTGGTTTGGTGTCCACATAGGCTTTGATCTGCACTCAAAAGCTCTATGTCCATACTTCTTGCAATTGTAGCAGTGACCTTCAAATCTTGGTGTCCTGATAGTCCTAGTCCTGTAGTCATGTGCTTGATGTCCTTGCTTGTTGCACTTATGATAGTGACCCATATTTTTAGGTTTGTCAAGCTGATGGGTGTTCTTGCTCCTACATACATTAGAGGTATTTCCTTTTTTACTACAAAAATGATAGGTGGGTTTAGTGTTCTTACCTTTATTACTTCTTTCTTTTGCAGTCTTTGATGAATCTTCTTTTTTAGTGCTAGTGTATCCTAGTCCTAAAGTGTCATTACTAGCTCTTGGTGATTTTAGTAGCCATTCAAAGTACTTGATAGCCTCATTGGGTTTGTTGAAGCTCTCTGCAATATCCTTCTCTCTTTTTATGTCATTTTGTAGTTATTCATTTTGCATCTTTAGTGTGGAGATCTCAATGTCCTTGACATTTAGTTCATGATGTGCATTCATCATTTGGCTTAGGGTGTCTAGTTGCATGTTGAAAATTCTTGCAAGTTCAATTGACTTTTCCTCCAATCTTATGGCAATGTTTATCTTGTCATCTTCTATCATAGCCTTATCTTCAATGGCTCTTTTCTTCTATTCAGTCACTTCACAAAGCATCATGGTTTGAGATTCTTGTTCAATCTTGAGAGTTTTTATCTCTTCTGATTGAGCTCTATTCTTTTCCATCAGGTTTTCTATTGCTGCATCAAAATCCTTAGAATCTCCATTTGAAAAAACTTTTGAGGTGTTAATCTCCTTATATTGTACATCATTCTTAGCTATGGAAATCTCTCTTCTTCCCTTTAAGGATTTCCTCAATTCTTCCCTAGATTCTTCCAAAGAATGTAGAATAAGGTGTATCTCAATTTCCTGATTCTCTATGATTCTCTCAAGTTTGTAGACTTCCATTTCTAGATCTTTTTCTCCAAGCTGTAAGGCTTCTCCTTGTGAGAACTTAGCTCTAATACCAATTGTTGGAATTTAAAAGTGAAAAGATTTACTTTTGAGAGGGGAGGGGGTGTGAATCAGAAGTAACAAACTTTAACCTCTAAAAGATTTTAATTGAGATCAATAACATGTATCTAACATATCTAATCAACATGAAAGCAAAGACATGCATGGAAATAGATAACATAAGATTTTGGTCATCCAAAAACCCTCCAAAATGAGAAGGTAAAACTGGGATGGGGATGACACCCACGACTTATCACTGCAACAATATGTATTGGTTAAGGTTACAAATTTTGACCACCATCAATGGTCTACCTTGTGAAAGGCCTACCCTATTAAAGGCTTTACACTATTAAAAATGACCTGGTTAGAGGATTTACATTCACTTGGAATGTTACCCTGTTAAAGGATTTACAACCGTATTAAGGATCTACAATATAGCTATTAAGCTAACCTATCATCATAGGATTTTCATTCTCTTAATACAATGGTTAGAAAGTATAGTAGAATGTCTTGACCTAATGACCTACAATCTTCAATTGTTGATTCCAGATCCTTGTTCTGCTCAATATGATATGATCCTTTCTAATCTGATATAAATTTGTTTATAATGCTAATACTCTATTCTAATCAACTTGATTCTGTAGTGCTTCTCTTTCTTTAAGTCCTTACACCCCTTTTTGCTTCCTTCAAAACTTTTCTAGCATTCTTTCATGCATTCCTACATGACCTCTTACATACTTCCTCAATCTAAATTATGCGGTTTCAACCTCCTTATAAAGGATTCAAGACTTAGGGTTAGGTATGAATCTATGATTGAGATTTATCCATCTTTTCTACTTAATTCTTTTAATATTTCTTGATTGGTTGCATGCTTTCTCCATTTTTCTGATTGGTTGCATGCTGACTATATAGGAATTGTAATAGATTTGATCTTATCTTTTAGATCCTTCGAGATTCATCTTGAGTTAGCTAAAAAATAGTTTACATCTGAGTTTGTGAAGGCACAAAATCATATGCTGATTCTATGTTACTTGGGACTTAGTGATTGCGAATGCTCAACACATATAAGATTTTTGTCTTGCTTAGCTCCTATAAAAATTCTATCTCACTCGACACCTATAGTAACTCTATCTCACTCAACACCTAAAAAATTTTCAGCACCTAAATGACTCAACACCTGTTGAATTTATTTCTTGACACATATTGTAGCTTGGTATCTATATTATACTCGACATCAACCTTAGAATTTTCTTAAGTGTGTTGACACTCAACTCTCAAAACCAATTTGAGACCAATCTAGGAAGCCACAAGACCAATGAAGACCACTAGAGCTTGAACCTACAAGATACTCCCAACCTTCACCTACTTAAATTTAGGTATATTTTTTGAGTTGGATTCTTTCTTTATCATCTTCATTTGCAGCTTGGCTCTGATACCATATTGGTTTTTCAGATCTGATACAAATGTACTAAACATTGTTAGACTGGTATGTGTGTTCCAAATGAAACATCCTCTTAGATTTATATATAGAGAATAGGCCATGAATAGGCATGTGCCTTCATAGGACATGTCTACTCATTAATTAGCTAATTAATATAATAACAAATTTAATTATATTTATATTGTAACATCCATGATGAGTACTCACCAAAGTGTATGATGAACAATACATGTGTATTAAAATGCAGAGGGATGAAAGAAATATAAGATCTACCTCTAAATCCAAATTCCCAAAGGAGTAATCCAAATTGATCAACCAAAATGGTTAATTGCATAAAAGAATCAATCTATAAAGAACATGAATAGAGAATAAAACCTTATATGTGGTTATAGAAAGTACTTATTGAAATCTTGATTGAATTGAAACCAAATACTATCCTTAAAGTAGGGTAAGTCTAGAAAATGTTTTTTTTTGATGTTTGTATATAGTTTTAGGAAATTCTACAACTAGATATGGACTGGAAATGCAAAAATAGAGAAAAATTTTCTAACCTTAACTTTTGTTGTTTTGACAAAAATTCTGTTCACAGAATTCAAAAGTTTGCCGAAAAGGGTATTCAAATCTACACTAATATTCACTATCCTGCATTTACTCCTACAAGAAAAAGGGTTTTGTTTGTTGGATGGGGGGTTTTCCTTGGTCAAACCCCAATTTGGAATTAAACTTGAAATTGAAATTGTAATATAGATAAACAAAGTAAATAGAACTATTCACCTTGCTTATGTTGTAACCCGTGTAGAGAATTCAAATCCTTGGATCCACAAGTATGGATGTTCCAAATGAATATAGAATTGAATATAGGATGTCTCAAATCAATCGCATTAGATCTTCAACACCAATCTTGAATGGATCTTGGAATAGGAAGAAGCTTGAATGACTGTGAATGTTAGAATCTTCAATAAGAAGGCTCCAAAGAGATTGAATTCTTCAATAGCTATCAATGGATCTCCTTGATCAATTAAATGCTTGAATTCTTGAATGCAGATGCTCAATCATAGAAATTGATCTTTGGATTATCTCCTCATGAAAAGTAGATAATAGAAAGATGTCAAAATGAGAGAAGGCTTCCTTATAGTCTAGGGCACAAACTTCTAGAGAGGTTGACATAGGATAATAGAATTCCAATTAACCCTTAACCCCTAGAAATGGTCCTATATTAAATGAAATTAAGGGTTTACCATTCTGAACCCTAAAAAAACCAACTCAAAAGTGGGAAACACAAATTTTCAAAGCCTCATATCCTAAAACCTCAAGAATCTAAAATTTGGACCTAGGCTCAAGGTTGAGGTTGACTCTAACCTAGGTCAAGGTCAAGGTCATCCTTGACCTAGAAAGTCAAAGATCATAGACCTTCAAGAAAGACTGCTAGAAAAGAGCTAGAAATAGGGGAGAGAGAAGTAGAACAGATGGAAAAAGCTAGATCCAGTCAAATACCCACTCAAGGCACTTGACATGATCCCAAATCACCTACTCGAAGGGCTAAATTGGTCCTAAATGGAAGTGTTTTCATTTTTTGATGACACATTTACATACCACTTTAGCAAGAATATAGACTCAATGAAAAATCTTGGTAAAGGAGATAATAATGAAAAGATAATCTTACTGAGATCAAAGGGACAAAGAAATTCTCAAGCCCCAAGGGACTCAAGTCTTTATCAACTCCAAGATCACACATGTTGTTTCTTTAGTACATCACAAGGGAGATGGGTGCAATTACTAACATTATTGCAAAACAAGTATACATACTCTTTCTTTAATGATTTTAATTTTATGAGCTATCCTAAGTCATGCATCTTATGGCTCTTGTGAAGTGGCCTAAGTGATGAAACTTCATCTGTTTTGGATTTTCCTATATAATTAATTATTGTTTTAGTGTTCTTGATACATTTTCACTTACTTCCTTTTGGCTACTATTAATTTTGAAAATAGACTCTTTTGTGTGTTATCTATGCGCAATATCATGTGGGCTTAGTAGTCATGATTTTATTTTGAAATGAAAATTACTTTATAATATAATTTTTTCATCTATTCTTGACTTAAAAATAAGCATTTATTTTGTGTAACTACATGGTTAAAGGATAGATGCAGAATCTGTAGCTACAACTACATGTTTCATGCATGACCTTGGTGATGTTACATTAGAATTTAAGGCAATACTTAAAATAATAAGTGGAGGAGCAATCCTTGTACTTGAATGCAAGTACTTGACTACATAGATATTACAAGCTAAACAATCTAAGAAAGGCACTGATTCTAGTGTACTCCTTACAAAACTTGATATAATGAAAGATTGGATTAAAAATGACTTCAAGTCATCTAGCTCTGGAAATCCTAATGCTATAACCTATTATAACTAAATATACTACTAAATATGCTACTAAATGTACTCATACAATGCTGTACACATTGTATGATTATTCTTCAAAGGGTATTAGCTTAATGGAAGAGCACCTACTTTTAAAGTAGGAGGATGGTGGTTCAATTCCACCATCCCCAATTATAACTAAATATACTACTAATTGTGCTACTAAATATACTAATTATGTGAGCAAATAGATCATTACATATAACATTAAATATATAACTAAATTAACTTTCAAATTTATGACTAAATATGTGATTAAATATACTACTAATTATATGACTAAATGTGTGACTAAATCAATGACTAAAATCAGTCAAGTGACTAATAGTAGTTAATATCCAGTCATTTATAAGACCACTAAATATACTACTAAGAAATTTTAGTCACTGATTTTGATCTATGACTAAAATATACTACTAAAGATCAGTCAAGTGACTAATATTAGTTAATATCTAGTCATTTATAACACTACTAAATATACTACTAATAGATTTTAGTCACTAATTTTGATCTGTGACTAAAATATACTACTAAATATTGTTACACCACACACGAGCATGACACTTCTTACGACATTCATTAGCAAACTGATTACATTTTGTCTTGTTTGAAACATGTTGAGAACTAGGAGGAACAACTATCAGATCCTTCTTAGATTCTTTAGGAGGATTAATAGGATTCTTAAGAACCTGACAAGCAAGACTAGGAGCTTGATGAACAAAACTAGAAGCCATAGATAAAGAAAGTATGGAAGGTGTAGGAAAATGACCATGATTAAGATCCATCAGAGGCATTCTTAACTCGAGAATCTTGTGATGCATATAGGCTTGATATGAATGAAAAAGATTATCATATCAATTAGGACATGAATTAGGTATTCAAGGCCAAAAGAAGTCAAGTGTGGCACAATTCTTGGGCCTAAAAGGTTGATATAAACCATGGTTAATCATCTTCACTTCTTCATCATGAATAAATTTAAGACACTAATGGATAGGAAAAACAACAACATGCACGACATTCAACCAAGGAAACCCAAGCTCAACTTAAAATTGATCAAAAGTAGGAACAACAAAAAAAGTAGTGTTCACAATTTTACCACAAAGTTCAACCAAAAAATTCAATAGAACCAAATGATGGATACAAAAAACCATTACAATTTTGAATCCACATATCAGATATATCAATAGAATCATGTTGCAAGTGTTTCATAAAAAGATTTTCTTCAGTAATAATATTAACTAAGGATGTAGGATCAAGTAGACAAATACATGTAGGTATCTTAGCAATCTTAGCATAAATATAAAGAGGACCATTAGGATCTTTAATAATCTCATAATCATAAAAAGTGATCTAGAGTTCTTGAGGTCTTTTATTCTTATATTGCTTTCAAGTTTGGGGTTAAGTTTTGAACTTAAGTTGAGGTTTCTGTGTATGAGGAGGTTGAATTTGTGGTTGAGTTAGAGGTTGAGGTGAAGATATAGATTGCAACAAATATGACATTAGTATCATGTGTAGGTAAGGATTCATATAGATTGTTGGAATTCTTTAGAACAATTAAGAGCGAGGGGGGGGGGGGGGGGTGAATTTAGTTATCCAAGGTCTAGATGTATAAATAAAAATTTTCACAACTTAGTGAACCCATATCCATAACACATATTCATCATGCATGTATCCATTAGATCATACAATCACTTAAACTTTGTAGATTACTGTCAAAAAAACTTTGCTAAAATGTAAGTATGAAACATAATAGATTCAATAACACATTTGACACAATGATTTTAAGTGGAAACCCAATTTGGAAAAAACCACTAGTAACATGCTACTAATTCTCACTCTTCTAAAGTGATGCCCTGTGAAAGGCCAACTCTATTAAAAGTTACAATGCACATTGTTAAATGTGACCTAGTTAAAGGATTTTAATCACCTTGCTAGGAGTGAGCCTTGTTAGAGGACTTTAGATCATTCACTTGCAATATCACTCGGTTAAAGGATTTACCAATGACTATTAGGTCAAACTTAATCCAAAGGATTTACCCTAGATAGGTACAATATTTAGAAAGTAATAGTAAGACACTACTAAATTTGAACTCAATTTTTGACCAATTTTGGTCAAAATTTCCACCCAGATTGGTTGAAATTTTGACCAAGCTATTCATCAAAGTTTTTCTCATCA
Organism: Cupressus sempervirens; assembly: GCA_028749045.1. Taxonomy (NCBI): domain Eukaryota; kingdom Viridiplantae; phylum Streptophyta; class Pinopsida; order Cupressales; family Cupressaceae; genus Cupressus; species Cupressus sempervirens. Next base: position 520,721,138 of record CM053792.1, read on the forward strand.
AAATTTTGATCAAAACATTAGTGAAATTTTTTTAATTTTTGGTGGTCCTGATTTGTCAATGTTGGTCAAAATTTTGACAAATCCATTCATTGAAATTTTTTTGATTGGTCAAAATTTTGACCAATCCATTCATCAATTTTTTTTTGGATTGGTAGAAATTTTGACCAGTGCTTGGTAGAAAACTAATAAGCATTGGTCAAAATTTCCACCAATGTTTGGTCAATTTTTTTTAGCATTGGTGGAAATTTCCACCAATGGTTGGTCAAATTTTTTTTTGGTTGGTGGAAATTTCGACCAATGCTTGGTAGAAAACTAGCAAGCATTGGTCAAAGTTTCCAACAATGTTTGGTCAATTTTAAAATTTTTTTTTTTATGCTATATCAAGCAATTGCTTCTTATCCAAGCCATTTAATTTTCAACCTTTTAAATCTCTGCAAAGATAAAGTTGGAGTAAAATTTTTTTCTTTTCAAAGCTGTCTTCTGATTGTAAAGCATCCATTCCATCATCTATTCAACAAAAAGGACATATCTAGTTCAACAGATATTGGAATGGATGCTTTACAATCAGAAGATAGCTTTGGGAAGAAAAATTCTCCTACACCAACTTTACCTTTGCAAAGATTTAAAAGGTTGCAAATTAAATGGCTTGGATAAGAAATAATTTCTTGATATAGCATGGAACAAATTGGCATTTATGCATAGGGCACCATCAACTATGTGAGTGATGTAGATGCAACCAAATTTTTGGGGATCAAAGCTACCAATTAATATAAGGTTTCTAATCTCCATGAGGTTGACAATGTGGTTGTAAGAGTTGTGGAGAGGGCACTTCTTCATTGTTCACTGCATCACTGATTAACTTGCACTACAGACTGATAGCCTTCATCATTGTTGTGGGCTCCTATCCCCTATGTGAGTGCTGATGTAGAAGCCGAAGTGGAAAAATAAGTGAAAGCGTGTTGAATAAAGTTTCTAATCTCAACTTGGTTAACATTGTTTATTTAAGGGCTATGGACTAGGAAATTCTTCAATGTCCAATTAGGGGTAGCATTGCATCCTCTTTAACTATTACATGTACAACCTTAAGAGGAAATAGGTTATTGGCTACTTCTTCTAGCCTTTCACTTTCCTTTTTGTAGGTTTTTATTAAACATAACTCTACATCCATCCCCAGTTTCAAGTGATTTGGCAATGCATCTATTTGTTGCAAAAAATGATACCCATTTTTTGTTTTAGTTTCTAATAGGTCTTACTCAACTCTTTCATTTGGAGAGAAGGTTTTCGTCATGGAAGCAACACATAAAACATCTCAAGGAAAAATTGAAGATGAAAATGAATACAAGCATATAGTTGACTTACCTCAGACAAGCATCACCCTTAGAGCCAATTCAATAGCACATGCACTAGAAATATAGAAGTTGTGGGATGAGAAATAGATATTAAATAGGGTTGCAAACAAGAACACGAGGGATATTTTTACTCTTCATGATGGTCCCCCTTATGCCAATGGAAATTTGCATATTGGACATGCGTTGAACAAGATACTAAAAGATTTTATCAACAAATATAAGTTTCTTGAAGGGTATAAGGTGCACCATGTGCTTGGTCCCCCTATTTGATACTTGCTCTAGAGTATATATGAAGCTGCACAGATTGAAGTATTTGGGAAAACTTTTTTGAGGGCCACACTTATAGAGCCCAAAAATTGGTTCATTGGAGTCCCTCATCTAACATGGCTTTGGTTGAGGCCTAGTTGGAGTATCTAGAGGAACACATATCAAGAAGTGTTTATGTTATTTTCAAAGTGGTTAAATAGTAGACATAGCTTCTAATTTTCTCAAAGGACTTCTACCTAGTTTGGTTTGGCTATTTGGACTACAACCCTATGGACAATTCCTACAAATTGTAATGTCCCCTTTTTATGTTTCTTGGACACTACATGAGCTATTGCAATATTATAGATAATTCTATTAATTTATGAATGCTGAACAATGAAGGTATATATGACTAGTAATTCCAAATGCTAATATGGATAAAATGAACTAATGAATTAATATGCAAGTATGGGTGCAATATGCAATTAATGAAACAAGTGTATAATGACCAATGCAATGACAATGAATTATGTAATGGAGATGGAAATAGCATATATATATATATATATATACACATATATACACACACACTCACACACACATATATATATATACATATACATATATATACATACATACATACATATATATATATATATACATATATATATACATATATATGTATATGTATATATGTATATATATATATACATATATATATATACATATATATATATACACATATATATATATACATATATATATATATATACATATATCTATATATATATATATATGTATATATATATACAACTATAATTTCAATCCCTTAGATCGATTACTCGCTTACAATTGATGAGGAAATTAAACATTAGATAGTTGAGACCCATTTCTTGATCTCTTCTACATATATAGGTAAAAGGAGACACACACTTGCAATTTATGGAATCGTTGGCTTCAAATTAGATTGGGTACAAAAGTATCAAAAGTTTTATAAAAACAAAATGACTCGATACACCATTGCAAAATGCATACCATGTTAGACTAGCCAATGACATCTTCATAATAGTTCAGTTTCAACAAACATGCAGCCATGTTGAGATGGAATGGATTCTTAATAGCATTTTCCATGTCCTTATATTTTCCAAATAACTGGAACATAAAATCATCTCCCATGTATGCCAGGGTTTGCACAAAACCACATCTTGGAAAAGTCTGCTAGATAGGAAAACTACTTGAACCTAGATAATTTGGACTATAGTAAATAGAAGAATCAACAAAGGAATAGATATGTCACCATTTCATATCGTTGCATCACCTCTACTAGTTTTCCCTCTTTAAAAAATGCATTACCATTTATACGTCTCATATCGGCTACTTTAATCCATTCCTCTACTATCATGTCACTCTGTGCCTTACCCTGACAAATTTATAATAAATGAAAATAAAATTATAATTTATGAATTATAATGTAACTACACAACAAGACAATTGGTTCTACAACTATAGGCTGTCAAGATTGCTGGAATAAGTATCCAGTCTAATTTGCATTTGTTGAAGGGGAAGACTAGTAGGAATTTGACCTAGGTCTATTGTGCTGCAAGCACTAAAAATTAATACTAGATAGAGCATGCCTATCATCTTACTGAAAGACATTAAGATTTAAGAATGATACAAAATAAAATTAGCATTGACATATAATCAGATCCTTCACCCTTTCTATCCCTAATACTAGCTATTCCAGAGGAAATTGGATAACACAATGTGTAGCATTTAATATTTGAGCCTCTGTTACTCTTACACATTTAGTGCCTACATATATATCTTGACCAATTAGTGTGAGAAGAGAAGAATTAGACTTACCTCCTTTTCTTCTTGAAAACCAATAAGCTCAACCTCATATATGAGATTAGACTTAGGAGGAAGATTTGGAAAGGAAAAGTTTCCTTCTTCCCATATCCCAATTGCCATCCCAAATGAAGTAATGCACATTCACCAACTTGCATGCTTGCTACACCAATTTCCAAGCCACTTAATACCTTTTTCTGTGCAGGAATAGTAAAAGTTATTTCAATCTTAAACCATGTTCATATATAGATACATTATGAATAAGTGACTAATTATGTTCTAGACCATATAAGAGTTCATCAATCTCATAATAGAATACATTTGTTTTAATATGGCATATCAATAATTTAAAACATTATACGACATCTTTTTCTAATGTCATCTTCCAAAAGGAAATATATTTTAACTACTGGTTTCAATTATTTTTGATGGCATGTTTCAGAACTATATTTCTCAGTTAAGAGCATACATTTGCACACTAGATGCTGGGGATCACACATGTTATGGAAACATCATTGGCCTTGACATAAGGTTGTCAACACTGTGGAGATTGAAGAAAGTTGAAGTTTGAATGTTTTAAAACATCAAGGAACATTCAGCCTAAGCTTCCAAGTATAGGAACATGCATACCTAAGGTACAAAGTGCAAAAACTACCTACAACATTGGCAAGCATCACTTGTGCACATGGTCAATATGCATAATAACCTATAAAGATGTTAGGATATCTAGATATAAGTGATATTTAAATCTGCTTAATGGACCATCTATGTTGGAGGTGTGAAAATGCATTGGCAATGGAAACACTATAGTGTAGAATGAGAAATGAAATAATGCTGCTTGGTCCTATCTTATCTAAACATAATTTATGTGTACCACAATTTGACTACTCAAAAACCCTATATGCATACCATCGTATGTTTCAAAACATGAGCATTACAATGAAAAAATATTAGTAGAGGCCTATTTAATGTAATAGAAAAATATTAGTTCCATCTTATCTAAATGCACTTCATGTGTAACATAGTTTTTGCTACTAAATAACCCTATATACATACCATCGAATGCTTAACCTAAACATAAAAAATGAAAAAATAAAGTCAATATCACTTACAAAGGAATAGAGGTCCTAGTGTCCCATGGAAAATGTTTAGAATGTGAGAAGAACAAATTGAAAGGAATTATGAACCATATTAATTATATTCTGCTAGAATTTACATAGATCCTATTGAGCTTGCTGAACTTTTTTTGCTTGTCAATTTTTTCTTTTGCCTCCCTCCAATACTAATCTAGATTTCTAAGCTTGATGATAAAGTAGGGCACCAATGGAACATTGAAAGAAACTGAAGAAAAGTTTGCAAAGTGGGTAATAAAAAAAATAGAAGACTTATAGGATCTAGAGAGCAAAATTATCAAAAATGATAATGTGGACCTTCATATTGGTGTTAAAACTTGAAAGTGTCAAAAATTAGCTTGGTCCAATGTGCCAATTTATGTAATGAACAATGGAGACTCATTTTCCTAGGTTAAATAAGATGGGTAACCAGCAAATAGGAAATGCAAGATTAGACATCACATAGTTTGGGAGGAACAAACAACACCAAAAACTAGTGTAATATCCAAAGAAATTGGTGGAATAGTTGCAAGCATGGAAGAATAGATTAGAGAGTCTAGATAAACAAAGTTGATGAAATGGACTTAAACATGGTGCCAAATGTGTGATTGAACTAGGCTAATATGCCAAATTTTTTAATTAGTGATGAAAGCTCCTTTGCCCATGCACACAAGAAGGGTGACAACTAGATGTGAGATGTCAAGTTAGACAACATGTAGTATAAGAAGTCTATGTAGTTCAAAAGAATCCTCCAGTGAATTTTGATTCCAGTTGTAATCTAAAGTTTACCATTCTCATTAAAAAGTAGTATCCCATGTTTGGATTATGGCTCATTGTATGGAAATGGGGTTAGTGATAGAAGATTTCACCATAGATTCTAAGTTGCAAATGCTTTATTTTTTATACTAGTTCAAATTATAGCATAGGTAGAATGATTAAGTACTATGGTGGTCAATTAAGGGCTACTTTAGGAAAGACCTAGCCTTGATTCATATAAACAAAATAGTTGGGTTGTGAAAGATTTGAGATAAAAAAATTATCAAATTTTCTAGAGTCCCATTCAAAATCTTGATAGTTAAAATAGGAAGCTACAAGATTACTTCAAAAATTTCCTATAGCAAATTTTCTACCAATTCAATGGTCAATCAATCAAAATCATGAAAGCATGCCATTAGTGCAACGAAACTATCAATTCTAATATTACCATCAACAAGAAGGTGCACATAAAGATTGTACATGAGTAGAAATAGTACATTATGATATGCAATGTATGTGGAAGATTCATGAAGTTAAGCATGCTTTCTATGGTCCAATTCTAAATTGATTTCAGATGTAACATGACAAATCCAATCAACATCCAAATAAAATTGAACAAGCTTACAAACATGAAGATCTACTAATTCCCAATACTACCTTGAATGATCTAATGGATATTTGAATGAGGCCCATAGACTAACACCAAAATGCTGAGTGAACCATCCACGTTTGGATAAGATACATGTAAACTATTTTGGTCTTGTACTCCCCCCTTTAATACAATCCCAGTATCAAGAGAACCAAATATGATTAATAGAAGCATGTTTGAGCATCATAGCATGTCTAGATCATTTACCTGAATAGATAAGGAACAATATAAATGACTGTATACTAGAAGTGAAGTAGTAGATGCTAGAGAAAAATGACCAGTTATGCAAAAAGATAACATACATACAAACAACAGATATATTGTCCAACATGCAAATGTACTCATTTGATGCATGGATACTGGAATGACAAGACAATCAAGAAAGAATTGTTTAAGAGATTTTGTTTGTGCCATTCACAAGTTAGTCATATGACCATCAATTTTAAGAAACAAATGTGAAAAATCCTTCTAGAAGAGTTGAACCCTCGATGTCTCTTCCAGAAGTAAGTACAAAATATATTAACTAATGTGTATTGTGTAGACTAGCAGTACTAATTAGTTTTTTTAACTATTTAATTTCAAAAGGGAATTAAATAGTTACGGTTTTGAAAAAGAAAAAGAAATTAAGGAGTATATCAGAACATAATCTAGAATTTATTTTTAATAATACCTAAATTGTGTATGATTTTTGTTCTAGATCAAACCCATAGATCTTATGCCAGACATCCTTTTGCCTCGCATTTTTATATTTCAATATCTTTCAAAAATGCAACTATTATGATGTTTCTCTATACAACTTCCCCTCAGTGTCTCTATAACATTTTTAGTGTATCCTATGTTTCCCTGCAACCTCTCTTCAATAGCTCTAGTAAAAATAAAGGATTTGATCCTCTTCAACACCTTGCATAAGGTTTCCTAAAAGCTTTGCCCTTAGAAAATTCTAATTTATTAGCATAGCCTAGTTTCAAATCTACTTTGCTACCATGCAAGCACTATAAAAAGTTAAATATGCAAGCATCCGCAAATCAACAACAAAATATCAAGACAGATCCAAATAACATGGATGACTATGAAGACACAAGTGCCATCAATATAAATAAAGAGTTTCAGAACTGATTGAAGGAGATCAATCATTTATCCTTTTATTTCCTTGGAAGAGACATATCAATTATTATACTGAATAAAGATCACTGGGACAATCTATAACTATTGGAGTAATGCAAGGATTTGGTCTATACAAAAAACTTCAAGAACATACTTGTAAACTTATATCAAATGTAGAGTTGAAAGATAGGATGATAGTCCATAGAACAAGGATAAAAATCCATAGAACATAATAGAGAAAAACCAACCCTATGTTGTATGGATGAAGGTATGATGGTCTGAAAAGCTTTAAAATATAGCACCCAAGCATATTGTAGAACTAAATAATAAGACCTAAAATATCTAGTAAAGTAAAGAAAAACTTTCAACAAACATCTGCATCATTTGACTACAAGTTAACATTTATAGGCACATAAATCTACATGGATGTGTATATGTTTCATTGAAAGTTGAAATTATCATGTTTGGTACAAATGTTGAAATAAGCTTAGTTATTTTTATTTCTCATGGGAAATATTGGTAAAATTTGTATTGGTTTGTACAAGTAGACACAAATATGCATGATAATACAAATGAATATTTATTGGTGTTAAATTTATCAGTTAAATTATAGTTGAAAGCACTATATGAGGAGTATCCATTATATTTTCACAATCCAAATCATCCAAACATATACATAATAAATTAAGGACAATTCGTCAAATCTTCTTACCATGGGAGTTAGAATAGGATCTACAAACAACACTTGTCCCTTGTTGCCAATTTCCCAGCCAATTCTAGTATAAAGCACATAATGCAACAAGTCTTCCATAGCATCCCAATTTTTTACAATGCCCCTAACAATGGGATCAATAGTAATATCTTGAAGGTCTATCTTATCCACATGTTCATCATCCTCCACAATGCCTTGCATTTTAGTTGGAATTATCTAAATTCAAAAGTCAAATAAAATTTAGATGTTGCCATCTCCAAATTTCTTCCAAATTCAAACAAAGAATTTGTGACAGAAAATCATGTGCCAATTATATTGTCTAGGTGATGAAAAAACCATTAGGCAATCATCCCTTCAACAAAACTAATCTAAAATGTCCTATGTATACTTTTAAGTCTTTTCCAAAATAAGGTGCAATTATGGACTAGAACAAATTATCAAAATCATCACATAGTCATATCAAAATCTAAAATTGAGTAATAAATGAACCAACAATTGGTTTGTTCCTATAGTTGTGTAATGGTTTCAAAAGGTATCAAAAGTAGTATTTTTGGAATTGCTTAATCACATGGTTGCACATTGCATGAAGTCAAAATTCATTTGGAAGTTAGTACTAATTTCCTAACCACAGGAAAAAGAAGCTTGCTATTGCTATCAAATTTGAAGACAAGAAAAGTTTAATTTAACTTTATAACAACAATAACATATAAGAAAAATAAAAAATGCAAATATTGAGAAGTCATTATGATTGGCTAGATACTAAGTTAATAGTTTAGGTATGCATGTATGTATAGTTACCAGAACTTGGTATGGTGGTACATCCAAAAAAGAATCCTTTGGTATGTGGGTGCATGCATGTGTAGGTGGATACAGTTATGACTACCAGAATCCAGTATGGTAGTACAACTAAAAAAAAGCTCCTTGGGTATGGGCACATGTATCATAATTTTCAAAAAAGAAAAACATTCAAGTCTCAAAATCGCATTGTATAAATTAAATTTAAATTTTAATCAAATATTTAAATTAAAACCCTCTACTATTTTTGCACCAAAACAATTGCCTTTACTAAGTGGATGAATAATTGTATCCTCTAATACTACTCGGCTGAAAATTTTGCAGCATCTTGAGTTTACATGTGTATTTAATTTCATAAATTTGAAAATTAAAACATAAAATATAGAATTATATTGTTGTAATCTAATACTATAAAATAAAAAGTATAAAATAATAGCATTAAACAAAAAAATAAGATAATATAAAAACAAGTGATCTTGGTGAGCTGGAGTCCCTTCCTTTTGGAATCATAATATAGTATGTAGCTATTATCAAAACTCCAACTAGGGAAACATAAAGCTATGTGTACAAATCACTGAAATAACTGGTGAAGGTGTTGCAATTGTGCGATAAATGTTTGTGTTGAGCCAATTAGCAACAAACAAAAAAAAATAATGTAGAGTAAGCATTGTGATTGCTCAAGTTTTTTCATTTTAAATTAGCAATTCAAGTAATTAAATAGGTCTATCACCTATTGTAAGAAATTTAAATTTCTATTATACTATGTTGTATGAAAAAGTTGTGAATATTTATAGACTTGTCATATATCAAAATTTTGCCTACTGGTATTGATGTGTCTCTGACTACAGTAGGTAGGTTCCTATGTTCCTATCAAAGTGACTATACAAATGTTTTTAAAACATCAAATAAATTGTCTTCAAAGAAAAGAAATATTCAACATGTTTGTTTTCTCTAAGTACTATGTTCTAACTTAATATTCACCACTGTATACACTATGAAATTGGGGAAAATAGTTGTGGGAATGCGGTGTATGGATGCCTGTGCCCATAACTATTAGCCTGCATTATATAAGATTGACAAAGTTAGATATGCAAATCAACATAACTAGAAACTCCTTAAAATTGTTTTAGAATCTGTTGATTTATGCTCAAACTGCCTAGTATGGTTTCCGAAATTGATCTCTTGAGTAGTTTTAAGGAGTTTGAAGTTGTTTTAGAATTGTCTATTCATGAGTGGATGGAATTCTAGTTTGGATGCTGCTATTTTGTTGTTCTAGAATTTTTGAAAAAAAACAATAAAAATTAGACTTTTGTAGTCTTAGAAATTTAGAATTTGCTTGGTACAAACTTCTAATTTGTTTCAAAGAAACGAAGCAATAAGAATCTTCATAATGTTCTCTATAGATTGTAATGCTTGGTAGTGGAAAATGTTCAATTATTCAAGATAATTAGCTTCAGTAATTTTTCATTCTCAAAATTATTGCAAAAAAATCAACAAAAAAATGGAAGATAAGAAAAACACATCAAAAATTATTATGCTAGTCAAAGTCCATTTTCCAAACCAACTTCAAGTTTTTTGCTAATTTCCTTATCTAGGGTATCTCAAGCCATCATGAGAGTGATAGTAAACTTCAAAGGCTAGTGGTATCCAAATCCTTGACACACTTCAACATCCTATAAAGTTTAAACTCAAAAAGAAGTAGTCCTGATATGCATAAAGACCTATTGTTGTAGCACCAAACAAAGACTGTACTAGCAAGCCATCATTACAATGATGGTAAAATTCAAATGATAGATGTGGTATCTAAAAAGAGATCATAGTGATGTATGAAAGTCATGGATATGATGATGATCAAGTTGTTATCTTAAATGTCATTCATGGTCTATTGAAATTTGAGACAACAATCTACAGAGCTCATAATCACAAATGATTGTTGTTCAACTCATGTCAAATAAACCCAACTCAAATGACCTACATGAAGATGGTTATCTAAAATACAAAATTTATATATTTAAAATACAATATAATTTCTGCTCTTTACATGAAATGATATGAGCTATCAGAGTACCAGAAGGTAGCACAAATATCCACTTCTTCAAGTTCAAGGCTATCTACCTCTTTTCAATATTGACCACAAAACATGAACATGACCCTTCATGAACCCATACACAATGTACTAATTCAAATAGACTTCATAGAAATTGTAGATCAATTCTCTATAAACATTACCATTATTTTCTAAAAGAAATTGCAACATTCTTCAAACCAAAGCGAAATTAGTACACAAAGCATTTAGTAGAGAAAGTGATATATGGGTGGCTTTCTTCTTGAATAATTATTTGATAGTAACCAAAAAAAACATTAGTAAAGGACTACACCTCTCCCTATTACTATTTCTAAAACTTCCATTATGAATGGGGTAGTAAATAGGTCATGTACACAGATTTTTAAGTTCTTAAAGTACCCACGAATCCTTATTTCTCCAAACTTTTATATGTTGAACCACAATTGCAATGATCCAATGTACAATTCCTCCATGTGGCATTTCATCCAGTTCTTTCTTCACCTTGATTTAACATTGAGCTTCAATTAGTATGGCCTTTTCTTAGATTTAACATTAAGCCCATCCATGCATCCCATTCTCACACCTGCATCTGCATCTACACATGAGTTAGCAACTTAGGTCAAAACCCCACAAGTAAATTGTTAGTCAGCAGTCAAAACACATATAATAGATATGTTAAGGGGTTGATGTGAAAATGGAAGGAGTTGGATAATTTAGGAGTTACTTTTGTTGCTGTAGCATAGAGAATTGTGTTAGATATTGTTGACCACATCTAGTTTTTCACTTTTGAAAATAACTTTCCATCTTTAAGATACAATATTCTACCACAAACAACAAGCTCACCTATTAGGTTGGTGTGAGTTAGATTTGATTAAAGAGGAAATGATGGTGGAGCTATATCTGGCTACACTTCTTTATATTTCCTTGATATGCTCATCAGAGTGCCAAGATCTTGAAAGGTAATCAGAAAGTTGTCTGCAAGGAGCTTCAACCATATTAATTAAGAGCACATATATTCCTGAAGTGATCAACCAACATTATGTACCTTTGCATTAAACAACATTTAATCTCTTAGAGGAGGCTGTAAAGTTAACAGAAATGGTCCATTTGTACATAAGAACATAGTAACATGTTGGTTGTATATCAATGTCTTGTTGATGTTGGAGAAACTAAGATGTGTGATTTATAGTGGAGGCCACATGAGTCAAGGACCATCATGGGCATTGTTATTGGAGGTTGATCTAGATTTTTAGCAACCTAGTTGCACTTTCTCCTTGATGGAAGTTAAGGGGGCTTTTCTTATTTAAATTTTCTTGATATGTTTGTTGCTTGCTAAGATATCCAATGTGGTAAAATTAGTTGTTGGTAAGGAGCTTCCACCTTATTAGGAGCATAAATATTCCTGAAGTGATCAATCAATGTGATGGTTCTTTGCATTCAATAACATTTAAGCCTTGGTTCGATGAGACATTGAGTTACCACATAGAGCCCCATTTGACATTAAAGCCCATAGTTAGTGACATGTTGCATGGCTATCAACTTCTTGATGATGTCAGAAAAATCAAGATCTTTTTGTCATTCAGTAGATGTCAACAAGTTTCAAGGTCCATCACAAGTGTTGAAATTGGAAGTTGACTTAGATTGTCAACAACTTAGTTGAAAGTGAAACTTACCTTCCTAAGGTGGAAGTTAAGGTGGTACTGTTCCCAATAGGTGGATTTCTATTGATGAAAATTAATGCATTTTATTCCAAAATCTACATGAATTACAAAGAATTGAGCTGTGTGGATGATCGTCACCTTACCCAGAATATAATTCTTATTTTGTACACATGCTTGCACAATAATATAGAACTCTGTCATATGTTGTATCCTCTGCATTATGCCAAGCACATCTCTGTGTGGTATGTAATTTGGTGCCAATACTGGGAGAGGACTACACCTTGTACATACTCCAAGGCATCAGTCTCCATCTTAATAAATTGTTTAATTTTGGTAGGACAAGGATTGATATTGACCATAGCTTCTTCTTTAGCTATGTAAATGCTTAACATTATTATTTTAGTCATTATGTTAATGAAGTGAATATAATTCTCATATCACTAGTGCCTTAAAATCAAGAATGGATGTTGTGAAAGTCTTGACTCCTTGGCTTTGGAAGGAATTGAAGAATAATGGTCTAACAAGGATTAGAGAATTCCATCACTCTGTAGATATCTAAGAACACAATTTAGATTGAAAAGCTCATGGAATAGGTAGGGAAATTCATGTATATTCTAATCTAGCAAAGGCTTCCAAAGATAAAATTAATGAAAAAGAGCATCCTGGAAAAGAGGCTCTATCACAAATCCCAAAAATGAGGATAGGATATACCTCCAATCAAAGACATATCTAAAGAGAAATTCTGATATAGGTAGGCTAGATAAAAGATCTTGATAAAATGTGAAATAAATTCCTATAGTAGTAATCAACATCAAATACTGAAGAGCCCAAATTTCCTTAAAAATAGGCTATAGAAAAAGCTGATATTGCTCATAGTCAGATATTATCAACATACCAGTAAAATCATAGTCATAGTTTTTCTTAGTGGGTAAAGACATTTTTAGTCAAATTGGAAGTGTGGGTCTATCATTTTCTATTTATTGAAATGAAAAGAAATTAGTTGAGGACTTGAATGTCAAGTATTTATTTTCAACCATCTGACTTGTAGAGAAGGATTAGAAGGGAAAATCCCAAGTCAAGGATTGAATGTCAAATATTTATTTTCAACCATCTAATTTTTGAAGCACCCTATTGTTAACTAACATTTATAATGGATAATATATTGTTTGATGAAAGAAAGCCTTTACCAAAAAGAAACTTTCAACTATGGTAGATAATACAAATAAGAAAAATATATCTTGCAACTAGAATTAGTGCAAAAGAAATTGCTTCATAGATAATAATGTAATACCTCCCAAAGAATATTTGTTCCAAATTTAGCAAATGTCACATAGTGATTTAAACAAACAATGAAGAATGGTATGATGAGCATGCAAAGGTTGTAAAAGGGATGTATAAATAACAATGATGAACAAATAATAACTACACTATTATGATAGTGTTGAAGGTACGTTAATAGTATGAATTAACCTCAATCCAAATCAATGATGTAGTAGCATGTAAACAAAAATGGTCAGTGAACAATGGTTTCCTCATATATATCTATATAATTTGTTTTTTTGTGTCGGTTATGTCTACTACAAAAAATGCTTTGAGACATCTAGACCTGAAACCCTCTCTCATGAAAGCCAGCTGAATATGGTTTATGTAACATCTATTCCACTGGGATATGGTAAGAAATAGTCATTAATCTTATGCTCTCAACAAGTTTTTAATTTATACATCATATTTTTTTTATGTTGTAAATTTTTGTGATTGTTGGTTACCTTCAATCATTTTTTTTGTAGTTATGTTCTTCTATGGCTTATTATGCAAGACAAATCATGACTGTGGGACCATACTTTAAGAGTAACTATTAGGTAGTTTGTGTCATAGAAATGAAATGGGATAATCTTTTTGTTGTCTGTTAACTATTATACTTTTTAGAGTACTTATAAGTCTTGTATTCTATGACACGAGACTTGAGAGGACTTGTGTTCTTGAATAAGATCACAATTTCAAATCTCATTAAGTGACTTTCCTAATATAAACTATCCGTAGATCCAAATTTACATCTCTTTATTGACCTAATAAGGGTGAAAGTCATGGTCTTGTATCTTTGTTTGGCCTTTTCCAAAGATTAATGACAATGCAAAGAATATACTAAACCCAATAAAAATTAAAAACTAACTACAAGCTTTGAGCTATGAGCTAATTAGACTATAGGGACCAGGATATATTTTTATGTAATATGCAGTGCTCTTGATGTACAACATAAAAGTAGGTTACTTTAGACATGGATATTGTTGTTACTGTAGACTACGATGAAAGTGCATTCTATAGAATGAAAAACTTGTCTTTTTCCTTGTCATGGAAGTGTTCTAAACAAAAATGTGCATAATTTTTTGTCAATATGAATGTTGGCTAAAGAGCTAGGAAGGAGATAAGTGTATATTTGTAACAAGACACCAATTTTGAAGGATCTGCTGGACTTATTCAAAGAGTGTACATTTACCAAAAAAATGTAGGTGCACATGTGTTAAATTCATATTGGAAAGGTTAGGATTTTTTTTGTGATCCTAACAGCAGTTTAAACAATGAAGTTCAAGAGATTGGATTACTCATTCTCTAAGTAGTATGCACTAAGGCACCAATTATGAAGGGGTCTGTTGGATTTATTGGAAGAGTGTGCATTTGCAAGAATAATGTAGGTGCACATATTTTAAATTCACATTGGAATGGTTAGGATTTTATTTGTGATCCTAATAGTAATTTTTAACAATGGAGTTCAAGAGATTGGACTACTCATTCTCTATTTAGTATGCACTATTCTCAAGAACTAGTCAAGTTATTTGTCAAGGAAGCTTATGAAAAGTCCATTTCTTGTTAAATGTTCAAAGAATGACTGTTGAGTAACTTTAATAGTTAATTGCTTTTGTGTTTGCTAACTAAAAAAAGGGTTATTATCAATACCAACACATCTTATTAGAGGGTCCAGAAGAACAATATGATAAGGATATGTTTGAAATGAGCTAGATATGTATTTGAAACATTGATAAAAGTAGTTGACAACTGTTTGGTATTATGCTAGTGTTTAGGAAATGTATAAAAAAATATATTTACAAACTATGTTGTAGGATGGTATGTTCACTTGATTATGCAGTTGTAATTAATATGGATGATTGAAGGAAATCATAAATCAAAAAGTATAAAAAGAGCTCCTTGTCTTCCAACCATGCATACCTTATCCAACAAGCCCATGCCAAAGCCTCACTTGTTTTATGTTGAGTAATGATCTTTGATGGCTCATGAATGCTTAACAAGGTTAGTAAGAGTCATGTGACTTGAAAATGAAAAATTTCTCCTTTAAGACAAAGGACCCACTTTTCAATATCACCTAGTAAACCCTATAATAATCAATTTATAAATACCCAAATCTTGAAATCAACTATAAATGAATCCTTCCGATTAAGTTATGCTCTATTCAACTACTATTCTAGATTGCTACTTCCAATTTGGGAAATTTTTTTTGTTTGTTTGTATCTAATTCAAGAACTTATTGATCGGCTCAACTTTATGAATTATGTTTATACTCTTTGAACTATCTTGAAGCAACTTATCCAACTTTATATACAATATTGGAAGAGTCTATGTCAGATCTTCTTTAAGCTAAATAGACTACTTCCAAACAAGGAGTTTTCCCCTTAAATGGATGATGAAAATACAACAACTATACTATTTTACCTTTTAATAAAAGTGGAAGCAGATGCAATACTCCTGTATGTGGACAGGCAAGGGCCTCTGTACGAGAAAAGAATGCCCAATGGCCTAATTCATTCTCATTGGGAAGCAAATGCACTAAAACTTGAGGACGAATTATCCTAATCTCATGTGTGTGTCATGTTGATGAGAATGAGAAACAAGTATCCAACATAGGCTATGGTCAACCACCCAAATGCTATTCACTCTCACTAGTCAGTCATAGTTGGTATTGAAAGAATGGTTCCACACTAGACCAAGTTGACATAGGGAACCTGTAATAAATTTTTTTCATGGGAAAACCCTATGAGAAATTCCAATCCAAAATTTGCACTTGTGCCAAAGTTCAAAAAATGTGGGCAAACCCTATGCGAAATGCCAATCTAACTGCACTCATAATTCATTTTATCTAGGTGATCCCTGACCTCAAAAAATTGAACACTTCTTTCAAGGGTTATTAGTGTGAAAGCAACATGAGTTGAGAGAAAATGTGGGCAAACATATTTTTGGCATTTCTAGTCTTTACATTGACTTATCCAAAGTTGGTTGGTTGAAAATTTCTTATGACCCACTTTGGGTAATTTGATGTTGGTCAAAATTTCCACCAAAGGGGGAATTTTTTTTTTTGTTACCAACACGAGAATGCAAACAAAAAATAAAGAGGATTCATAGTGTTGGTCAAAAATTTTGGTAGAAAAATGGATGCAAATGTACTAGTGAGGCTTGATCTGATAACAACTCACTTTGCAAATTATAGATCTATGTTTCATTCCTCCATTCTACTTGGATTTCATACATTTTGGATCTGATAGCTTGTCCACCCTTCAAGAATCCATACCCTTAAGCCTTCTTGTCTTTCTTTCCAATAGAAGTCTCTTCTCTTTGGTCATTGAATGAAGAAATACCTTAGACTTCTTGTCTTCCTTAGATTCTCACACATGGCAACCTTCTCTTTTGAGAAATCATCTCTATAAACAGAAAATTTAGATCTTTTGTCATCCATCCTCTATCGTACATTTTAGGGTTAGATAAGATTAGGTAGGATTCAATGAATCTACCCATTTTTGCATTTTATTCTCTTCTAGAAACTTCTCCTTCAATCCTCTTTGAATTTGTCTCAAAATAGTTCACCTTGAATTTTGTGCCACCATCTCATCAAGCTTATCTTCCACATGGTTCACACAATCCAAGAAATCAAACTTGTTGACTCAAATTGATCAAATTCATGATCTTTCTCATAATGTTGTCACTCAACATTAAATTTCTTTTGATGCTCAACACATACTACATTTCTTGCCTCCGCTATCAAATCACTTGGCACAAACTAAAGTTTACTGGTGCTTGACATCAACTAAACTTTAATTGGCTAACACTGTATCACTCGACATACACTAATTTTCTGCTTGGCTTGCACTAACTCTTCTTGGCACCTATTGTCCACTCAATCAAGCTTGGCAGACTCAATTCTTCTCTCTTGTTCTTCTAGACTTTGTCAGTGTATCCAAACTTTGCAACCTTAAGTAGATAATCAATGCATTATAAGATCACTATCTTAACTAATCTTTGTACTTTTTTTCTTGATCATAACTCAACCTTTCTTCTAGGTCCCCCTATTATCTTATTTGATCAAATCCTCCTCATTAATCAAAATCATTATAGTACTCAAACCATCTAAGAAATTATCTTACCAGCAAGTAGTAGGTTTGACATCAGTGACAAAATAATGATTGAAACACATTCTCATACTTGTATCTGTACACTCGAAAGTGTCCCACTCTAAACCCTTCTATCCAAATGATTCCATGAGTTCAAAATGCTTGGATGCTGGCTTAGAGCTCCCTATCCACGAAGTGCAAGAGAGTGTATTTCAAGTTCAAAGGCTCTCAGATGAGCCTTAGAGATACTCTTCTTCTTAGTAAAACATGCAATGAGAGGTTCCAAAGACAAGATGCAAGAATGCAAATGTCCCTAGGAGTTCTTCAAGAATGCAATGCAAATAAAAATTAAGCTAGAATGAGATGCAAAGTGGAGCTATGCTAAAACATGTATGAGAGTGTTACAAAACCATTATTAAGCTATGTGAGATTAAGCTACATGTAAAAATGAAAGCTAAGCTAAACTAGAATGTCATGATGCCATGGATGAGAGAATGTAGACAAGAAATAGAAGTTCTCCACAAAGCTCCAAAGAAATCTATTAGAAAATCTGCAGCATAACAATATTCAAAATGAGGATGGATTCTTTGAGCGGGAAAGCTCTCTCCCTTTTAAAGTCATACGAACGGTAGAGATCAAGATGAAGATGGTGGATGATCAACAATGGAATTCAAAAATAGGTCTGATCCATGTGCACACACAAGTCAACCAATAGAATATAAGCTGACTTGTCATATAAGACAAAAGTCTCACAAGCCTTTTCTTTTAATTGTAAAATAGAAAAAAGACTTTATGTGTGCACTTGAAGTGGGTTAGAAGAATGGGGTGTTTTATTTAATTAAAAGGGGACATGTTCTTTTAATCAAATAATGAACTTAGGATAGCATAGTCAAACTATAGGTTATAATCAAATAAATTGATTATTAGCAATTTGGTCTAGGTAAATGATTAAATTAATTTAGCCAAAATGTTGAAAAGGGGGCTAATAGTCTAGATGACCATTTTTAGGTGATTATAGTATCAATCTATTTTCAACAATCTTCATCTTTGACATTGATGGTCAACCAAACTTAATTAGTACAACCAACAATAATACCAATAAAAAAAAATTCCTTGTGTTGAAGTCTCTCCCTCTATTAGAAAATTTCATCTTCTATAGAGGGTATGAAATTCTATTTTTATCAATAGACAATCAATGAACTTGTCCTTATGACTCCCTCTAGATCACACTTCTTATATCTTCCTCAACACTATCTCCCTCTTACTAGGTATTCCATGTATCTTCTATCTCCCTTTCTAGATTGCTAGATTTCTCCCTCTTTGACAACAATGCCAAAGACTTGTCATCTTAATATCTAGATATGAACATTTTTAGTTTCTCCCTCTGTCACCTAGCTTCTGACTGGTTTGTAGCTCCAACTTGTTGATTACTTTAGGCTGCTCCTAAAGTAAGATCCATTGCATCAATGTGTAACATATGTCAATCATATTTTTTGATGTAGGGCACTTCTCATACTTTTTAAATAGCCTTGGATAGGGGTATCACCCCTAGTTTACCTCTTAGATACTCATGAGCATCCTTAGGTAATACTTTTATGAAGATATCAAATATTTTCTCTTTTGTGTTAATATATTCCATCTTCACCTCTTTATATTGACTAACTCTCTCAAGTAATGATACTTGATTTCAATGTGCTTAGTCTTTGTATGCATCATAGGATTCTTTAATATATTTATAGCACTTGTATTATCACAATAAAGTATCATAGGTTTAGTAGTTTCCTCCTTCACACCTTTGAGTAGTTGTTTGATCTATACAATATTTCTACAATTTATTGCAATAGAAACATATTCAATTTTAGTAGTAGATTGAGATATGCAGTTTTGCTTCTTGCTAGTTCATGTAACCAACCTTTTTTCCAAGAAAAATGCTCCGACACTTGTGCTCTTTTTGTCATTAATATTTCTAGCCTAATCAGCATCACTAGTATAACTATGAGGATATGAATATGATCGATATCATATAGGTATGTGGAAATCCAATCTAAGCATTAGAGACATGTAAGTCAAGATAACTACGCAATTAGATTCTCTAAGTTTAATTTAGCAAGATTACACCTATATCAAGGCATAAGCACCAAGATAAACCCCAAGTGCGGTCTTGTGAAATAGTCAAGGATGATACATTTATAAGTCAAAGTGTTGAATAGGACAAGCACAAATGCTTACAACACTATAGACAAACAAAGTATACCCACAAGCATAAATCAAGAAAACATGCCCCATGCCCCCAGTCTTCTAGTCAATGAAATCCTTGAAAGACTATTAGGGGTGGAACATATAGTAAATAAATTGTCATAGACAACACACAAAGTAGATAAATATTAGCATAGTTTAGTTGTTTAAGTGTTAAAGTGCATGTGTGTAAGTCACTTGGCCATTTCTTCAAGACTTGATTCTGATAGTGAGAAATATCGCGACATTGGAGACCTTAGGTAAACTATCTGAAAAGTGTTGAAAAACACTTGATGTCAAGGTGGGAGAAGTGTTGAGAAACACTATTTTGTGAGTTGTCCAAGAAACCCTAATGCACAAGAATACCTCAATAGGCTAAGCAGTTGTGCCCCCAAGACGAGGACAAGAAACAATTCCAAGCTAGGAAATGTGTAGCAAAATAGGTGATTGAGATTGATAGGCAGAGGTGCAAGGGTCTCAAGTAGCACCTGTTTCCAGATTTTCACCACTTGACAAATTTTTTAAGGACTTTTTCCAATTTTTTGTATTTTTGTATTTTTTGATTTTTTTGGTGATACATCAAAGCACCTATTGCTAGGTTTTCATTAAGATGATCATTTTTTCAGGACATTTCCTGATTTGTAGGATTTTTTCAGCATCATATATGATTTTTTGGATTTTTTAGAAGGTTTTAGATACCACTAGTTCTCAAGCAAGATCACATCATTTTCTCCCAATGTCTAGCAAGGTATAGGATATGATGGAGCAACGAGCCAGTGGATAAGCAAAGATGGATGAAAAAAGAGTATGAAGCAAGTGAAAGTGATCCTCAAGGACTGACTCCTCAAGAGTACCCAAGCTAGGGAAAGAGGTGAAATAGTCATATGAAGCATATTTTAGATAAGCAATGGAAGTAATGAGAAAGATATCATGTAGGATAAGAAATGAAGCCAACAAGTGAGATAGCATGAAGTGTGTATTCCAAAAGAGTAGCCATGTCAAGAGACCTATGAGAACCATGTTTCATTTATTGTGATCAAGACCAAGGGGTCAACTAGATAGGATAGCGATGGGATATATCAATAAAAATAAAGCTCAACATGGAGGCTATGAGGGAATGAGAAAGCACAAATAAAGAATCTCATGGATAAGATAGCCAATATGCAAAGATAGCTCAACATTGTCAAGATAAAAGAGAGAAGAGGGGATAGATGGATGATGGAAGAATTACACATGACGCCTATTTGCCAAGTTTTCATCATGGTACTTATCCAAGGTGCCACAAGAAGTAGTTTTCACCATAGGATAAATTTATTTCTCTTTACTTTTGCTACCAAGGTGCCACAAGAAGTGGTTTTCACCAAGGCACATTTTCATTTTTTATTTATTTATTTATTTTTATTTTTGTTGAATTTTTAGAAAGAGCTCAAGCTCTTTGTAGATAGTGCTCCTATAGAAAAGATAAGTCATGATAAGCCGAGACCATAGACTGGTATGCTCAAAGATGTTGATAGGGTGATGAAAGAGAAATGGTAGTAGGAAGAGTATATGAAGGATAACAGTTCATGTATACAAAGTTAGTGTAAGCTTTAGAGGATTTCATGAGGGTAGTTGAAATATTGTACAATATCAACATTGACACACACCTTGAAGGGTATTGGAATGATGGAGGAATCATGGATGAAGTAGCTTGAGATTTAGATGTATGAGGTGGTAGAAGAGATTTGGAAAAAAGTGGAGTGGAAGGATTTGGATTAATTTTAGGAAGATTTTTGGAAGAAGATGGAATGGAAGCCTTTGGAAGCTTGAATGTCAACTTTGAAATATTTTCAATATTCAAGTCTTTTAAAAGAGACTTGGGAATCCACATAGTGATCTTTCTTTTTCAATGGATTCTTATGTTTATTCTCACTTCCAAAGGAATTGTGATTTGTGGATGAATAAGGATGATATGATTGGTTTAGATGTATAGATGGGTGAAAAGTCATCAAGGATGAGTGTCTTTGTTGATCTTGAGGTATTATAGGAGAGCTAGGGAATGAGTTAGGAGTGAATGTAGGAGATGAAGGAACATAAGGCCCCAATATGGATGGAAGGTTTGAATGCTTTAGCTTAGATGGATAACGACCAAGGATAGATTTAGAAGATGCAAAGGGATAGTGGGAAGGGATATCAACATCTTTAGAGTGGGAAACATGCTCAAAGCCATCAATAGACTCATGAGTACCTTTTATAGGAACAACATTTTTAATAGAAGCACTCAAAGCTTGAGCAAAATTTTGAATTGGATGTGGAGAAGTAGAACATGAGGGGATGCTTTGATCTTGACAAGTAGCTCTGGATAGCATAGGAAGAGAACTTTTCTCATAATTTTCAGTAAGCTCAAGGAAAATAGTGGAAGTTTCATCTTCATCATACTTAGGAGGTGGACAAGATATAGGATATGGAGGGGAAAAATATTGAAAGAGATGAAAGGGTGCTTGATCTTGATCTTTCTTGACATTTGTAGCTTTTTCTTTTTGAGAGTCCTCTTGACATGGAGCCACTTCTAAGGACAAGGGAGAATGAAGAGTGAATGGAGTAGTGCTTGGATTAGGCATAGTAGTGCATGAAGGTTGAGGATGTTTAGGATTAGTAGCATGGAAAATGTTTGCAGCCAAGTGGAGGTTAGCTTGAGTTTCTTTTAGAGGTAGCCCTTGAGGATACATGTAGTGAATGTGGAAAGTATTAGGATCCTTATTTGATGGAGGCAAGTTGGGAAGCTTTGAAGTGTTGGGAGATGCACAAGTGTTGGAAGAAGTGGAAGATGTAATGGAGCCACTACTAGACATAAGTTCATCAACATAATCTTGCTCAAGAGAAGTGTCCTCAGCACATGAGTCACTAGAGGTTCCAAGATCAACAATCTCATAATCAATGAGATCTTGGATTTTATGTTTAAGCTCTATACAATCAGAAGTAGCATGGTCATTAGATCGATGATAGGCACAATAAGTATCCAAGAATGGATTTCCATAGGAGCTAGACTTAGGCAACATGATGAGCTTAGTTTCAAGAAGTGTTTGCAAAATGTCATCATAAGAATGTTCCAAGAGAGTAAAAGTCCTCTAAAAAATATGTCTAGGATCTTCTTGTTGTTTCTCAAGTGAATATCATGCACCCATGTCTTCATCATATTGGTCAAAGATAGGTTTTTCATGAAAACTTGGCATAGGATCAAAGGATGTATCAATTTGTTTCTCTCTAAGGAGGTCTTTAGATCTAGAAGATGAAGACATTTGATGTCTTGAGATAGAATATGCAAACCTAGAAGAAGAGGATAACCTTAAATAAGGAGACTCGCATGCATGTAAAGACCTTAAGGAAGATTCATGTAGTGATGTAATCTTCTCCTCTAACCTTTTCTCAAGTTTAGACTTGATTTCCATCATGCGCTTAGAGAGATGAAGGTAAGAAAGATCATTTGTCTCTTCTAGTTCTTTGTATTGTGCATATAGATCTTGAAACTCTTTAGTGACATGGAGGATATCATGATCATCTAGATTCGATTGAAGTTTGGTAGCACAAGGTTTAGATCCCATAGTTTTAGATGCAAATCCAAGCATAAAAGAGCCTAGAAGATAACTTGATGTTGAAACTATAGGAGGTAGAGTGTTCACTTGCCAAGATAGTAGAGGGAGATTAAAGCAACTTGTCAAACAATATGTCCAAAAAACTTACGACATGAATGACTCAAGTCAATAGCTAGGCAAGATGCCCAAATAGCCAAATAGATAGAGCAAGCAGGGTGACAAGTGAACAACTCTCCAACCCAAGAGTGTAGTCAAGAAATCAAGGTAACCATTTCAGCAAAAGGATGACTAGCAAGCGGACATAGACCATGAAGATAGAAAGATCAAGAGTGCTAAGACCAAAGAGCCACTTTAAGCATGTTCAACAACTAGAGACATAGCAAATCAAAGTCAAACAATGAGACTCCCCTTAGCAAGAAACAGAAGAAAAATGTTAAGACTTGATGCTTTGACTTGGTTGACAAAGTTTGACAATAGTTGATAGCATAGCAAGTTTGATGTTCAAAAATAATTTATTTCCAAGCAAGATAGTGACACATGAAGTAGTCTTCAAACAATCAAGCAAGGGACAAAGAAACCTTGCATGATACAAGCATATGTGAGGTCTTAAAAGAAATCCCTACAACTATTGTCATGTGTATGTTCAAAAGATTTTCATAGGTCTCCACATTTGAGAACAGATCAAGCAATATCTACCTAAAGGACATGGTTCATTACTCAACAACTTGTCCCATGCTTGATGCTCCTTTGCCTCACACCAAGTGGTTTCCCACAAGAGATATTGGCCTTGTCATGGAAATTTCATAAACATAACCAAGGGAACACAGATGGTGAGTGTCAAATCTTGGGGTGATCCGGGTAGTCCACTAGGATCGATCCTTGCACCAAGAAGTTGAGTAGCTAAAAAAGGTAGTTACTAACTTAGGGTGTTTAGATAGGGCTTTCATTCATAGTGTTTCTCTTGCTCCCAATTACGGGACACCTCACCTTGTGATGAGTAACCGATCTCGCGACCACAAGAGTACCTTAAGAATTCTTGCCTAGTGATCTCCCTATGGTCAAAATCCCATAAGCGATCACACTAGGCAAAGACAATCACTATATCTACCAAGGTTTTGTGTCCTTGATAGACTTGAGTTTATAGTGGGTTGGAAGATCCAGGTAATCTGCTTGTCCCCACTTGGGTCGTTCCTCTCAGGTTGTCCGAGAGCAGGCCCTTTAAAGGATTCTAAACTACACAAAGAGTGAATCAACTTTTGGAAGTCAAGATTTTTGATTCACCACAAGGGTGAAGAGAATACTCTCCTATTCCAATCATTTTCTCCCAAACACACCAAAAAGATTCAGTTGCCTCTTACTCTTGAAATCAAATGGTAAGTCAAAATTTCTGATTCACCACAAGGGTGAAGAGCATACTCTCCTATCACCAAAAGATTCCAATTGTAAGTTTTAATGTGTCTAAAAATAAACAACTAGTATATGCCACACATGTAAAAGTAAAGAACAAGAAAAATTGGGTTTTTATGTGTTGGGCAGCCCTGTAAACAATCGTTAGTAGCCCTTGTGCATTTGAAGCTTTGACATGCATTCTTTTTATGCAATGTTTCAATTTTTTTCACAAGGATGGCAACCTACAATCACAACTTGTTAGCACCACAAGTTAGTGTAAAATAACATAAAAAACTAAAATAAAAAGTGGTTAGTTGCCTCAAATATCCAAGTTATTGTCCAATCAAGTGTATGCAAAGAAAGGGCAAACTAATCACAAATGCTCTCATTTTTACTCTTTGCTTTTGATCTAGTCAACAAGATTATACTTTTTTTCTATTATTTCAGATCCAAAAATAAAAATGAAAAGAAGAGACCCCTACTAAAAATCAGAGAGCTTTCCAAAATTGCAAAAAATTAAAAAAAATCTCTTCATTTGCTCTCTAGAGACCGATTTTGTCAAAATAGGCCAAATTTATCAAATTGGGTTTTTGATCCTTAATACAACCTCAAAAGTAAAAACACAAAGAGAGTACCCCTCTTAGAATTAAAAAATATTTCTAAAAATGTAAGTTTTTCTGAAAAATGCACTGATTTGTGATCAGAAATGGCTTTTTATGAAAAAGAAAAAAGAAAAAATCATAACTTTCGCAAATCACATTAAAATGCTCTGAAAATTGGACTAAGACATTTTTAACACATACCCAACTTGAAAAAATAAATTTAGAACCAAAATCCAAGTGGTTTAAAAGATATGATAAAATATTTAAACCAATTAAATTTTTGGCCTTCAAACCAATCTACTTATGGGTTGGCCTTAAAACCAAAGTGATAATTCTACAAAAGCACTTGATTAGATCCAATATGCTGCTATAAAAAAACTAGAGATAAGAAATGAAAGCAAATGGAGCTAGAAACTTGATTCATGCTCCACAGTGGGCACCAAAAATGTACACTCAAAAGTGTCCCACTCTAAACCTTCTATCCAAACGATTCCATGAGTTCGGAATGCTTGGATGCCGGCTTAGAGATCCCTATCCATGAAGTGCAAGAGAGTGTATTTCAAGTTCAAGGGCTCTCAGATGAGCCTTAGAGATACTCTTCTTGCTAGTAAACCATGCAATGGGAGGTTCCAAAGACAAGATGGAGGAATGCAAATGTCTCGAGGAGTTCCTCAAGAATGCAATGCAAATAAAAATTAAGTTAGAATGAGATGCAAAGTGAAGCTATGCTAAAACATGTATGAGAGTGTTACAATACCATTATTAAGCTATGTAAGATTAAGCTACATGTAAAAATGAAAGCTAAGCTAAGCTAGAATGCCATGATGCCATGGATGAGAGAATGTAGACAAGAAATAGAAGTTCTCCACAAAGCTCCAAAGAAACCTATTAGAAAACTTGTAGCATAACAATATTCAAAATGAGGATAGATTCTTTGAGGGGGAAAGCTCTCTCCCTTTAAATTTGTATGGACGATAGAGATCAAGATGAAGATGGTGGATGATCAATGATAGAATTCAAAAATAGGTGTGATCCATGTGCACACACAAGTCAACCAATAGAATATAAGTTGACTTGTCATATAAGACAAAAGTCTCACAAGCTTTTTCTTTTAATTGTAAAATAGAAAGAGGACTTTATGTGTGCACTTTAAGTGGGTTAGAAGAATGGGGTGTTTTATTTAATTAAAAGAGGACATGTTCTTTTAATCAAATAATGAACTTAGGATAGCATAGTCAAACTATAGGTTATAATCAAATAAATTGATTATTAGCAATTTGGTTTAGGTAAATGATTAAATTAATTTGGCCAAAATGTTGAAAAGGGGGCTAATAGTCTAGATGACCATTTTTAGGTGATTACAGTATCAATCTATTTTCAAAAATCTTCATCTTTGACATTGATGGTCAACCAAACTTAATTAGTATAACCAACAATAATACCAATAAAAAAAAAATTCCTTGTGTTGAAGTCTCTCCCTCTATTAGCAAATTTCATCTTCTATAGAGGGTATGAAATTCTATTTTTATCAATAGACAATCAATGAAATTATCCTTATGACTCCCTCTAGATCACACTTCTTATATCTTCCTCAACACTATCTCCCTCTTACTAGGTATTCCATGTATCTTCTATCTCCCTTTCTAGATTGCTGGATTTCTCCCTTTCTTTTTCTTTCTCCCTCTTTGACAACAATGCCAAAGACTTGTCATCTTAATATCTAGATATGAACATTTTTAGTTTCTCCCTTTGTCACCTAGCTTGTGACTAATTTGTAGCTCCAACTTGTTGATTACTTTAGGCTGCTCCTAAAGTAAGATCCACTGCATCAATGTGTAACATATGTCAATCATATTTTTTGATATAGGGCACTTCTCATGCTTTTTAAATAGCCTTGGATAGGGGTATCACCCCTAGTTTACCTGTTAGCTACTCATGAGCATCCTTAGGTAATACTTTTATGAAGATATCAAATATTTTCTCTTTTGTGTTAATATATTCCATCTTCACCTCTTTATCTTGACCTAACTCTCTCAAGTAATGATACTTGATTTCAATGTGCTTAGTCTTTGTATGCATCATAGGATTCTTTGATATATTTATAGCACTTGTATTATCACAATAAAGTATCACAGGTTTAGTAGTTTCCTCCTTCACACCTTTGAGTAGTTGTTTGATCTATACAATATTTCTACAATTTATTGCAATAAAAACATATTCAATTTTAGTAGTAGATTGAGATATGCAGTTTTGCTTCTTGCTAGTTCATGTAACCAACCTTTTTCCCAAAAAAAATACTCCTACACTTGTGCTCTTTTTGTCATTAATATTTCTAGCCTAATCAGCATCAGTGTAGGCTCTCAATTTTCATAAAGTATAGACCATGGTCTTCTATTCCTTTTAGATACCTCATTATTGTCTTAACAACCATCAAATGATTCTCCCTGGGATTAGCAAAAAATATTGCAACTATCCCAATAGATAATGCAATGTTAGGTTTTTTGTGTACTACATATTGTAATTTTCTAATCATAGACCTAAACAATGTTTGATTCACCTTAGCCGAATCATCATTCTTTAACAATTTATGTCCTATCACCATGGTGTGCTTACTAGCTTGGTATCCTCCAATCCAAAAGTTTTTAGTATCTCCTTTACATATTTTGATTGAGTGATGTATATACCATATTTCATTTGATGTACGTACAAACCCACAAAGAACTTGATCTCTCCAAACATAGACATTTCAAATTCTTTCTTCATTTCATTTGTAAAAGCTTTACATAAAGTGTCTTGACACCCAAATATGATATCATCAACAAAAATTTTAGATAGTAGAATACCTTTTACTTTTTCTATCTTCATGTAGAGATTTTTGTTATCATCAGTCCTCTAAAATCTAATCTTCACAAGATAATTATGAAACCTTTCATACCATGCTCTTGGTGCTTGTTTCAAACCATACAAATATTTGTGTAGTCTACATACCATGTTCTTATTTCTAGCATCAAAAAAATCTTTCTATCTATTCTATATAAACCCCCTCTTCTAATATACCATTTAGAAATGCAGATTTAACATTCATTTGATAAACTTTGAAACCTTTGTATGTAGAGTAAGCAAGTAGAGTTCTTACTCCTTCCAATCTTGCAATAGGAGTGAATGTTTCTCCATAGTCTATCCCTTCTTGTTGTGCATATTCTTTACGAACTAATCTTTCCTTGTTCATTGTGACTTCACCATTTATCTAACTTGTTTCTGTACAGCCACTTGGTACTAGTCATGTTTTTATCTTCTAGCCTAGGAACTAGAGTCCATGTCGTATTTTCTCAATTTCTTCAATCTCTTCTTTCATGGCTTTACTATAGTCCACATCTTCTAAGACATATTTCACTATTTTATGTTCATGCATGCTAAGAAAACATGTATCATTTGTCAACTTGTTCCTTCTCATTGGTCTCACATCTTTATCTCCAATGATTTGTGCTGCAGGGTGATGTCTCTTGACATACTTTGACAATCTTGATTCTTCTCTATTTTCCTCATATTGTCTATCAAATTTTGAATCAATATTTACATCTCTATTAGGGAGCTCAAAATCTCTTTCATGTACACTAATATCAAAATAAAAATGTGCCTCAACTTCATTCTATAACTCAGACCCTGAATGTAGTTTAGTTCCTGAATGCAACTTGATATTCATAGTATGTAACTCGACAGTCATTGAAACTTGCTATTGATTTGTAACTTGATTTATAAAATCTTTATCAATAGACATACCTTCATAAAAATATACAAATTATTTGTATTCTTTTGGTTCCTTCATAGGTTTAGCCACATGTACTTTTGTATATTCATCAAATTTCACATTTGCACTTTCCACAGCTTTGTTAGTATTACTATTTAAACACTTATAAGCTTTTCTTCTTGTGGAATAACCAAGGAATATACCTTCTTCACTTTTTACATCTACTTTACCATTCCTAATTTTTTTGAGAATATAACACTTGCTTCCAAATATGTTAAAACATTTTACATTGGGTGAGTACCATACCATAGTTCAAAAGGTGTTAAATGAGTACCTTTATTGACTTGTACATGGTTCAAGGTATAGAAAACTATACTTAAAGCTTCTCTCTAGTATTTCAAAACAACATTCTTCTCCATCATGAGTTACCTAGCATAGTCCATTATAGATATGTTCCTCCTTTTAGCAATTCCATTTTGTGGAGGGGTCCTAGGTGCAGATGTCTATCTTTTGATTCCTCTATCATTACAAAACATCTCAAATTATTTGATGTAAAATCTCCTCCTCTGTTAGATCTCAAATATTTTAGACTTTTACCTATTTTTTTCTCAACTCTTGCTAAGTACAACTTAAACATTTGGAAAACATCATATTTTTATTTTAGAAACATAACTATCATCATTCTAGAATAATCATCAAAAAGTAGCATAAAGTACTTATCTCCTTTGTAACTTTGCACATCAATTAGTCCACATAAGTCAACATGAACAATCTCTAATATTCTTTTAGAGGTATGAGTCTTACTCTTAAAACTTGACTTTTTCATTTTGCCTAATTGACATTGTTTGTAAATTATATTTTCAGGTTTCTTCAACTTAGGAAAATCTTTGACTCTTTTCATGTTACTGATACTAACCAAGTTATCAAAATTAACATGACATAACCTCATGCACCATAGCCACACATCATCAAATTATATAACTAAATAAGTAGCATTTTCCATATCAAGGTAGAATATATTACCTTTAGCTTGATCAACTTTTCTAATTATTTTTCCACCAGTATCATATATCTTAGAAATCTTGTTCTCAAACTCAACCTTACAACCTGAACTATTAAGTTGTGACACTCTCAAAAAATTATAGTTAAGTCCTTCAACATAATAAGCATTGTCACATAAAATATTTTTTATGAGTTTGATAGAACCTTTTCTTTTTATCAGACATGGTACATCATTACCAAACCTTACACTATTTCCATGATAATAATTCAAGGTAATGAACTTACTTTTATCTCTAGTCATGTGATGTGAACACTCACTATCAATGATCCATCTTTCATTCTTGTTCACACAAGACACTAGTGTAGTTGCCTCATCCTCATCAGAATCATCCTTCATTGCAACATACACAACTTCATCATCATGATCATCAGATTCATCTTTAGTTTCCTCCTCAACAATGTAGCAAGACTTCTTGCCTTTGTCTTTGTAATCTTTGTTGTCTAGTAGCAATATGACCAACCTTATTGCAGTTGAAACACATGATAGGTAACTTACTTTTGAATTTTCCTTTACCTCTATGAAATCTCCTTGCTAGAAGTGCTTCAAGTTGTTTTACATCTTCCTCATATGTATCACTATCACTGGAAGCATATTTTACCTTTTTTTCTTCTTCTTCATCTCATTAGGTTCCTTCAATGACAGCTTGGCTTTGAAAGCAATTTCAAAATTGTCAAATTTACAATTATCAAAATTAGATAGCTCAAAAGTAGCGAGCCTACCTACCAGACCTTCAAGGGTTAGATTAGAACCTGGTATGCATCTTAGTTCTTGTATTGCAAAAAATATAATAACATAGATGGGAAAGAATATTCTTAAAACTTTACTTAACATAGTATCATCATCTACCTTACAATTAGCTTCTCTTATAGCATTAACAACATCTTTTATTCTAGATAAATATTGAGAAATTTTCTCACCTTCTTGTATTCTCATATCATCAAACTTACCTTGAAGACTTTTAGATTTGACTCTTAAAACATTTGTATCCCCTCCATAAATGGTATGAAGACTATCTCACATTTTTTTTTCATTGTCACAACCCTTAATGTCATCAAAATTGACATAACTTAGGGCAGAGGCAATCTCCAACATTGTCTAGTTCTATTCTTTCTTCTTTTTCAGATCTTCAGTAGTTAGGGCTCCACGAGGATCAACATGCTCTGTGGTGATGGTAGATGTGCATAATCTCAAAAATCTCCTAGGTGTAGCTTCATCAAACTTTTCCATGTAGGGAAGTTATATCTATTAAGAGCTTAGGTACCTCTCTTTTTGACATCTTGATCTTTTGCTTCTAGTACCTTCAAACTAGTCCTCTTAAGTCGATGATTCTAATATCAATTATTGGAATTCTTTAGAATAACTAAGGTGGGGTGGGGGGGTGAATCAGTTATCTAATGTCCAAATGTACAAATAAAACTTTTCACACCTTTGTGAACTCATATCCATAAAACATATTCATCATGCATGCATCCATTAGATCATACAATCACTTAAACTTTGTAGATTACTATCAAATCAACTTTGTAAAAATGTAAGTATGAAACATAATAGATTCAATAACACATTTGACACAATGATTTTATGTGGAAACCCAATTTAGAAAAAAACCACCACTAACATGCTACTAATTCTCACTCTTCTAAAGTGATACCTAGTGAAAGGCCAACCCTACTAAAGGTTACAATTCCCACTATTAAATGTGACTTGGTGAGAGGATTTCAATCACCCTGTTAGGAGTCAGCCTTGTTAGAGGATTTTAGATCATTCAATTGTAATGTCACCTAAATAAAGGATTTACAAATGACTATTATGTTAACCTTAACTCAAAGGATTTACCCTATACTAATACAATAATTAGAAAGTAATAGTAACGCTTGATCTAATAACAATTCACAAACCACTTTGTAGATTATAGATCTCTATTTTAATCCTCCATTCTACTTGAATTTCACACACTTCATCTCTGATAGCTTGTCCACCCTTCAAGCATCCATACCCTTAAGCCTTTCTTTCATTTTTTGCTAATAGTAGTCTCTTCTCTATGGTCACTGAATGAAGCAATACCTTAGACTCCTTGTCTTCCTTTGGCTCTCGCATATGAAAACTTTTTCTTTTGACCAATCATCTCTATAGATAGAAAATTTAGATATTTTGTTGTTCATCCTCTATCGTCCATTTTAGGACTAGATAGGATTAGATATGATTCAATAAATCTCCCCATCTTTTTATTTTATTCCCTTCTAGAAACTTCTCCTTCAATCCTTTTTGAATTGCCTCAAAATAGTTCATCTTGAATTTTATGCCACTAGCTCATCAAGCTTATCTTCTACATGGTTCACACAATCTAATAAATCAAACTTGTCAGTTCAGATTCATCAAATTCACGATCTTTCTCATAATGTTGTCACTCAACATTAACTTGCTTTTGATGCTCGACACATACTGCATTTCTTGGCATCCACTATCAAATCACTCAACATGAGCTAAAGTTTACTAGTGCTCTACATCACCAAAACTTTACTTGGCTAACATTGTATCACTCAGCATACACTAAAATTTGACTTTTCTTAGCTCTAACTAATTTTCTACTCGAGTTGCACTAACTTTTCTTGGCATCTACTATCCACTTGATCAAGCTTGGTAGACTCAATTCTTCTCTCTTTTTCTACTAGACTTTGTCAGTGTATCCAACCTTTGCAACCTTAAGTAGATAATCAATGCACTATAATATCACTTTCTTAACTAATCTTTTTACTTCTTTTCTTTACCATAACTCAACCTTTCCTCTAGGTGCTCTTGTTATCTTATTTGATCAAATCCTCTTTATCAATCAATCACATGATAGTACTCAAATCATCTAAGCATTTGTCTTACCAACAAGTAACATGTTTGACATTAGTGATAAAACAATGATTGAAACACATTCTTGTACTTGCATCAATCTATTTTCAACATAGATTTGAAGAATTTGATTAAGAGGAGAGATAGATTTGTTCCCACTACTATCAAAATTATACACAAGTAAGACATTAGAATCAATCAAGTTTTGAGCCTTATGTTTTAAAGAAATACACTTCTTAGTATCATGGCCATTTTGATGATGGT
The DNA here is from genome assembly GCA_028749045.1 of Cupressus sempervirens. Lineage (NCBI taxonomy): Eukaryota > Viridiplantae > Streptophyta > Pinopsida > Cupressales > Cupressaceae > Cupressus > Cupressus sempervirens. Next base: position 520,754,542 of record CM053792.1, read on the forward strand.
ATTAACAAAATGCTTTAGGACCAAAATATTTTGATGCAATTGTAGTAGGTAGAAGAGGTTGAATAGGAGGTAAAGTAATCATATTAATAGTTAAAAACCTATTCATAATATAATGTAAAGATCCAAAGAGATGAGTAAATATACAATTCAAACAAAAAATAACAGATGCAGAAGCTGTTAGAAACAATAGTCCACCAAGACAACTAAGAGGGAGAGGGGGTGAATCAATTATCCAATAATTAAAACATTTATCAACCTTAAATAATCTTAACTATTCAACCAAAGTAAAAAACAACTATAACAAGATGTACATACATAATTAAACTAGATATGTTAACTAGGGAAATCTTTTATAAGAGGGAAAACTCCAGTGGGAATGATGCCCACAAGATAATGTACTAATATAAATATTCCTTATTAGAGGATGGAACCTATTAGGAGTCTATTACAATATTTGGTATTTAACAGTCCTTGTTAGGAGACTTTGAATCTTGGTTAGGAGATTCCAACCCTATTAGGAGTTGTGCCAATCTTGTTAGGAGTTGTACAAGATAGAAAGACCCACTATCCAAATAGCTTCTAGGGAAAGACCACTGAACTCACTATCCAATGGATCTCTCAACTACTCTTTGTAGAATAATTTTTTGTACTATACTTTAACTTCTTTCCTCTATCCTATCAATTAGACCAATCATTGCTAGACCTTGTAGACTAGGTCACAAACCTTAGATCCAAATATCAAACCTTAGATATCACTGTAAAACCTTAGCGACAAAGTTCTTTCCAACTTTGCTCTACTTTGGTTATCTTTGCATTCTACTCTTTATGCTACTTACAATCATTCACTTGCTTCCATACGTGATAAAGGAAAATGTCCTTCCTTTATACCAAATCCATAAAATAATTCCCTAAGTTGGCTATTACACCTTCTCAATTAATTATTATAGGACCTCATTGAATATGTTACACTTAGTGAGAACATTAATCTTTCACCTTGTAACTTGAATAATTTTTTGTACATGTAACATTATGATGAGAAAGTTTAGCTACATCATCTCCAAAATGTCTTCTTCACATCTTTAACTTTGGCTTCTCAAAATATTAAGTTTGTTAAGAGAGATAACAAGTTTACTAGAATGTGCTTCTATAAACATTATATCAGAACAATCTTCACCAAAACTTGCATAAATTATTCCAAAATTAATATCTTATACTTCTAAGGTTAGCTACCTATACTAGACACTTAGTATTATCTGCCTTTAACCTCACTAGTGAAAGTACTTAACAATCTATCTATACCAACTTGATCTTTCTATTGTTCTTCTATCAGATACCACAGAAAACTACTATGTTGACATTAATGACAAACACCATCATGAATGTAACATATCATCATGATAATGATCTAATTATGTTTCTACAATACTCCCCCATAGAATTATCATCAACATTCATGCTTCCAACAATCTCCTCCTTTGGCATTGATGGCAACATAGATGAAAAAAATCTAGTTCCAAAGATACCAACTGTAAAAGATTGTTAACCTTTCTTTTCAAATCCTCTTCATCAATCATTTTCAAATCCTCTTCATCAATCATTATCCCCCATTGATATACCTCAATGTGCTCTATATCAAACTATTTTTCATGCTATAACTTCTCCCCTATTGGCACCAATGTCAAAGGTTTCAGCAACCATCAATTAATCTCTATAACAACTTTCTTTGACTTACTCAAGCATCCAAAGAAACTGTTTTAAAAAAAATCCAAAAATAGTCCTAAATGACTCTATCCATCATAGATACTCCACCAAACAAGAAGAATCAACATTCAATCTAGACAAACAATAATGCTCTACTACACTAGATTAATGCACTCTTGCATCATCTACTTTGATGTAGGAAGGGGCATAACCCCTAGTATATTTCACAAATACTCAAAAGTCTCTTTGGGAAGAGGCTTGGTGAAAATATCTACAATATGCTCTTTGGTGCTTACACACTCCAATCTAATTTTCTTTTCTACAAATTTCTCTCTCAACATGTAATACTTGATAGAAATGTGATTAGTTTTATAATGCAAAACTAGATTCTTTAACATATTTAGTGTACTTGTGTTATCACAATGTATGACAATAGGTTCATTGAATTTTATCCTTATATCCTTCAGCATCTACTTCATCCAAACAACTTGATTACAATTATTTGGTGCTGCAACATATTTTTCTTCTATTGTACTTTGTGAGGTGCAATCCTACTTCTTGCTTAGCCAAGAAACCAACTTCCTCTAGGAAAGAAGGCTCCACCACTAGTGCTATTTCTGTCATCCATACTATCTACCCAATCAACATTAGTATAAGTATATAAAGTGAAATCATTAGATCTATCATAATACAATCCAAACTCTAGTGTTCCTTTTAGGTATCTAAATATCCTTTTGACTATTGCATAATGTGCTTCTCTAGGATTAGATTGAAATCTTGCAACAATTCCATCTACATTTGCTATATCTAGCCTTGTGTGAGTCAGATATTGCAATCTTCCAATCATATATCTATACTTCTGCTCAACAGTAGGTATCTCATCCTTTGCAGATAACTTGCGTCCAGTTACCATAGGTGTTCCAATGGGTCTACATATTTCCAAACCAAAAATTTTCAATAGATCTTTCAAATACTTAGTCTAAGAAATAAAGATTCCTTCTTTTTCCTACACAATCTGTAATCCTAGGAAACATTTCATTTTTCCTATCATGGTCATTTCAAATTCCTTCTTAATTTCTTCTACAAACTTGTCACTTTCATCATTATTTCCTCCAAATATGGTATCATCAAAAAATATTACCAAAATCATCAATCCATCATCTATTTCTTTCAAATATAGATTATTATCTACCATATCGTTGCTAAATCCAAGCTTTGTCAAATGCTTGTCCAACCTTGCATACCAAGTTCTAGGTGCTTGCTTCAAGCCATATAATGATTTCTTCAATTTTCATACTATGTACTTGTCATCTATTATAGGAAAACCTTTAGACTATTCTATGTATACCTCTTCTTCAAGTTCTCCATTCGAAAATGCTGACTTGACATCCATTTGATACACTTTGAATTTATTATATGCTGCATATGCTAAGTATAACCTTACTACTTCTATTCTTGCCACATGAGCATAAGTTTCATCATAGTCTATTCCTTCATGCTATGAGTAACCTTCACATACCAATCTTGCTTTGTTCCTTACAACTTTAGCTTGTTCATTCATCTTGTTCCTGAATACCCATTTTGTTCTTAGCACATTCTTGTCCACTAGTTTGGGAACCAATTCCCATGTCTCATTCTTCACTATCTGATCCAATTTTTCTTTCATAGCTTGCTTCCAATAGTCATATTTACATGCTATATCTACTTTCTCTAGTTCAACTTGAGATATCAAACATAGTTCTTCATTGATTCTACTGCTTGTTATCACACCTGTGTCTCTACTTTCGATGATCTGTTTGGGTGGATTATTCTTTGTCATAGTCTCACTAGAAGTAGGAGTTGTTATCTCACCTCTTAGCTCTTTTGAAGGTTCCAAGCTCAGTTCAAACCTTTTTTCTCCTTCATTCTATAAACCATTGTTAGTCTCAAAAAATACTTCATCATTCCTTGCTTTCGTAACAACATTCTCATCATTAGAATTGTAATCAACTACTCTTTCTTATATCCTAAATTTCTCACCAACTCTTACATTTTCACTCTTAAAAATAGTCTTAGTTCTCAAATTATAACATCTATAAGATTTTATTTTCAATAAATAACTAAGAAACATACCTTTTGATATAACATTTTCTACCAAAAATTGTGAAATACTTAATTATAGGTGAGTGACCAAAACATAGTTCATAAGGGGTCTTGTTTGTGTCTTTCCTTACTTGCACTCTATTCATATTGTAGACTATTGTATTAAAAACTTCTCTCCAAAATATCTTGGATACAACATTCTCAGCTAACATACCTCTTGCTACTTCTATTACTGACCTATTTCTTCTCTTTGAAATTCCATTTTGCTTAGGAGTCATCAACTCAACTCTTTCTTTTGCTCTAGGATCAGATCTCTACTCTTCAATTTGATTCCCATTGTGAAAAGCATTGCTAATGATAACTTCCACATTTTCATGGTTAGCCTTTGGATCAACAATAGTTACCAAAGCTATCTCTTCTAGTACTTTCTTTTACTTAACCAATTCAAGCTCATTATCTTTATAACAATCATTCAAGAAAATTTCTATACTTGCTTTAAATTCTTCATCTTCATCAGAAGGTGAACTCTGTCTAATTTTTCTTACTATTTTAGGTCATGTAGATGAAAAATGACCAAACTCATTACATGTCCAACAAGAAAAAAAATTCCATACCTTCTTGTTCTCTTTTCATAAGCAGATCAATACCTTCCTTGATATCCATTTCTTCTTCAGATTTGGATCTATTTTTACTTGTGCTTCTATCAAGAAACTCAATGCTCAATTTTGTACATAATTCTAATCTCTCACCCAGAAGCTCCATTTTCTAGGAGTTTAAATTTCCTCCATTAGACTCGAGACTATCTTTTCTAAAATAACTCACTAATCTCCCAAAGATGTTAAGCTTATCCTTCAAGGACTTGATGCTCTAATACCAATTGTTAGAAACAATAGTCCACCAAGATAACTAAGAGGGGGGGGGGGGGGGGGGTGTGAATTAGTTATCCAATAATTAAAACATTGATCAACCTTAAATAATAGTTTAACCATTAAACCAAAGTAAACAACAATCATAACAATATGAACACACACAGTTACACCGGATATGTTAACTAGGGAAACCCTTAATCAGAGGGAAAACATTGGTGGGAATGATGTCCACAAGATGATGTACTAATATAAATATTCCTTGATAGAGGATGGACCCTATTAGGAGTCTATTACAACACTTAGTACATATGAGTCCCTATTAGGAGACTTTGAATCCTTGTTAGGAGATTCCAACCCTGTTAGGAGTTGTGCCAACCCTATTAGGAGTTGTGGAAGATAGAAGGACCCAGTGTCCAAACAACTTATGAGGCAAGAACACTGAACTCACTATCTAACTGATCTCTCAACCATTCCTTGTAGAATTATTGTCTATTGTATACTTTAACTTCTTTCTTCTATCTCGACAACTGGACCAATCACTATTAGACCTTGCAGACTAGGTCAAAAACCTTAGATCCAAATATCAAACCTCAAATATCATAGTAAAACCTTGGCAACAGAGTTCTTTCCAATTTTTCTCTACTCTACTTATCTTTCCATTCCACTCTTTGTGCTACTTACAATCATTTTCTTACCTCCATACATGATAAAGGAAAATGTCCTTCCTTTATATTGAATCCATAAAACAATTCCTTGAGTTGGTTGCTACACCTCAATTAATCATTTTAGACCTCATTAAGAACTCATTACACTTAGTGATAACATTAATCTTTCACCTTGTAACTTGAAAAAATTTCCATACATGTAATATTATGATGAGAGATCCTAGCTTTGTCATCTTTAGAATGTCTTCACATCTTTAACTTCAACTTCTTAGAATAAAAAATTTGTTAAGAGATATAACAAGTTTACCAAAATATGCTTTTATAAAATCTATCTAAGAATAATCTACACTAAAACTTGCATAACTTCTTCCAGAATTCATATCTTATGCTTCCAAGGTTAGCTGCATATACTAGACACTTAGTATTATTGCCCTTTAAGCTCACTAGTGAAAGCACTCAACAATCTATCTATACCAACTTGATCTTTCTGCTATTCTTCTGTCAGATACCATAGAAAATTGCTATATTTAAATCAATTGCAAAAATAGTCATGAATGTAACATATCATCATGATAATGATCTAATCATGTTTCTACAATGCTCCCCCATAGAAGTATCATCATCATTCATGCCTCCAACAAAAGTAGCATTGTGATATGCAACAAAAACTTGATCAAAAACAATATTCACTTGTTTTTTTTATCTTGACATAGTTGTTAGGCATTTGAATTTTTTTTGGATTAGGAGCACCATCACTCTAATCAACTAGAACAAGAGCCATTTGAGTGTTGCTCCCAAATTGAAAAACTTGTAATTGATAATGATGAAGTGCTACACAAAGTTGTTGAAAAGAGGTAAATTTAGTAAGAAGAATCTTATCTCTAATATATTTTTGCAAATTTGAAATAAACATATATTGAATATCAATATTAGGAACATGATAAGAAATCTAAGCATGTAAATGCTTAAATCTACCAATGAATTCAATCAAGTTTTCCTTAGGGTTTTGTTTACAATGCATTAAATCGGTAAAAGAAACTTTTGGACCAATGTTGTTTTGAAATTATTGAATAAAGACATTGGCGAGTTTTGGAAAAGAGTTAATAGAATAAGAAAGCAAGAAACAAAAACATTGCAAAGCCTTATCATGAAAAGTTCTAGCAAATAACTTAGGTAAAATCCTATGGTCATGAGCATGGTCACTACAAAGGATTTGAAATATTTTACATGAGCAACAAGTTCTCCTTTTTTGTTGTAATTCTCTAGAAGGGGCATATCAAATTTCTAAGGAACAAGAGTATAGATGATGTCTAAGGATAGAGGACTTTCCATGTCACATGTAGGAATGCTAAACTTGTTTTCAATTAAAGAAGCATGTTGTTATTGTAAAGATGACATAGTTTGAGCCAAACCGATAATTGTTGAATCATTGGAAGAAATAGTAGGCAAAAAAACATTAGAAACACTAGGTAAAGTGTAAGAACTGATGAGAATGGAGGACACAATTGGAAGAACACTTGGAAAAAAGTTGGAAGAGGATTGGAATAAGTAAAAGGATCATTATGGTAAGAAGGTTGTGATGAAGGGACAGATGCAAGAGGAACTCATAGAAAGAGAAGGAACTATTGTAGTCACAAAAGGAGGGGTATAAGTAGGAAGAGTAGGTAAAGAAACTAAAGAAGGTTCAACTAGAGAAATAAATCCTAAATCTTGAGCTTCTTGAAGTAATGGTTTAACATTTGAATGCATGAGGTGAATGATACCACATAGGAGATTAACACCATGATCATTATCATGAAGGAATTTCTTAAGAGCTTCTATAGCTTGAATGGAATCTTGCTTTTGGTTTTCTTGAATAATCCAATCACCCATTTTATCAAGTTCAATGGAAAGTTTTTGGACTTGTTTAGGAGGAACTCTTAAAGCATCATCCTCATCATGAGATGAGTGAGAAGAGTTTTTCTCCATAATAAGGTTGAAATCATGAATAATCAAATTTTCATTTGTGATCCTAAGGAAAGGAGAGGAAGACTTGAGATCAAAGGCACCCATAAATTTATGACTTCTTTAACCATAATATTATAAATGGCGCTAAAGGTAGTACAACTCATATACCAATGCAATGCAAATGAACTAAACTAAGAAAACACAAGGCATGAAGAAATGAATATTTTTGTATTTTTACTTTATAAGAGATGCAAACACACAAAAGAAATATAATACATGAAATATATAGCACCATAAAAGAAAGAGTTGTCTATCACATGTTCACCAAAATGTAAGATGAAGGTGAACACACAAGATAATATGAAGGGAAATCTAACACCAAAAACACAATAGGTCATCTAATTTTTTAAAAGAGAGGGGGTAAGTTTGTTAGGTTCACCAAAATGTAAGATAAATGACAAGTGCTCACCAAAGTGTATGATGAACAAAACATGTGTATAAAATGTAGAGGGATGAAAGAAATATATAATCTACCTCTAAATCTAAATTCCCAAAGGAATGATCAAAATTGATCAACCAAAAAGGTTAATTACATAAAAGAATCAATCTATGGAGGATATGAATAGTGAAGAAAACCTTATATGTTGCTATAGAAAGTATGTATTGAAATCTTGATTGAATTGAAAACAAATACAAACCTCTAAGTAGGGTAAATTTGGAAAATGTTGTTTTCTGATGTCTATATACAGTTTTGGGAAATTTTGCAACCGGATCTAGACTAGAAATGTAGAAATAGAGAAAAAACAAAAAACCTTTTGTCTTTCTAAAGAAATTTGACCTTGGCCCAAAGCCGAGGTAAGATCTTACACCTTTATTTCTGACCTTAACCTGTGCTACTCCTATTGAAATTCTGTTCATGGATCCTGAAATTTCTCCAAAAAGGGTACTCAAATCCATATTGATATTCATTGTAACACACATGCTCCTACATGAAAAAGGGTTTTGTTTGTTGGATGGGGGGTTTTCCTTGGTCAAACCCTAGTTTGGAATTAATGTTGAAATTCAAATCACATTATAGATAAACAAAGTAAATGGAACCATTCATCTTGCTTATGTTGTAATTCTTATGGAGGATTTGAATCCTTGGATCCACAAGTATGGATGCTCTAAATGAATGTAAAATTTAATGTAGGATATCTCAAAGATATTGCATTAGATCCTAAACACCAATCTTGAATGGATCTTGGAACAGCAAGAAGCTTGAATGAATGCATATGTTAGAATCTTCAACGAGAGGGTTCCAAAAGATTGAATAATTCAATAACTATCAATGGATCTCCTTGATGATTTGAATGCTCAATCATATAAGGGTAAGTTGTGGTGCCAAAAAAGGTGACACCTTTTTTATTTTCTCTAATTTTCAATAGTGTATACGTGCTATAGTGCGCACATGCTATGGCTTGGGTAACTTGAGTCATAGCGCATATGTGCTTTATAAAAAATAAAATTGTTATAAATGGGCTACATACCCATAGACCATTCATTTTTCCTTTATTTTCCTACTTTCCCTCCTCATAGCATGTAAGCGAATTAAGAGAATACAAGGTTTCTGCCACCCGCCTTGCCAATATGCCTCCTCACCATTGAAGTTCAAGATCACGAGCATGTTGTATGTTATCTAACTTTCTTTTTGCATTGTTTTATATGTTTTTTATATTGTTTTGTACATTTTTTCAATTTTTCTTTAAATTTGTTTATTTATTTATATTTCAATTGATTTCTTATTATGAAATGTGAATAATGAACCAACAAATCCCCAAGAAGATCAAAACCAAAACCCTCAACAAGATCCAAACCAAAACCTTCCACAACAAGAACAAAATTTTTTGCAACTTGAACCAATTGTAAGACCTCCTCCTAGCACACAAGAAAATATTTTAAATGAAATAGAAAGAGGCAAAACCAAATTAGAAGCACTCATTGGTAGGTTGAAAGCTTGTGGACAAACCAATCCAATGAGAGCTCAATTGGCATCCTCCCTCGAGTCCATTAAGACCCACATATCTTATATTAGTGGTTAATTAGATGTTTGGCAAGTTAAGAGGGATGAACAAAAAAGATATTATGCAAATAAATTATCATATCAAGATGTTGAAAAAAAAGATATACCAAAAGGTAGGATTTGTGCATTATTTAGAAAGCTTGGTGAACAAGATACTATTAGATAGGGTACTAAATGGTTCCCCATCCATTGGTGTGTACACAATGGTATTAGAAATAATTTTTGGGATAGATGGTGGATGGTTTTTGATGCCCCTCTTTGCAATAATCATGAGGTCCCAATGTATTTCTTAAGGAAATTGTATTATGAGTTTGTCCTTGGGGAGATCCCTAATTATTTTGGTATATTAAACTCTCAAGGTAGAGGTAGGGGGTCATCATTTCAGAGGTTGGGGGCATGTCATAACCCTAATGTAGTTAGGGCACCTATGGTCAAGCCACAAGGTGAGCATGTAACTATTCCTTCAATTGTGAAGGAACTTGTAGAGGCCAATGCTCTAGGGACTATTAGTGCTTTGACACAAACCCTCATTGATCACATGAGTCCATTAGTTGAGGAGGATTCTTCTACATGTCGTGGTCACATGTGCACATCATGTGGATCCTTATGCACATTTGGCAGTCATGCTAAAGATGGTGCAGATGATGGACTAGTGACTGATCAATTCTTGAATGAGACATTTGGCATTGGCACATAGGTAAATTATAATTATAATAAATTAATTTGATCACATTTCATATGTATAGTGAATGACTAATTAATTAGCATGTATTGACATTGTTCAAAATTTAGGGTTAGAGTGTTGGCAACCCTAGTAGCGATACCCTGGCCCCATTTTTCATCTCGTCAATGAGTCTAGAGGTATGTATTGATTTAATCATTTAAATGAATACATATATTTATTAAGTAATCATATAAAGGATTGATAAAAAAATTTATGCATGTGCATTAGTTCTCTACATGACCATCGACATTCACTACAGACTCTGAGCCCAGACATGACACAAGCTTTGTAGAGGTACATTTTTTTTATGTTAATTTAATTTATTTGATTATATTTGTTTCATGTTTCATGTTACATTTAATGTGTATTGTATGACATGCAGCTCTTGACATTTGAGACTCCTCCTCACCTTCGATAGTCCATTGATCATGGAGTGGCTATAGCTATGGCTAGTTCATAGCCATTGAATGAGGCATGAAAGAATTTTCTTGGTTTTAGTTGTTGTTTATAATAGTTAATATCAAAATTTCTAATTTTATCTATAAGTGATTATATTGATTCAATTGTTGTAGGGTCTTATCACACTCGATCATTCACGAGCCTTTGAGGTAGACTTGCAGAGCGACTATATGATGACGGTAATAAAATAATTAATTTTGTGTGTACATATATTTGATTTCAATGTATAATAATTATTGATTCATATCTACTTTTTTTAGTATCAGCTTGAGTTAGAGAAGAGCCTCACAAGAGGACGAGTGAGCGTGTGAAGAAGACCCCATGATCACCACCATCTCCCTCCACACGACGATCAAAGACCTCTACAGATTTGTTTCCTTCCCCTTGTGGGAAGGAGAAGATATAGTTGATAGACATACAAGTATAGGCATCAACAGACATAAACGTTTGATTTTATGTCAGTGGACATATTTGATATACATTTGATGTATATATGACATTTTATATTTGATGTATGACATTTATTTGATGCATGACATTATTGGTTAATATATGATATGTTTGTTCATGTATGACATTATTGGTCATCATAATATATTATGTATTTGTTAATGTATGACATTATTGGTTATAATTTTATATTATATGTTTGTTCATGTATGACATTATTGGTTATCATAATATGTTATATGTTCCTTCATGTATGACATTATTGGTTAATATAATTTATTATATGTTGATTCATGTATGACATTATTGGTTATCATAATATATTATATATTTGTTCATGTGTGACATTATTGGTTATCATAATATATTATGAGGTTGCATGGGTACTTTTACCCACACCCTTGGTACTTGTACCCACATACCCAAGTACCGAGTACTCGATGGAGAGGATCATAGCTAAGGATCTTGATTGAGATTTTGGATTTTTTATTTTATTTTTTGTTTGTGTATTAGCTCGTTGCATATCAAGCTTAATTCAATACCTAATTAGTTTGAAACTTTGATAGAATATTGATTAACAATAAACTTTATCACTATTTAAGCATAAGTTTATCATTTCCAATATTTCATCATCATATGATTTATGATCTTGTTCATGTTTAAAGTTTTCCTTCTCTGTTATTTGTTTATCAAGCTTAATTCAATACATAATTAGTTTGAATTTTTGATACAATATTGATCAGCAATAAACTTTATCAGTGGTAAAGCCAAAAATTTATCATTTGCAATATGTCATTGTCATATGATTTATGATCTTCTTGTTCATGTTTAAATCTTTCCTTCTATGTTATGCATCTAAACATTTATAATAAATTATTATTACAAACATATAACAAATCTGAAACTGAAAACAATACATTACATTTGAAAACTTTATCACTATTCTTGATTTGAAAAATCATTTTCATGACTCATAAATTTAGGTCTTCTATAAATATAAAAGTATAATTAAAAATAAATTTTGACACACCGAAATAACCCCATCCCCTATTATAAAAAAATAGTTGTACCCATACCCATACCCGTACCCTAAGTACCCCAAGTACCCTTGTCCCTGTGCAACCTTGTATATTATATGTGGATCTTGGTGTTTTCTATACACCTATGTAGTTTATAGGATCTCTTTCTACTTAGAACATTTTCTAACCTTGCCAAACCTCCTCACCAGGTTAACTAATCCAAACTTGCAGCATCACTCCCTTACTCTTCTAGGAACAATATCCCTCCAAAGAATTTATAGGTCTACTAGGGTACCATAGCATGCTCTAGTCCAACCAAGGTTTATATGATTTCCTAAGGTTTTATTGGAACACTTTTACTATGCTTGAATGGATAACAACAATGGGTTTGTACTTGATTTCAAGATTTCTTCACAAAAGGGCTATAAGGAGAGCCCCTAATTAGGCTTCCACCCAAATTTCTAGGGCCAATAGCTCCTTTGTGGTGCAGCAGAACCTAATCTACCTTCAAAAATCACTATAAATATTTCAAACTAAGGTCCTTGTGGCCTTTAGTCATGCTTAGGAATAATAGATTTAACATTGGATCTCATTATAAGGCCATAGTAACAAGATTGACATTTTATAGGCCCTTGTCTAACTATTGTTCATTAATGATATGAGGCATAGGTATTTACATTTTTTTCATATTTTTTATGTTAAAATCCTTTAAGTATCATAAAAATAAGGTTAGGAACAATTTTGGTCACTAGGTATGCAAAATTGCAAAATATGCAAAAATTGCTCTACAAGTTGTTAAAGCAACTTTGAGCAACTTCTTAAAAAGTTGCTAAAACTTGTAAAATCCTCTCCCAAATGTCTATTTGGTTCAAAAAACTCATAAAACCATTGGGATTATCATATATAAGCCCTTATAGGCAGGTGATAGGATAGATATGTAATTTTGACATTGAAAGCAATAAAATTAACATTTTTCCTTGCATAAACACATGTTGCAGACCCTGGTATGGATGTGTACAGATCATTGGATATGTCTTAGTGGATCTAAAAGTTGGGGAATTTTATCTATTTCATTTTTCAACAACTCTCATGTTCTAACTCTTCATAGTTTGAAAGTTATTCAATTTTTATTGTCGGCTGCCTAGAAATTAGCCTACAAATCAGCAACTTGCTAGGGCTGGGTTATTTTGGCACATTCCACCATGGGAAATTGATGCCCTTTGGTCGAATAAAATTTGTAATAATTTACTTTCATATTTTGAATTTTTTTTTTCTAGAAGATGCAAGGAGGTGAGTTTGCTGCCATACCCTAGGTGTGCTTCATGAAGAGTACACCAAATCAACATTTACAATAGTCCTTCTAGATTGAGTTCTTGGGTACACAAGAGGCTAAGATTCTATAAATTTGTCTCATTTACATGCCCCCACATGTACTAATTATTTTATTTTATTTTCTCTTTGTAGAAAGTGTACCTACAGTGCAAACAGAGCCCTAATTAGGCCTTCGAATTCGATCTAATGTTGCAATAGCAACAACATCCATTCTTCTCCATGCTTGGGAACTTTGGAATGTTTCATAAGACCCAAAAGGGTATCCAAATCACTAGTAAAGTCACCATTTCCTTTGGAAGAATCCAAATTGACACCTCTTCCTCATTCTAGGAGGGCTACAAGCCAATTTAGTGGTTTTTCAAAGCAACTTCATACTATAAGTTGTCTTTGATGAAATGAATCATGGATTCATGTTTTTTAGGACCTAAATAGGCTAAGGGAATCCTGTAGTGCATATTGAGTTTTTAGTGCTTGGTACTTGGGTAGACCTAGTGATTAGGTTACTTTGTCTTGTGGGGTTGTGATAACCTTCCATTAAGCCCATCTCCATAGCTGTGATAGATATTTGGCACTACGACCCTTCACCTTGGGTGTTGAGGGAATTTGAGCATTTCCACCATTCCTTGTTGTTTGAAGACTTCTACTGCATACTACTGCATCACTTTGTTATTATTTTGTGTCATGAAATCTTTAGGTGTTGTTAAGCCATTTTGGATGGCATGAAATCCTAAGTAATAAAGCATGCATATTATTTTTGTTTATTATTCTTTGCTTGTTTCCATAGCAATGTGACACTTAAGTTGTTTAATAAATTAATATTATAGCTAGAATGTTTGGCACTAATGGTTTGAGAGGTAATATTGTGGGTGTAGGGTTGAAATTATGTTGCTACAATAATGTATTAACTCACAAACCTATATTTCAATGTTTCACAACCTCACATAGTGTGGCCTCCAAGTTATGGGCTTTTTCAATTATAATTAGTCATTTATTTATTCACTAGTGTAGGATGCCTCTACAGTAAAGAGGTTTTAGACCAAAAACATTTAAAAGTGTTGGTTGATTATTATTCAACTCATTGATTACTCTACTTCCCAAAAGACTGTCAATCCAAATTATGAATTACATGTAACTAGATTATATAATTTATTCTCCACAAATAATATTCAACCATTATTATTATTTAGTTTCTTTTAAAAGCTTGAATTATTATTTCCATGCTATAGCTGAAACTAAAACATGAGTAAATGTTCCTTTGCACTGATTCTTAATTTATTAGGTTTCCTAGTTGAATGATGAAGGTGTTGAATGTGTAGGATGTTTTGGTTTCTTTTGCATGCACATCACAAAGAATTTGTGAAAATATGTAAAACAAGTCAGGGATGTCAAACCTTACAAAGAATTTGGTCTCATCTAGAGAGGCCTAGAACTCTTATGTTTTTCATCTAGAGGTGGCCTCATGAAATTATGTAAACAACTATTCAGTTTTTCTTTCTATCATTTTGACAAATTAGTGGTTATGCTTTTTTCGTAGGAAACTCTGCAAGGTTTCTAGAGAGGAGGCTTTAGTTGTACAACCACCCCATTGAGAATTAGAGGATTTTGTCCCCAAATGGAAGTTTTATGGGTGGTAATTTTTAATAAATACAAGATCTAGGACATTATAGTTGTTAGATAGAAGTTTTATGTTTCATGAGGACCCTTTAATGCATCCAGGTAATTTTATTCTCAGCACGACCCATTGAGAAAATTATTGTGCACCCACTTGCATGGGAACAATTCTTAGTTTAGGTTTCTTAATCTCTCCACACAACATTCAAGCCTTCTGCAACAATTTTTCAAGTTTTTGCAACCAAAATCATCAGTTAAATTCTATCTGAAAAACATTACTGCACCAAAGTTACTATATGGGGAAAAACTCTTCAAACATTTGAGCAGATGCTGCAAATTTGTCGTACCCCTATTTTATTTTGGGTCAAGGATAGTGCCTAGAGGATATGCACATTGAGTGGACTAAATGTTAGCAAAAACATAATTATGAATGATAGAGGCTAAGAACCATACCAGGCTAGAGAAGATGAGGGGAAAACAAATAACAAAATAAGTTAGATGTTAAACTTTAATTGCAATGCATAGTATTATTATCCAAGAGGTAAAATTTGAGATGTTGTATATATTAGTGCCTAATCTATTCCCCTAATCTACTAGTAAGCTAGCTCCTAGAGAATGGTAGGGCCAAATATGTCACTGCAACTATTTGTAGTTAGAAAATATGTTAGGATAATCAGACACAATGGGTATTAATGCTTCTCAAGGGTTTCGAGGACTCAGGGATACATAACTCTATCTATACTAAGATAAGCCTTCGGTTGCTTTGTCAAAAAAAAAATCATCACCTTTAGAAAACATTAGAGAAACATGACAATGTAAGTCTTCTAAAAACTTGCCACACATGTCCAGTGGCACCTTACAAAATGAGATGTGGAGATTTTAGTTCAATTTGCACTTTTGTCTACCCCTATCCTTTGGAAGGAACTTGTTGTGCTTCCATCATTAGGAAGAGGGTGTCTCTTGTTGGCAAACCTAGATGTTGATTGTTGATGATTTGGTTACTATTGGTTGGGGTGGCACATAGAGGATTGAGTTCAATTGAAAATAGAGCCTTGTAGCATCATAGATTTCAATAGAGGTGGCTAGTAATGGCGTGAGAATTTTGAATAGAAAACAAGGTGCATAAAAAGCTAGGCAGGAAGATTGAGCTCAAAGGTGGTGTCTAAGCTTGTGGTGCTGCCTGTACTAGGTAGTTATGTTCCATAGAATGGTTTGCATATATTTTGTATTTATTTAATTTGTGTGATGAATTTGATAGCTTTGTCAATGTAATGTCTCCAGTTGGCTACCTCAAAAGAATGGGAACAATTATCATAAATGCTTTCTTTTTACAATATTATATCACTTACTTTCTAGATCTATGTTATCAATGAATTTTGTAGATCTCAATTGTATGAGCTTAGGGCTCTTCTTATCGAATGCTACTTGTACTTTAATACTTCAGAATTATCATATTTATTTTCTCTTTGTGGGCTCCCATGTAATTTGCAATATGTAAAAGGTCTAATATTTTGTTCATGTCAGAAGTTCTTATCTCTGTCTATAGGAATCAGAATTCCAGTTCCAATTTAGGATTTTGTACATTTCTCCTTTTTAACCAAATGCTTCCTTTGTATTGATATATATATGCCTCAAAGACTTTTGTAGCCTATGCTGACAATAAAATTGAGTTACAAGCAAACTAGATGCTAAAAGTTTATTTCCTTCAATGCTAGATGCCCCCATAAGCTGCTACATGAATGTCCTTCATTCTTCTCCATTGTTGGTCACATACTTATTTCTACATTTGTGCCTTCCACAATTTAATAGTCTTTGTATCTGTATTAATCATTCCTCCTATTCTAATTACCACAACATTGATGTTTATGACAAACTTAGATTGGCTTTCACTGTGTTGATTTAGTGGTAGCATGCTAAGGCAAACCTTATGAAATAACTCTTGGTATCTATGCAAGGGACTGGGCTTGGTATATTGAATTCTTAACTCCCCAATACTTCATATTCTTCCATATCTCAAGTGATATTAGAACTGGTCCCTCCCAGTCTCAATTGGGAATGATATTGGCTATATTGATTTATTCTCTTTTATTGACATCCATTGATTATTCTTTCTCATGTGTATACATTGGATTCTCCATGTTGATTGGTCCCTCACATGTACTGCTAGCTGTGATTAGTTCTTGATAATTACCTCTGAATATATGTGTCTGAATGTCAGAATCATTCCTTATCGCTGAATGTGTAATGCCCCTTACATGAATTTCCCTTTTTTTTTGATATTTCTCCGCGTGGTTGTTGAGGATCCAATGAGCCAATTTTCAAAAATATTTGTTCTTCCTTCCTTGTGATTTAAATCCTTGTATGCTCTTCTCTGAACTTGTAGACTGTAATCCAAATGTCCCCCTTTCTTTAATCCTCCTCATCATTTATATACCTATTTTCCTAGAATAGACGTGACTCTTCTTTATCTACATTTAATATTTTGATTAGTAATTTCCATATTCAAGGATAATCATATATTTTCTAGTGTCAATATAATATATTACATTATAATTATATATATATATATATATATATATATATATATATATATATATATATATATATATATATATATATATATATATATATATACATACATACATACATATATATTATTATATTATTAATCACTTATGAAATATAATATATTATTATATTATTAATGACTTATGAAATAATATATATTTTTATGTTCATTATTTAATATTATTTCTTATCTTGTCATTGTTTTGTTATTCTTATTTATTCTCTATAATAAAATGTATTTTTAATATTATAAATTAATCTTATTATATATTGTATTATTTTCATACAATTATTATATCAATGTGATGTATTATAACTATATATAGTATATTTAACAATTATAATATTTGTTTATCAATTTTCTTTCTTTATTATTATTATTTTTTCAATCTTATTGTTTATTAAATTTTGATATTTATATGTAGTATTACTATCTTCTTGCATTATTATAGTGACTTCAATAGTTATTAAATAATTTATCCTACCAACATAATTATAATAATAATAATTATATTATATTATATTTATTTGATTCTATATTGAAACTTCATTAAATTGATCTCAGGAGTGGGGACATTATAGTCCACCCTTCCCAAAATTTCTTTTCCTTAAGCAATTCAAATACTCAATGGAATCATGATATTTAATCCAATAATCCTTGATGTACTGTAGTGCTTGTTGCTTTCTTTCCGTATGAGAGATGCAAAATCTTATCTAAGTTTCTTTCTAAGAGTTACAACATTCATTAGAGTGTGCTCTTAACTTCAATACTCGCCAATAATGCCCTTTATATAATCTTGATAAAATGTCCTTTCATCTTGACACTTGGTGAGCTCCTAAAAAATCATTTCTTTTTTACACTCATTGAGATTGTCCCTGATTCTTGGCACTCACCAAGGACATATACTAGAATATATGAAAACATAAAGCATGCACAAAATATATATAATTAGTGTATGAAGACACAATGTAGACACGAAGTATACACATTGATGCATGAAGACACAATGCATACATGAAGCATAAACATGTTAGACCTACATCACATGTTAGTACTTCAAAAACCATGAGAAGGATATATTCAATCTTATAATTCATTAACTTATAAGATCCGAATTGCCAATTTAAACCCTTCATAAGGAGAAGTTGTGATCAGATGCTTAGCTCTCCACTAATAGAACAACTCTCCACTAAGCACAATCTTCTCACGATTCTTCTCTTTAAGACCTTATGGATAATCAATCTTGATATATCCATCCTTACTAGGAGGGAGTTCTTCCTCATCCTAGGCCTTATGAATAACCACTCTAGGTGTACCCATCCTTACATATTCATATGATTTTCCTTAACAAGATGAACTATCCTTCAAAGAATACTTGATTCCCTACCTTACTTCCTTAAGAGTATTCAATTATAGAATATCTTGTGAAGTCACTCAAAGAGTTAGCTCTCTACCTTAATTCCACACTAGGAATTATAACATTCCATTTGAAATGTCCTTGCTTTAGTCCTTATATCCCATTTGATTCAAATGTGGAGTCCTTTACTTAGTTACTCATAACCATGTCCTGATTGGATCTGATATCTGCTATTGCCTATGCCTTGCTTGATCCACAATAGATGATATACCTTTGTTACTTAATTGGGTTTGAGAATGTTTCTCTTACTAGATTTGACATAGAATGTCTTCACTATCTGAGTTCCTCAGTTTTCTTTTTGTGTCCATATGTTATTTTCTGACTTGGACTAATGACTTGTCTCTTAATCCTTCTTTTTTTTTTTTTTTTCATTTTTTTTGTACCAAGTTCAAACACCTTATCATTTTTCCCTCTACATCATGAATGATATTAACCCTCCAGGATGGCAGGATCATTCTCTGATACCACTATAATGTCCCTGGTTGGCTACCTCAAAAGAATGGGAATAATTATCATACATGCTTTCTCTTTACAAAATTATATCACTTACTTTCTAGATCTATGTTATCAATGACTTTTATAGATCTCAATTGTACGAGCTTAGGGATCTTCTCATCGAAAGCTACTTGTACTTTAATACTTCAGAATTATCATATTTGTTTTCTCTTTGTGGGCTCCCATGTAATCTACAATATGTTAAAGGTCTAATGTTTTGTTCCTGTCAGAATTTCTTATCTCTGTCTATAGGAATCATAATCCCAGTTCTAATTTAGGATTTTTTACGTTTCTCCTTTTTATCCAAATGCTTCCTTTGTATTGATATATATATGCCTCAAAGATTTCTGTAGCCTATGTTGATAATAAAATTGAGTTACAAGCAAACTAGATGCTAAAAATTTATTCCCTTCAATGCTAGATACCCCCATAAGCTACTACGTGAATTTCCTTCATTCTTCTCCATTGTTGGTCACATACTTATTTCTACATTTGTGCCTTCCAAAAATTACTAGTCTTTGTATCTATATTAATCGTTCCTCCTATTCTAATTACCACATTGATGTTTATGACGGACTAAGATTGGCTTTCACTGTGTTGATTTAGTGCTAGCGTGTTGAGACAAACCTTATGAAATAACTCCTTGTATCTATGCAAGGGATTGAGCTTGGTATATTGAATTCTTAACTCCCTGATACTTCATATTCTTCCATATCTCAAGTGATATTAGAACTGGTCCCTCCTACTCTCCATTGAGAATGATATTGACTATATTGATTTATTCTCTTTTATTAGCATCAATTAATTATTCTTTCTCATGTATATACACTAGATTCTCAGTGTTGACTAGTCCCTCACATGTACTGCTAGCTCTGATTAGTTCTTGATAGTTACCTCTAAATATATATGTTTGAATGTTAGAATCATCCTTTATCATTGAATGGGTAATGCCCCTTACGTGAATTTCCCTTAGTTTATGATTCAAGAATCCCTTTCTTTCTGATATTTCTCCACGTGGTTGTTGAGGATCCAATGAGCCAATTTTCTAGAATATCCATTCTTCCTTGCTTGCAATTTAAATCCTTGTACACTCTTCTCTAAACTTGCAGACCGTAATCCACATGTCCCCCTTTCTTTAATTCTCCTCATCATTTATATACCTATTTTCCTAAAATAGATGTGACTCTTCTTTATCTACATTTAATATTTTGATTATTAATTTTCATACTCAAGGATAATCATATATTTTCTAATGTTAATATAATATATTACATTATAATAATATAATATATATTATTATATTATTAATGACTTATGAAATAATATTTCTTATCTTGTCATTGTTTTATTATTCTTATTTATTCTCTATAACAAAATGTATTTTTAATATTATCAATCAATCTTATTATATATTGTATTATTTTCATACAATTATTATATCAATTTGATGTATTATAACTATATATAGTATATTTAACATTTATAATATTTTTTTTATCAATTTTCTTTCTTTCTTTATTATTATTTTTTCAATCTTATTGTTTATTAAATTTTGATATTTATATGTAGTGTTACTATCTTCTTGCATTATTATAATGACTTCAATAGTTATTAAATAATGTATCCTATCAACATAATTATAATAATTATAATTATATTATATTATATTTATTTGATTCTATATTGAAACTTCATTAAATTGATCTTGGGAGTGGGGACATTACAGCCAACTTCATCTTAAGATAGAGTAATTGATGCTAAGGATAGTAGCACAGGATAGGCCCTGTCATTCAATTATAGAAGTTGAAATTGGAGTAACATGGAAAGGGTTGTGGCTTGTAGAGTTGGGAATCCTTAATGAAAAGTAGGCTTCCATCCCATGTGTGCTTCTTGAAGTAGTACATTTGAAGAAGGTGCAATATTAATCCTTTTACCAAAGGAAGTAGATCAACTTTGTGCCCGTTAATGACCAAATTTCCATGTGGGGGTGTCTCAAAAACACGGGGGATTGATTAGAGACGATGGTACATTGACTTTGTTAGCAACTCTACAACATAAGTTTCACAAGTCCATATTTATCGGTAAAAACTATAGTTGTTATTTTCTTATCTAACAAAATTTGCAAGCTATGAGCATTTAGTATTGGCCAAGTACATCTCCTTAGCATAGGATCTATCTACCCCATGATGAATAGCTATTGCTGAATCACTACTGATTTTTTCCATAATTTACCCATTAATCCATTATGTCAACATATGCTAAGAAGGGAAGGGCAATGTTTGATAAAAGATGTTGGTTGATCATCATTTCTATGACTGGGACTTCATTCTGTTCCTCCATTGTTCCCATTCTATTTGCTTAGTATATAATTCCCTCCATGTTTTTCATGTGTGTTTTCATATTGTTCCAAATCTATCACCATCCTCCTCCCTATTGTGGCCTAATTTCACACCATGTTTGCAAGCTTCCATTAATCAAATAGTTGTTCACATTTGTAGTTTGGCTTTGATACCATGTTAAATTCTAAAGATTCAGCTCAGCATGCTCGAGAACATTCAAGTGCTCAACAGGTTGGGATGAGGTTGGGGATAGGGTTTACTTGGCCACCCAAAGCTAACAGAATAGACATTTTGATCCTAGGATGAAAGGTGAGAGAGATTTTGATGCAGGATCATCTTGCATGGGAAAATTAAATTATTAGAAAAAAAAAAAAAAAAAAAAAAAAAAAAAAAGAGAAAAAAAAAATTGTCAAAATTTTTTTTTTTTTCTGATGACGGGCCACACCACCCGTACCAACTCACAACCAAAAATGCAATAATATGGAGACAAGAGAGATGACAAAATGCTTCATAAAAATTCTATTAATACTTGAAATTCATTAGAAGAGATTACATTTGAAGAGCTTACAATTCAAAAACTTGATTACAAATGATAATAGACCTTTCTTAAATAGGCACTTACCACCCAAGGCATGATTTATCCACAACATTCTAGAATCTCCACAACCTTCTACAATATCTACAACCTTCTAGAATTTCCACCTAAATACAACTAAGCACCACTATGTGGCCCAATTAGAAAATCACATTTCTTTTGTGGATCACAACAAATATTAAATGCATGATGCCACCTACACACCTCAATTAATGGAATAACAGCTATTTTTATTATTTTTCTATGCATGATGCCACCTACACACCTCAATTAATGGAATAACAGCTATTTTTATTATTTTCCTATGCATGATGCCACCTACACACCTCAATTAATGGAATAACAACTATTTATATTATTTTTCTATTTATGCCACCCATGCACCTTGAAAATAGAGATTCCTCTTTTCTCCACTTTTCCTATTTTCTATTTTTAATTATTTTCCTTCCATTTTCGTCACTTTCTCTCTCCTCCACAATTTTTTTTTTTTTTTTTTTTTTTTTTTTACAATTTTTTTTTCTCTTTTTTTTTTTTTTTTTTTTTTTCTAATAATTTAATTTTCCCATGCAAGATGCTCCTGCATCATACTCCCCCGGTAAATAGAAAAGTGTGTCCCACACTTTGATGTCAAAAGAGAGATATAGAACCATCTTCATCTTCACCACAAGCTTCCACCTCAATAGGGACAAGAAAACCAACATGTAAATCTTCCACATTTTTTTTTTTTTTTTTTTTTGCTGATGCATGATGCTCCTGCATCCGACTCCCATGGTAGAAATTTTTTTTTGTGAATATGGAGTCACAAAATGAAGTAGCCATTGTTGACATAATTTTTTTTCCTCTTCCTCCAACACATAGCTGGAACAAGTATCCGATGCTGAAATTTCTCCTTTGCAATGAACTCTATCCAAGCATAAATCTCATCCTCATTCAATCTTGTTGAATTAATCACACCTGTAATAAATCCAGCAACACCATACCTATCTTCCTTTGCATACCACACATGACTAACAAGATCCTCATGCAAAAAATCATCAATATCTTTTAAACTCATATCAAAGACAACATCCCATGATTCATAAGAATTTACCTGTTTGACATCTTCATCTTTGCTTGCCTCTTTTATGTCATCAACAATGCACGTAACTACTCCACTTGCTTGATCTCCAACGAAAGCACTATATTCTTCCTCCATTGCTACAATCTTCACATCATCTTGATCTATTTCAGGTTCATAAATCTTGTCATCTTTATGCTCTTCCTCTTCTCTTTCATCTTTTTCAACTTTAGGTTCGCAAATAATTTTCTCTTCATCCGCTTGCTCTGATACCACTGATGACGGGCCACACCACCCGTACCAACTCACAACCAAAAATGCAATAATATGGAGACAAGAGAGATGACAAAATGCTTCATAAAAATTCTATTAATACTTGAAATTCATTAGAAGAGATTACATTTGAAGAGCTTACAATTCAAAAACTTGATTACAAATGATAATCATGCATCAGATTTGGTAGTTGGCAACTTCGTACTGGCCAACACTACAAGTTTTAGCATCACCCGAGATGGCATTGCAAAATCAAAATAAAGTATGATCTCTAAAAAATGAGAGAGGTTATTGTAAGTCTCCACAACATGGTCCTATAGGAACTAGAATTACATCCATACCTCACATGAGCTTTGAGATATGCCCCGTCAAAGATCGCTACCCTATGGCATTTAGTGACCCTTAGGGACGTTTCGGTTCGGAGTGCTCGAGAATGTTTGAGTGCTCAACAGGATGGGATGAGGTTGAGGATAGGGTTTACCTAGCCACTCAGACCTAATATAATAGATAGTTCGATCCCACAACGAAAGGTGAGAGAGATTTGGCAGTTGGCAACTTTGTATTGGCCAACACTACAAGTTTCAGCATCACCCGAGATGGCATTGCAAAATTAAAATGGAGTATGATTTTTAAAAAGTGAGAGAGGTTATTGTAGGTCTCTACAACATGGTCCTATAGGAACTAGAATCACATCCATACCTCACACGAGCTTCGAGATATGCCCTATCAAAGATTGCTGCCCTATGGCATTTAGTGACCCTTAGGAATGTTTCAGTTTGATGTGCCCAAGAATGTTTAAGCACTCAACAGGATAGGAAAAGGTTGGGGATAGGCTTTAATCGACCACCTAGAGCTAAAAAAATAGACAGTTTGATCCCATGATGAAAGGTGAGAGAGATTTGGCAGTTGGAAACTTTGTATTGGCCAACACTACAAGTTTCAAAATCACTCAAGATGGTGTTACAAAATCAAAATAGAGTAAGATCTCCAAAAAGTGAGAGAGGTTACTATAGGTCTCCACAACATGGTCCTATAGGAACTAGAATCACATCCATACCTTGCATGAGCTCTGAGATATGCCTTGTCAAAGATCGTTGCCCTATGGCATTTAGTGACCCTTAGGGACATTATGGTTTGGCATGCCTGAGAACATTCAAGCACTCAAAGGGATGGGAAAAAGTTTGGGATAGGGTTTATCCAACCACTCAAAGCTAACAAAATAGATAGTTTGATCCCACGATGAAAGGTGGGAGAGATTTGGTAGTTGGCAACTTTGTACTGGCCAAAACTAAAAGTTCTAGCATCACCCGAGATGGCTTCAAAAAATCAAAATGGAGTAAGATCTCCAAAAAGTGAGAGAGGTTGTTGTAGGTCTCTACAACATGGTCCTCTAAGAACTAGAATCACATCCATACCTCACACGAGCTTTGAGATATGCCCTGCCAAAGATTGATGCCCTATGACATTTAGTGACCCTTAGGGACATTTCAGTTCAACGTGCCCAAGAATTTTTAAGCACTCAATGAGATGGGATGAGGTTGGGGATAGGGTTTACCCAGCCACTCAGACCTAATAGAGTAGACAGTTTGATCCCATGACGAAAGGTGAGAGAGATTTGGCAGTTGGCAACTTTGTACTAGCCAACACTACAAGTTTTAGCATCACCCAAGATGGTGTTGAAAAATCAAAACAAAGTATGATCTCCAAAAAATGAGAGAGTTTATTATAGGTCTCCACAACATGGTCCTATAGGAACTAGAATCACATCCTTACCTCACACAAGCTCTGAGATATACCCCGTCAAAGATCACTGCCCTATGACATTTAGTGACCCTTACAGACGTTTCAGTTCAGCATTTCCAAGAATGTTTGAGCTCTCAACAGGATAGGACAAGGTTGGGAATAGGGTTTACCTGGCCACCCAGACCTAATAGAATAGATAGTTCGATCCCACAAACCTTTTTTCACTAAGTTGCAAATTTGAGCAACTTTTACAACTTTCAACAATGCAACTTTACACAAAAAAGTGCAATTTTTACATTTTTCACTTGATTCCAATTCTACAACCTAGAAAAGGTTTAGAAACACTAAAATAAATTATTTCCAAATGCTCAGCCCTTCACCAATTCCCAAACTCCTGCAAAGTTGTTAGCATTTTTGCAATTTTGCTTTGACAACTTTTGCAATTTTTTGCAATTTTTGACATCTTAATTCCTAGACACCTAAAACTTAACCTAATAACCCTAAGGAACTTTATAACCTTCTAAAAAACATAAAAATATTTTTTTCCTTGAAAAATAACCTATATTGCTCATTTTTTATGTCTAAAAACTGGCCCATAGTGTAACAGAAGAGACTTAGTCCAAAACAATCATACCTCATCTTTTGATATGTTATAGAGGAGCGAAATAGGTATCCTAATCTTCAATTTATTTTCTTGAAGTTATGGAAAAATGTGGAGAAAAATGAAAGAGGACAACATTTAATGCTAGTGTTTCTATTGGAATTATCATTTTTTTCTTAGCTAGTGTTTTTCATGAGTTAGAGTATAATAATCTATCTTTTGTTATGATTGAGTTCAATATTTTAGTGTTCTTGTTGTTTAGTATTGAAAATCATTTGAGATTTGAGTTAGTGATGATATGAAGGCTCTAAATGGTATTCATGCTTCTTGTTGGTGTTCTTAGATCATGTTAATGGTTCACATTGATTGAGGAGAACGAATTTTTATTTATTTGGTGGTTTTTTTGGTGTTTCTTTATTTAGGGTCTAACTAATTTGATGAAGCAATAAGTTGTGATTCTTGGTGCTACTTTGGTGATACCATTGCATGCTTTTGGTTATTCATTTGGGTCCTATCCAAGTCTTGGATGACTTGATTTGGATAACATTACTGATTAAACATAATATTTATATCTTTTATTGTAATAGGCATTAGCCACCCTTGTTTATGTTTAATATTTGTAACATGTATAAATGAGATAACATTTCTATAATTGAGAGTATGTTAAGTATGCAAAGGATGTGCAAAGGAAATATATTGTATGCATTTTATGAATAATTAGAAGTTGTGCTTCTTTGGATTTGTCTTGGTATTTGAGATTTTTATCTTCTTGGTTGTAGTGGACATTATGTCAACTCTCTTGTAATCAAGATTATATTAGTGAACCCAACTAAAGGCAAAATCTAAGATTTATTGTAAGAAATGTTCTCTATATAGCATGTCCATAAACTGGGTCATATGCCTCTAGATGTAAGTGGATTGATTTTTTAATCTACTTTAAAAAAAAAATTAGGAGTACTTTTTCATAGTACAAATATCTTATGGTTTTGGCTCCCACTAGGTTTTCCCTAATAGGTTTCCTCAAGAACATATATGATGCAAAGCCCTCCACTATCACCTTAAATAGACTAACTCAACTTGAGGATTCAACAATATAACTTGGAATCAACTCAAGGAATCCATCCTACTCAAAGATCAAATGGAGTTCTCTAACTTGGTAGATTACTTCCTCAACCATGCTCATGAGTTCTCATTGTGTCAATCCAATCTATTCAAACTCCAATACCCTCTTGGGTTACCTAGTGCACCTAGTGTACCTAGTGCCTCCAACATACCAAATATCTAATCAAGCTTCCCACATTGATGCTAACACCTTGGATAACCTTTTCAAGGCCTATCTACCATGATCCAACTCTTCACCAACTCCAACCAACTCATCTTTTAGCATTTCACACTTTAGCCCTCCTAGGCCTACCTAGTAGCCCTATCAGACAAAAATCTACAAATTTCATGAAATGTTTCCAAAAAACCTAGTAATTAATTAACTTTCCAAATACCCTTTTGGGAGTTATAAAACCCCTATCAATCTCAAACCTTCACCTCTTGACTGGTGAACCTTTCTATTGCTGATTGCACATGCATTTAGGCCTAATTAGCCTACCCCAACAAAGGAACCCTATCCTCCACTAATATCCAAGACTCCCCAACCTAAAATAGTATTTCTAGACCTCTTAAGACACAATATTATCAAACTTCCAAAGTATCACCATTCATCAAACTCCCAAATCAACAAACCCTCACTATTTGAAAAACAAACCAAGGGTTTTGTAGAAAATACACCTCCAATTCACTCACAAATCTAAACAAGGTTCAAACACCTTACAATCCATCTAAAAAGACCTTTCCAAACCTTGGTTACCCTATCCATCCCTCAAATCTAGTGTGGGAGCACCTAGGTAGGCTAAAGGGTAGACCTAGGGCTTCTTTGGTGTTTTTGGCTTGGAGTGATGCTAGCCACATCACTAGAGTAATAATAGGATCAATTTAGTCATAATGTGAGGTTAGATAGGCTAGAAGAGCCCCACAATGTAATATTGCTCCTAATTGCTCATTTGGTTCAATATAGCATTTTTAGGTTTTGAGGGCCAAATAAGGTAATCAATTGTTTTAGGGTCATTATTAGGTGTCTTGGATCCATATTAGGCCTTTTGAAAAGTTTGGTAGCAAGTTAAGCAAGTTTGTGTAAAAATTTTGCAAAATTGCAAAAATTGCTCATTTCTTGCAAAGTTGTCATTGACAACTTTTGCAACTTTTATGCAAAAAGAGAAACTTCTTCATGGGAGCCCTTCAACCATTTAAAATAGTTGTAAATGTAAATTCTAATCCTATATAAGGTCAAACTTAACCTTTTCAAGGGGCTGGAAGAAGGAAAACTAACAATGTATGGATTGTAATCAACATTTTGTTTATTACAATATTCACTTGCTTTGAGTGTTTTTTTCATGCTTTGCAAAGATCAGACTTAGGGTTTTTTGAGTTGGAAGTTTTAGTGGTTTTTTTCCTTCATCTTTTAAAAAATTTTTTGTGTTGTTACAGAGAGTTTGGTGTGTTCAAATAAAATATTTTGAAAGTTAGCAGGTTGCTGTTATGAACTGGGCAGCCAGAAAAAAATGGAGTCGTAGGGCCATTTCCCACTGTATAAAATGTATGACCTCTTGGGATTTGGAACTAGACTCCTTATACATTATGTAAAAAAAAGGAGAGCCCATGGGAATCATAGCAAGCATTTTTAGCGTGATGCCCTAGGCAAGCAAACCATGTTTGGTTAGGGATCACAAATTTGAAAAAGAGCATTTGGAATGGATTGAAAGGTCTGATTCTTCAATCCAAGAACATGGTGAGTAAGCATATGGTGAGGGATAACTCCAATCTAAAGGAGTCTTGGTAAGGATTTTAAGGAGATTTAAAACCCAAAGAGCACCAAAATCCCTAAAACCCTCAAATTAAGCCTAAAATTGTGCTTGGGTTGTACAAACAAGTTGGGGGCTTAAGAGTTACAAAATCTTCAAGTATTCCAAAAAGGGTATCCAGAAATGTGATTTTTTGGCCTTTGTTAAGGGATTTTTCAGAATATCTTAGTTTTAGTGCATTTGGAGGGCTAATTCTTGTAGCCTTTTTCCAAGCAACTAAGTACAAATTAACTTGTGGATTTCAATTTGCATAGGGTTTTGCACTTTTTGGGTGTAGTACATTGATGAGTAACCTAAGGAATGACTAGGTATTCATTTGACCAAATGGAAAGGTCCAAGGAGCATTGGGGTTATTTGTGTGATTGTGCAAGTTTGAGCAATCTTGTACTAACCTGTTGATGTGCACTAGTTGAAGAAGTGGGATCTCTTTGATAGAATCCTTAGAGGAATAAGGTGTGAAATAAGCCCTATTTTATTAGGTGGAATACCTAAGAAGACCATAGAAAGCTTAGGGTTTGTGAGAAAGATTGGTTGTCACATCGAGACCATTCCCAACCATGACCGGTATGGGACTGGTTTCCCTTAATCAACAATTTTCCATCTTTTTGGGTTCTTCAAAGAATTCATCTAAAATCCCTACATATATTAACTATATTAAAAGGATCTATTATTCATTTGACTCACCACACCAATCACTAGAAACTCATTGGTGGGTGAGTCAAGGCACTTAATAAAGTCCTTACACTAATGACTATCTATAGTCATAATACAAGCACAATCACTTATACCAATGATTTCCTTCACTTTATCACCAAAAAAAACATTGAAGTTAATGCATAAAAATGTAATGTAAATAAAAGAAAATGTATTTAGACCAAGTTTCAACCAAGTTCACATTTATATATTCAAACAAATTTGTTGTTATTGGGACTATACCCATGGGATAGTAAGCTTCATAAAATGCAAAAAAATTGAATTCTATTCATAAAACTTCCATCTTAGGTTCCATCACATATTTTATCATTATGGATCATCTCTCCCTTATTACATATTGTCCTTGGTACCTTCATGGTCTCCTTCATAGGTCCTGGTGTACCTTGTAGTTTCGTGTGTCCACTTGGTGCCCCTACACCAATATATGATGTTACGTGTTATGTATTATGTATTATGTGTTACAAATCTTGTATTATTATTTATCTTTTAGATATTTGATTTTTTTAAGTGGTTGGAATTATTATATTTGGCATACAACTGAATCACCCCCTCCCTCAGATGTGCTTGTCTCTTCCTAGGCCTTAAAATTGGTATTATAGCCAAGTTCTTTTAAAGATGTTTGATCACTTAACATGGTATTTGACATGGAAATTTTACAAAATGATGGTCCTAAGTTTGATGGAACCAACAACCTAGTTTGGAAGAATGGTATGACTACTTATATGATATGTATGGAAGATGAATATTGGGATATTAGTGACAAGCCTTATGATATACCAAATTATCTATCAAATGCTACTACAAATCAAATGAAGCAACTCAAGAAAAAAACATGATAGCAAGTTAATATTTGATTAGTGCCTTGTCTGATATAGAGTATTCTCACATCTATGGATCAATGATAACCCATGAGGCATGGAAAAGCTAGAAACTATTTGTAAAGGTGACAGGTATGTTAAGCAACCTGAGTTGTA
Organism: Cupressus sempervirens; assembly: GCA_028749045.1. NCBI lineage: Eukaryota > Viridiplantae > Streptophyta > Pinopsida > Cupressales > Cupressaceae > Cupressus > Cupressus sempervirens. The sequence goes on from CM053792.1 coordinate 520,785,149, forward strand.
GGGTCTTTAAGGGAAGTATGAAGATATAAGGGTGAGTGGAAGTGAACTATTTCAACATTTATGTAGAGAGTGAATGATATAGTTTCTTCAATTATAATTAGAGATGGTACCTTATCGATGATGATGAACATGATTAAAATTATGATGCTAAGTGTCAAAATTTTCTCAAGGCAAAAAATTAAAATGACAAGATCTAGTAGCTCAATCGATAACACAAATGAGAGAGATGAAATGATTTGATCATTAAATGACTAGATTCAATTATTATCAATAATAAAAATATGTATGGATGTAATACAGATAGATCTTCCTAAATATATAGGTAATGCCTGATAACAAGGAGTGCTACTAGTGATAACCTATCAAGTAGACAAGGTGTAATCACATGTCACCTAAAGGTGGAACATCATCCATTGTACAACAAAGTATGTGTAACATGTGAAACAATGAGAGAAGTATAATGTGGTAAGAACACAAAGGTGGATCTCACAAACAAATAGGTGTGAGATGACAATAAGTGCATGTGGATTTCTCCTACAATATGTGCTAAATAATGTGTTGACTCCTATGAAAACTAATATGAAAATGTTGTATCTTAAGTAAACATAATTAAAGTGTAATTAGTAATTAATTCCACCAATACCCCTCCCTCCACCCCAACTTGTGAGAACATAAACATGATTACGTCTAAAGGGAAAAAGGAAGGCTACAAATCAAACATTGATGAACCACCTATGATGAAATAGAAATGTTTGGGTAGCACTTCTAGCAACATGTACAAAAAGGGTAACAGAGCTTGGGCAATGCTTCAAGTAGCATGCACAAATAGTAAGAGAGTGTAGCAGATGAGAAGCACTTGGACAAAGGGGGATGATGGAATGAGGCTACATGCATAGAGACCAGCTTATATCCAAAAACTGTGAAAGGGGTTAAAAATGAGTGTATCTTGAAACCACAAATGTTCCAATTGTTGGCCAACACACATACTTGTTGTATAGTCATGGATATTGTGATCATTCATGAACTTGAACAACTGACACCATGTTAGAAATAGTGTTGTGCAAAAGGACTGCAAAATAGAGGGAAACGGCCATCAAATATGCATGATTTAAATAGCTACATTAAATAGCCCTTTACTTCATAAATCACTTCAACTCAATCATTATGTTGTATAGATAACCTCATCATATGTCACTTGAATGAGGGACAAATCCACAAAATTAAATCTTAAAATGTAACAATAGAGGACAAACCTCATGGAACACACGTGGGATGAATATATATAATCAAGTATTAACCCTTTCCAACATCCCAACTTTATGATAATAATTTACTAGTCAAAGTCCAACAAATTGGAATGCAATGACTGTAAGTATTCTTGGGTATCTGTTACAAGCAACCATGGTTTGGAAGCAAATTAAGAGTATTAGTCTTGTAGCCAAGAAAATGAGCTCAATAAAAACTTTTGAGATAGTCATCTCATGATGATCATGGATAAATCATTTCTAGGTTCTCTTACTTGTTTTAGAATATACTAATTATATTTCATATTGATCAACTCTAGAAAGAAACTGATTTGAAAAGAATAATTTTCTATGAAACTGCATCAATAATTTAAGAAAGGACACATGGAAGTCTCTTGTTTTCAAATTTGAACCCAAAACACATAATGCAATAAAATTGTAGAAGGAACATAACAAAATAAATGTAATCTCACGAGGGCACAACCCTCTATACTAGACTCTATTAGGCTACAATAGTTAAAAAGGGTGGTAAATGAAAAGAAGCTACATTTGCAATAAGATCAACAATAATGTCCGAAGGCCTATCATTCCCCTTCTACTTTAGAAAATGTGAAAAATGAAATTTTATTACTCACAAAGATTCTCCAACTCAGAATGAATAATTCTATATTTTTGTTCTATTCTTAATGAGTAAATGGGTTATTACCAATTAAATCTTACACTAAAAATTTCTCTATGTTGTTCATTTTAAAAATGTGAGTGTGCAATAATTGCTCATAGGGTTGCTACAAACTCAATGGGTTACCATGAGAAGAAATTATTTATTTCATAAAATTACTGTATCTACTCATTGAAGAATCAATATCTTCTAGTATTGTTCTTTAAACTATACTATGATGAACATAGCAATGCCATAAGAAAAGCATTGATTCTAAATGTTATCTCAAGGGATAATGAAAACAAGTTGATATGTCTCTGTTTGTTTCCATTGATGAAGAATAGATTTATTTCATGGTGTGTATTGATTACACATGAAAGTCTTATTTAATTGACTTGAATGTTTATGTAATGGTATATGTTAAGAAGAGTACCAGTGCTATTGAATTACCCCATGGATGTAGGTGGAGGTTTGGGTAAGCCAATACATGGATAGAGGGGGTATAAAGTGTAGACTGTAGATTACATGTTGGCATCATCCACTCCAACTCCCAATTGATGGTAGCTACAAATTATTCTACTCCGCATCCTTGGGGTTGCTAATTGAGATAAGCTTGGCAAATCCTCTATGGCTGACACTGTGTTCTGTTGATAGTCATTTAAAGTCCATTGCATTGTGTTTAAATGTTGGATGTATCACCTTAGTAATAGTTCATAGGAATAATAAAATAGAAAAATGAATGATGAAATTGTTGTTGTAAGTAAAGACCTGTGATCGCTATTAATAATGCCTATGCATGATGTGTGTAAGAACACTTAGTTACTAGTTCTTGTGACCAGGAGTGAACCAAAGATCATACACTTTGGTCTTAATGCTTCCAAATAGAAAAAATCTAAAAAATTTATAAGAAGTGTTTTATAAGTTTATGATTTGGATATAAATTTGTTTTGGAGTTTATCTAAAATAATTATAGATGACAAAACAAATAAAAGATAAAATCATGTTAGTCATAATATCATTATTGGTAACAATACTCCAAATGAAAAGAATTATTATTTTGAGCTTCTAGCAATGATCAAGCAGCTTACTGAATGGCTTGATGAGTCTTGAAAACTTCTCCCATTGTATCCTTGCTTTGGCAAGTTTGAAGTTTCTGGTTACATGCACACAATCATGACTTTACATCACAAAGCATTCACATTCTAACAATTTTCATGTTCTTTCATTACATTTTGATCTAAACAAAAAATCCTAAACTTTCACTTATTCAAATGACTAATCTAAAAATGGGTCCTATTAAAGAATCTAATATAAATTCAAACAATGTATCTAGATTCTAAACAAATCAAAACATAAAATTTGTGATTTAAACTTATCTCATCACTTACACATAATAACAATACCCACCTTTTCATGTGGAGAGTCTTGGGGGAGAGTTTGCAACATTGTATTTTGGATCCAATTGATCACTTTTTCTCTCTCTCACTCTCTCCCTATTCAATCTAATGAGCCAACTAGATCTGCTCTACATTTTAATGTCTCAAGTATTGCCTCGTGGTCTGACTGGTGAACTTTCCAAAGAATCTTATTATGTGATTTTCCACCATATTTTATGAAGTAGACATTTGATGTGACAAAAAGGTTTGAATAATGAAGAATCTTCCTCTTTGTTTGCCAATCCTCAAATAACCACAAGTTAGGGTTCTTCATAGAATATCATCTAAGCCATGTGCCAGTTACAACCACCGCACTGACATGGTACTCTAAACCTTGACCATCTATAACTATGTGATCCAAATTTTTTTTGGCTTGGACACAACAACACAAATAATAATCTATCCCTTCTTCATTGTCTTCAGGTGCAATAATAGCAAAAACATGGCCTGTAGTGACATATATATTAAATGCGGTCATTAATTCAAAAAATATTTAGGTAAAAGTTATAAAGTTATATATTGAAATTACAAAGATATATAAATATATATATTACTAGGTTGTACTAGATTAGACAAGCAGTCAAAGTCAATAAATGAAACCTTCTCTACCATTTACAGTGCTTGTGGGGGAAGATAGGTGTCAATTGGGTCCAAAACTCGTATATCCCATTTGTCCACCCATTCAGTTGACTCACACTCATCCCAATTTTCCTTTTCACATGATGGATAATAGCATGCCATTTTTCATGTGTGGATACTCCATGAACCTACATCAAAGCTTCTAAAGGAGTGCAACTCACTGGATCCTATTAGTGTATAACAATCCTCATATGGTGCAATGTTAGTATTATCTATCAACCAAAAAAAATCTATGAACCATAGATTCACCTTCCTTACTAGGATCCATTGGAGCATTACACCACTGGACGATGGATTTTGCATCTATCAATATTGCTCCATCTTTGTACTTTAGTTCTTCATGAGCTAAGGATCTTTTGATGCATGCACTTGCACCATTGTGCTCTCCCTTTTCATGACTATCCTCTATGAAATTGCACATATATTGAATTCTACACAACGTATGCATCCTGCTCAACCAATAGAAAATCCGTGCATTCTTAAATTGAGATGTGCAATTGTCTAACCAAATAATGTGTTGATGATATGGTATGCCCCTATTAGCCAAATATCCATAAAATAGTTGAAAACAACCCTACACAAACTCTGTAGAATGTGATCAATCATTGTTGATATAAAAATGGTACTCCCTCAAAATCTTCATGTCATCCTTTGTACTTATAGGTGAATACATGAATGTTATGTAAACAAATGTGGAAACCTATTGAGAAGTATAATACTTTGCTTGCACCTCATTTTGTGGTTCTAATGTGTAGTTCTCTGTGAAGTCTATAACCAAAACAATGGTATTCAGTGGAAACATATCCTTGCACAACTTGAATTGTAAATCTAGCCGTCGAGCTCTCTATGTGTATGCCTTGCATAATCATAAATAATATTTTCACAAAAAATCTTCATGAACTCATACACTAGAACCTTTTCAATGACTAAATCACATCTTTTACCTTGTTTCCCATCTTTTAGAGCATATGTCCCTATCTTAAATTTTTTGTAATCTACTATTTCATTTTCAATTGCATATGTACTATCCATATGTTCACAAGTAGATAAAAGTTGAAAAGAACCACAAAATAAGCATGTACCATTCAAACATGATATCTTTTAAAATTGTTGGTTGTCCCCTATTTCACATAAAATGTTGGACATCAATTCCCTTGAAGATCTTGGTGGTTCATTTATGTTATAATCCTACAAAACAAACTTAGAAGACAAAAACACACACATATGCCTAAAAACATCAAGATGGTTAGAAAATTCAATATGTATCCTACAAAAACAAGTTGTGTGTGTGTGGTTTATCTCGACATAAAAAGGTTTATCCATCTCAAAAAATCTTTGAATTATTCAAATTTGAGGATACAAACCAATAAATTTTGCAAAAAATTGTGTCTGAGTTGAGTACAAAAAAAGTTTCGCATGTGGGTCGTGATTTTGGCTACCAATCCTCCTTCTTACAACATCTCTTTGATTAGGGGAAATACATGTTTTATTTTTCCAAAAATATTCGATCAATGATTTCAAAGCTTCACTAATTTCTTTATCCTTTCGTAGTAGTCTACCACTAAATGTCCATAACTCATTTTTTGATGGATCTTCCAATCTCTCATGCCTTAGCATGGCTCTCCATAGAGTACCCCTACCAATTTTCAATTTTTTTCTTGTCTTTCTCATGAGTCAAGCTTTTTTCATTTGGGTACTTACTATTGTCGATGTAAGTACTTGTCTTGTGATATTACTATCTTTGGCACATGATTTAGAACCCACTTTGTCATAAGAACTCATTAGATTCTTTACAATATTTTTGTCATTTGAATCGTCCATTGTTCTTAGCCCAAGAATCTCTATGATAGGCCTAAATTTTAAATTCTTCATCATTTCAACAAATAATTGGTATTGACCTATAATATTTAATTCTTCAAAAAATAATATCCACATATGATTGACTTTTCTTTGACAAGTACACTTGCTAATCTTGTCAGGCATTGATTTCAAAATGTTAGTATCCATATCAATCAAATATTTTGGTCTTCTAAAATGAATTCTAGGAGGTGTTATAATCTCTTCCATTCGCTCAACATTTTGAACATCAACATAAGGTTGAGTGTATTGTGTACCTTGAACCGAAGATGATGTGCCTTGGCAATAAGATGAAAAAGATGGAATATCACCTACTTGATATGTTGATGTTGTGCCTTGAACATGACATGATGGAGTGTGTACATCGTCAGATCTATAAATTAGTGTCCTTTCAACATGAGAAGATGATATGACTCCAACATTGGAAGATGGTGTAGCTTCACAATTCAATTGTCTTCTTGAGCATAACAGTCTCATTCATTCTCTTTGTCTTTCCAATTCTTCCTCTTTGTTTCTTTGTATCAGTGGTTCTTGATCCTCTTTGAAAGTCAATTATTCATTATTTATTTGCAATTTTCTTTGTTCACATAGTAGTTTCACTTTATCTCTTTTAATTGCCAAATCTCTCTCCCTATCTTCATTTGTTTGAGTTTTTAGTTTCTTCCTGCATGATGATGATTTCTACATGTCAAATTATTCAAACATCTGAATTACTTACAATGTGTAAATTACAAATCATTAAAATACATATAAAAATTACAATTATTTCAATGAATACACAATATATATCAAACAACTTACCAAATTTCTAACCATTCTGAAATAACATTTCATTCAAACATACAAATTTCGATGAATTCATTATATATTAAACAACATGTCAAATTATAATCAAATTTGTATCTATATATCAACAAACAATATTTAAAAAGGATTGCACTAACCTTTTCTATAGAAATAATATTCAAAAAGCCTTCAAATAGTGTATCCAATGATTGAATTTGGTATTTTCTAGCTTCAAAAAGTCTTCAAATAGTGTTTGCTAACTTCCAATAGCTTAAAACTTGTGTTTTCTATCAAAACAATAGAATACACAATAGACAAAAAGTAGAGAATGGATGAAATGGGACCCAAACTTGCTTTGTGAGCATTTTTGGGTGATTTGACATAGTACATAGGCACTATGTCAAAACACATCTCTCCCTATCCCACCATCCCCCATCCCCTACTCTCTCTCTCAATCTCCCTCTCCTAGTCCCTCTCCCATTGCCTACTCTCTCTCTCCCTCTCCTACTCCCTCTTCCATCGCCTACTCTCTCACTTTCTCTCTCCCATCCCCTACTCTCTTAATCTCTATCCTCTCCCATCCCATACTCTCTCTTGCTCTCTCTCTCTCCTCTCCCATACCTTACTCTCTCTCTCTCTCACTCTCTCTCCTCTTCCATCCCCTACTCTCTCTCTCCTTCTCCCACCCCTACTCTCTCACACCCTCTCTCCTCTCCCATCCCCTACTCTCTCTGTCTCACACACTCCCATCCCCCCTCTCTCTCTCCCATTCCCTAGTCTCTCTCTCTCCCTACTCTCTCTCCCCTCTCCCATCCCCTACTCTCTCTCTCAATCTCCATCTCCCACTACCTACTCTCTCTCACCCTCTCTCCTCTCCCATTCCCTACTCTCTAGATCTCTCACACACACTTCCATCCCCCTCGCTTTCTCCCTCTCCCACTACCTACTATCTCTCTCTCTTACTCTATCTCTTTCTCTCTACTCTCTCTCTCCCATCCCCTACTCTCACTCTTTATCCCATCCCCCTACTCTCTCTCACACTCTCTCCCATCCCCTTCTCTCACACTCTCTCCCATCCCATTCTCTCTGCCACCCCTTACTATCTCTCACTCTCGCACACTCTCTCCCATCCCCTACTCTCTCTCTTACACACACTCCCATCCCCCCTCTCTCCCTCTCCCACTGCCTACTATCTCTCTCTCACTCTCTCTCTCCCTCTCTACTCTCTCTACCATCCCCTACTCTCACTCTCTCTCTCTCTCCCATCATGTTCTCTCTCTTTGCCACCCCCTACTCTCTCTCACTCTTTCACACTCTCTCCCATCCCCTACTCTCTCTCTTACACACACTCCCATACCCCCTCTCTCTTCCTCTCCCACTCCCTCTCCCACCACCTAGTCTCTCTCTCACATCTGCTACTCTCTCTCTCTTGGTCTACTCTCTCTCCCCTCTCCCATCCCCCCCTCTCTCTCCTCTCCCATCCCCTACTCTCTAGATCTCTCACACACACTCCCATCCCCCCTCTCTCCCTCTCCCTCTCCCACTCCCTCTCCCACCACCTACTATCTCTCTCTCTACTCTCTCTCTCTCCCATCCCCTACTCTTACTCTCTCTCCCATCACCTACTCTCTCTCACACTCTCTCCCATCCCCTACTCTCACACACTCTCTCTCCCATCCCCTACTCTCTCTCTCTACCACCCCCTACCCTCTCTCACACTCTAACACTCTCTCCCATCCCCTACTCTCTCTCTTACACACATTCCCATTCCCCCTCTCTCTCTCTCCCCCATCCCCTACTCTCTCTCCCCTCTCCCATCCCCTACTCTCTCTCTTTCATACACACACACACTCCCATCCCCCCTCTCTTTATTCTCTCCCATCCCCTACTCTCTAGATCTGTCACACACACTCCCATCCCCCCTCTCTCTCCCTATCCCACTCCATCTTCCATCGCCTACTATCTCTCTCTCTCTCAAGTTCTCTCTCTCCCTCTCTACTCTCTCTCTCCCATCTGTTACTCTAACTCTCTCTCACACTCTCTACCATTCCCTACTCCCACTCTCTCTCCCATCTCATATGAGCTCTCTCTGCCACCCCCTACTCTCTCTCACACTCTCAAACTCTCTCCCATCACGTACTCTCTCTCTCTCTCTTACACACATTCTCATTCCACTTCTCTTTCTCCCTCTCCCACTCCCTCTCCCACTGCCTACTCTCTCTCCCTCATCCCCTACTCTCTCTCTCCCCTCTCCCATCCCTACTATCTCTCTTTCATAGACACACACACTCCCATCCCCCCCTCTCTCCTCTCCTATCCCCTACTCTCTAGATTTTTCACACACACTCCCATCCCCCCTCTCTCTCCCTCTCCCACACTCTCTCCCACCACCTACTATCTCTCTCTCTCTCTCTCCCTCTCTACTCTCTCTCCCATCCCCTACTTTCACTCTCTCTCATACTCTCTCCCATCCCCTACTCTCACTCTCTCTCTCCCATCCCATATGAGCTCTCTCTACCACCCCTACTCTCTCTCACACTCTCACACTCTCTCCCATCCCCTGCTTTATCTCTCTTACACACATTCCCATTCCCCCTCTCTCTCTCTCCCTCTCCCACTCCCTCTCCCATCCCCTACTCTATCTCTCCCCTCTCCCATCCCCTAAACTCTCTCTTTCACAAATACACACTCCCATCCCCCCTCTCTCTCCTCTCCCATCCCCTACTCTCTAGATCTCTCACACACACTCCCATCCCCCCCCTCTCTCCCACTACCTCTCCCACCACCTACTATCTCTCTCTCTCACTCTCCCATCCCCTACTCTCATTCTCTCTCTGCCAGCTCTACTCTCTCTCACACTCTCTCTCCCATCCCGTACTCTCTCTCTTACACACACTCCCATCCTCTTGTATCTCCCTCTCCCACTGCCTACTCTCTTTCTCTCCCATCCCCTACTCTCTCTCTATCTCTCTTTCCCCTCTCTCATTCCCTACTCTCTCTCTTTCACACACACACCCATCCCCCCCTCTCTCCTCTCTCATCCCCTACTCTGTCTCTCACTCACTCTTCCTCTCCCACTCCCTACTCTCTCTCACTCTCACTCTCACTCTCACTCTCTCCCTCTCTACTCTCTCTTTTCTACTCCCTACTCTCTCTCACATTTACATTCTCTCCCATCCCCTACTCTCTCTCTCTCTTACACATTTCCATCCCCCCTCTCTCTCCCTCTCCCACTCCCTCTCTCACCACCTACTCTCTCTCTTCCCCCCTCTCCCATTCCCTACTGTCTCTCTTTCACACACATGCGCTCCCATCCTCCTCTCTCTTGCTCTCCCTCTCCCACTCCGTCTCTCATTGCCTACTCTCTCCCCCATCACATCCCCTACTCTCAATCTCTCTCTCCCATCTTGTAATCTCTCTCTCTCTCTTCCCATCCCCTACTCTCAATTTCTGTCTCCCATCTTGTACTCTCTCTTTGCCACCCCTACTCTCTCTCCCATCCCCTATTCTCTCTCTTATACACATTCCCATTCCCCCCATCCCCCTACTCTCTGTCTTATACACATTCCCATTCCCCCCCTCTCTTATACTCTCTCTCTCTCCCCTCTCCCATCTCCTACTCTCTCTCTTTCACACACTCCCATCCCCCCTCTCTCTTCCTCTCCCACTCCCTCTTCCACTTCCTACTGTCTCTCTCTTAGTCTCTATCTCTCTCTCTCTCTACTCTCTCTCCCCCATCCCCTACACTCTCTCTCCCCTCTCCCATCCCCTACTTTTTCTCTTTGCCACTCCTACTCTCTCACACTCTCTTGCATGCCCTACTCTCAATCTCTCTCCCCCATTTTGTAATCTCTCTTTGCCACATGTACTCTCTCTCACACTTCCTCTCTCTCCCATCTTGTACTCTATCTACCAACCCTACTCTCTCACTTCCTCTCTCTCCCATTCCCTACTTTCTCTCTATATCTCTCTCGCACACACACACACACACACATAGCTATCCCCCCCCCCCTCTCCATTGATCTTGCTTTGCATCTCTTATTCCCTCTTTATGCATTATTTAGGACTCAATAGTGCATGCACACTAGAGCATGCATGTGCTATTGAGACCCAAATTCAAAAATCTTTAAATAATACACACGCACTATAGTGCACATGCACTATTCAAATCTTTGCATTAAACCAAGCCTATGTTGGAGATCCAACCCAAAGGTTTGGAGTTTATAAATTGGTCTGAGATGTGTTTTGCTACAAATATACAAAAAATGATTGATTTTTCTTGTGTGCTCTCTTTCAAGATTCCTTGTGGTTGAGCATTGATAAGATTAGGTCACATGACATTGTCGGTCTTTGTGTTAGCTATATAACCATATAATTTATTTTTAATTTGAACTATTTCGAGCCTTTCATCTATAATTTCTTTTGACTGTATGTTCATTTTTTGTCAAAAACCAAAATGTACTAATTGGGCTATAGATTTTAGCTCATTCATTGAATTTTGTAACAACTTAGTTTTTTAGAAACTAGTCTCCATTCTACACACTTTGAAAAAAAGAAGTTTTGATTTTAGATTAGTTTTCAATCATTTCTAGGGGGAGCACATAGATATTTCACATTTTTGGGATGTGTCTAGTTAAAAAATTCATTTAAAAAATACACATTATAAAATTACCCAAAAATTTTGGGATAAACTACATAGTGTTAAGTAACTTTTGACCAGAGCAATTAAAGAATTTTTTTAAAAAAGTTAAAATTTTAGGGCGGCCACACTTTGTACTGTGTTATGTTTTTTTGGAATAAACAATACCACTTTCTATGGCTCCCTTTTTTGAGGACCTAAAACTAAACCATTTTGAAAAAAAAATAGTAGTTTAGAAACTAGATTCAAAGGACTACTACTTTTTTTTTTGTCATATCTTAAAATTTAGAGTGTAACTATCTTCAAATTCTTGTTGAAGTTCAAAAATTGCTAATTTCAAAAAAAAGATTTCTACTTATACCCCCCTTTTGGCACCACAACTTGGAGCACTTACCCAAAAATTTGTGTTTGGATTGTCCCCTAATGAAAAGTAGATAATAGATAGATGTCAAAATGAGAGAAGGCTTCCTTATATACTAGTCTAGGGCACAAACTTATAGAGAGGCCAACATAATAGAATTAAATTCCAATTAGGCCTTAACCCCTAGAAATGATCTTGGATTTAAAGCAATTAAGGTTTTACCATTCTAAAACCCAAAAAATCCAGCTTGGAAGTAGGAAAACCAACTTTCTAAAGCCCGATGTCCCAAAACCTTTGGAATCTCAAATTTGGACCTAGGGTCAAGGTCAAGGTCAACTTTGACCTAGGTCAGGGTTGAGGTTTACCTTGACCTAGGTCAAGATTGAGGTTGACCTTGGCACAAAAGGTCATTCTTGACTTAGAAAGTTAAAGATCTCAGACCTTTAGGAAATTAGGCTACTAGAAAAGAGTTGGAAACATGAGAGAGAAGCAGAATAGGGGCAAAAATCCTAATCCAGTCAAATACCAACAAAAGGGGCTTGATATGACCCCAGCCCACCTATTCGAATGACTAAACTAGTCCTAAATTGAAGTGCTTCTATTTTTTTGATGATACATTTAGACCCCAATTTAGTAAGAGTATGGACTTGATGCAAACTCTTGGTAAAGGAAATCTTAATGAAAACATAATCTTATTGAAATCAAAGGGACAAAGAAACTCTCAAGCCCCTAGGGACTCAAGTCTTTATCAACTCCAAGATCACAATAAGAGAGACACCTCTAGAAGAGGAAGAGAGAGAGAGAGAGAGAATCTCACCCAATGAGAAATTATGTCCCATTGTGAACCACACAAGAAAACAATACAACTAGAAAGATGGAATTGAACCACCTAGTGAATGTGGCTACACACTAGTCAACCCATCAAAGATTTACCCTTAGGAATACTCTATTATATAAGAATAAAACCAAAAGGAAAAGAGATCCAACCTTAAGGACAACTTCAACCTTAAGGGATCAAAATTTTTGAAACTAGAAGGATCAAGAGATCCTATAAAAATTAAAAATCCATGCTTTAAGGATTAATCACTAATCCATAAAGGGAGAGAAGTAACTTGAAAATATATATTGAAAGTGTATGTGTGCAACAAGTGAGCAGAGTGTATGCCCCCATGTTAAAGTCATTGCTAACACTTTAACAGGAGCAATGACTTGAACATAAACATAATCAAATCCATTGATTACATTTCCACTAATAGATGCCCCCAAACAAAGATAAATCAAGAGAAATACATTAGAAACTGTAACGCCTTGCCAAGGGATCCAAAAGAATTAACCTAAAGTTTCACTAAGTTTGGTAGTATTTTTTTTTTGAAACATAAGTTAAACTATTCACAACATACACATAGTAACAGAAGCAATAACAACATTCAACTGAAAGTATACATAAACATACATAACAGGTTACATTCCTTAATGTTGGTGTAAATAGGTATTTACTATTTACACTTTACTTAAGTTAGCTTAGGTTAGTGCATTATTTTATTATTTATTATTATTTTATTTCTCTTTATGAGACACTTAGGAGTTTGTGCATCTTCTACAGTTGTCATGTAGACAACATAGAAGTATGCCACTCTATTTATGCACATGGTGTCTACACTACATGAGTTTGCATTATTCCTTGAGTTGTCATGTAGACAACACAATTTTTCACACTCCTAATTTAGCACATGTTGTCAACAACATTGATGTGCATGTTCTCACCTTTGTAGGCTTATCCTCACATCATTGCACTTACTTCCGTTCATAATGGAGGATAACCCATGTTTGGTGGACATGTGCCTAGTTGTTGGACTTATCATGGTGCTGATTCTGAGGCACTCTAGGTGCATCTCAAAGGCCCTAGTGTACTTGTACAGAACAACATAGAGTTGAATACTATACAGTTATTCTGATCATACTTTGGTCTAATTTGTGCTTGTGTTTTGAGTTCCTTGGTCTTGGGGAAATTCTGCTCTAATGTAGATTCTTACATGGTATCGAGCTGAGGGAGATACTCGTCACATAGCCTTTGGAGACCTCGTTGCTTCATCTCTTTAAGGGACCTGATTTAGATCTAGAGCATCAGCTGAAATTGGGAGCATCTAGAGCCAAAGCAAACCTTGCCATTGTGTTTGGAGCAAAGATTCGGTGAAGATTGATGATAAACTTACCTATTTTAGGCCATAGTCAACCGAGAGGCAAAATTTTTTTGCAAATTGGAACCCAAAGGCCCATTTGCAAGTATGGGTATGATCATTTGGATCTGCAATTTATTTTTCAGACCAATCTCAGTTTAATTTTGTCCGTCATTTTTTTTTGAAATATTCAAAATTATTTTTTTGAATTTATTTTTCGGGCATTTTTTTCTCGAAATTATTCGAAATATTCTCCTGTGCGATAAAATAGTACTATGGTACTAGGTCATCACATCCTAGCTGCAAACTATTTTATTTAATTTATTTTCGTAGGTCGGCATTACTATTCCTCCAACCAGTGAGAATGTTTATAATGGCCACCAAATTTCATCCACAAAACAACTACATTGCGGCATAGGGCATACCCCGACAGCAAGTGACTACAATCCGTCAGCAGTTCCCTCAATAGGCGGCCACTTTATTTTGCTTATTGTGGACTCTATGTTATAAAGTCCATGGAGTTCCCTCTCCTCCTATGTGTGGGATCATTCCCACTAAATTGGTGATGGTAAAAGCTTTTTCAACATTCACAACGGGAACACAGTCAACGCCATCTGCAACCTTCGGCAAACACATGTTGCTTCCTGAGACCTATCCGCAGGGCGACGCAGACTGCCAGACAGGCAGTACCATAGACACGTGGCACCCACCTCACTACCAAGTCTAAAAATCTATACCCACATGGCCCTACCACATCTGCAAAGTTCGTACATTCCATACATCACCCACATCATCCTTCGTACAAGGTGACATCATCGGAGGCCAAGTTTTGGCTAACATCATCAAAATAGTAGCCTTAATTTGATGGCTGTCTAACCGTCATACTAGGACATTTTTGAATTGCTGTGATGACCATTTTGACATCAAATTTAACACAGTGATTTCCTCTGCAGACCCCTCTTCATTCGTAGTTTTGATTTTGGAGCTCGACTTTGAACGGCCATAACTTGGTCATACAGACTCCAAATCAGGTGCAATTTTTTTAAATTTTGGGTAAAATTTCTTGAACTTTTTAGTGGTGCAATTTGTTTCTAGTTTTGGTGCTCGGATTGGTCACAAATTGTAGTTTTTCATGCCTGTACCTGTCTAATCCTACTTTTTGCAACTTCAAACACATCGTACGAGCTCATCTGGACTCCTTTTTAGGTTTTTTTTTTTTTTTAAAGTGCATTTTTTTTGTCTAGTTTTCAGATCTGGAGTTAGATTATAGTCTTATTTGGACAAAAGTATCACTTTCAGAAAAAGGTCTTGTTTTGCATTGTAATGCTTCACATGTGGTGTAATTTTGAGCTACATTTTAATATTCAAGATTTGTACTCTATACAGAGGTTGTAATCAACAAAATCATAAAGTCTACTTTGTCCATTTTTGGCAAGTAGCCCATTGTAAATGCACTATATATAAAGTGCCAAAATCTTTTATTGGGGGGGGGGGGGGGGGGGGGTTCTTTGGTATTTTGGGGGTTCATTGATTGATCTCATGGAGTCTTGTCACATTTGTAAGTTCAATATTAGACCAAAGTTGACAAATAGGAACTATTACCAATGGAGGACTATGATAATGCACCATCTAAGAGAACATCCAAGAATGCTTCCTTATCTCTATTCCATGTCATTCAATGTTGATTGGACATATATTCCTAGCCTTACTCAATTTTTGCATAACAGTATGAGTAGGGAAACCCTTCAATTGGCCCATTTTCCAGCTGATATTTGGTGGTCTCTTTGGAGATCATATGGAGATCCATGTGATCCTCCATCTCCAGAAGACTACCTACCTCCAGTCACTCCAGCTCTGGTTTCTTCAACTCTAAATGAGATCACACCTCTAGCTCCTGTTTCTCCTACTAATCCTATTCCAGCCATAGATGCTTCAGATCCAGTGCAGCAGGACACTTCATGTCTTCCTACACTACCTTCATGCGAAGACTTCCTTTATGACATCAAACAGTTGTTCATGGAGTCTCACATTGAAGATGTGGGAGACATCATTGATGACATCTGTCTTCTATTTGAGGTGGATACTCCATCTTTTGCTGCAATGACCTATTCATGTACTTCAACACTGCAGGGTACTTATGGTCTTCCAAGTGATGATTTCTTGCTAGACATTGCAGCTCTATTATTGGAGTCACACACAGAAGACATGGGTGACTTTCATGATGATTTATTGCTTCTCTTTGCTGAGAATGATTCTTCTACAGTTATTGTGCATTCTCTACATGATCAATCATTTCAAGTTGGTGTGATTGTGGATACTTATGTCCAACATCTGTAGGTGATCTCTCTCACATTCGAGAAGACTGTTGGTTTCCTGAAGCAGGTTCTAAATCCTTCCTTGTTTGATCTATTCTTCTCTTCAGCAGTTTTGGAGGAAGACATCTTCAGTATCGACATAGGGACACTTGGACATGCTTCAGAGGCACCGTTCATCATTGAGAGTCCTTCTCCATCCAAGGGATGCTTCTCATCAGTACCCTTGCCATTGTTTCTTCCAAAGGGGAGGAACATCATTCAGAGGTCATGGATTAGCTTCTTCATCGGAGCCTTTCTCACTGCTTGGCACACTTCTTTTAGGTGGGGGGGACTACCTCATCTCCTTCTTCTCCTCTTTGGGGGGGATGATTTCCTTCTTATGAGGTCTTCTTCTCTCTCTTTCTCTATTGTACTTATCTCTCTTTTTGGAGGAGGGTTTTTCCCATGAGGTTTTCCCTCTTTCTCTGCTTTACAAGAGATTGCATTGCATCATTTTAGCATTGCTTTTGTACATGGGTACCTAACATGGCCTAGTAGCTGGGACCCATTATGCATTAGTGAGCTTAAGTGCATTCCCCTAAGTTGCACTTAAGGGGGGGTGTTGGTGTAAATAGGTATTTAGTATTTACACTTTACTTAAGTTAACTTAGGTTAGTGCATTATTTTATTATTTTTCATTATTTTATTTCTCTTTATGAGACACTTAGGAGTTTGTGCGTCTTCTACAGTTGTCATGTAGACAACATAGAAGTATGCCACTCTATTTATGCACATGGTGTCTACACCATAGGAGTTTGCATTATTCCCTGAGTTGTCATGTAGACAACATAGTTCTCTGCACTCCTAATTTAGCACATGTTTTCAACAACACTGATGTGTGTGTTCTCACCTTTGTAGGCTTATTCTCACATCATTGCACTTACTTCCGTGCATAATGGAGGATAACCCATGTTTGGTGGACATGTGCCTGGTTGTTGGACTTATCATGGTGCTGATTCTAAGGTACTCTAGGGGCATCTCAAAGGCCTTTATATTGAAACACTCCTAGTGTACTTGTACAGAACAACATAGAGTTGAATACTATACAGTTATTTTGATCATACTCTAGTCTAATTTGTGCTTGTGTTTTGAGTTCCTTGGTCTTGGGGAAATTTTGCTCTAACGCAAATTCTTACACTTAAGGATCCCTTAATGTTGAATCACTTTTAATTAACTAATATTAATTCCATCTAATACCACATCCACATGAAATAATAATGAAAAGTTCATCATTCTTAAACAATATACTTTGGTTCCAAATGTCCCTTGGTAAATTACATATCATAATGCTTAATCATCCACTGTACATGCCACAGGGTATGAAAGGCTTAAAAGAATATACATGTGTGAAAATAAAGTACATCATCCTATTCTAATCCATGATGCAAGTGCAATAAAGTAAATGAAACCATGATACATCATCATAAAATATATAAACATTCATCATAAAAGATAACCATACATCATAAACACAACTAACTAAGTGCACGGTTCCTCCCAACAGTAAATAGCATCATTAGACCATCATGGGCCCTAGCCATCCCTTCATGCGTAACATTCCAAATCACTGCAGAGATCATCACTATTATCATAGTAGGAATGTCACTCCTAAAAAAAACTACATCATATGTAGAAAGAAATCTAACATGCTACAACATATGCATAAGAAATCTAATCATGCAAAATAAAGCATAAGATAAGAAAACAACATCATCTATCATATGCAAATCATCAATATAAGGATACATGTCCATCATCATAATCCATGAATAGAATGAAGATTGGTGCCAACAAAGAATGCATCAACCATGGTGTCTTGGATGGATCTCAAATGGTAAGAGTGAAAAAGCACTACCACCCAACCATGTGGAACCTAAATGGTCCACTCCCACCGCGCTGAGGAGATAATCTCAGGTCCTAAATAGGCTATCAATCACATAGCACAAATACTCTCTAAGTCCAGGAATCCTAAAAGTATACTAACTCAAAGGTTCCAACACAAACGAACATCTAATCATAGAGGCACACAAAGACATGTATGAAACCTACTATGTAAGCGAGAAAGTGTCATCACATGGGTCATGCTAGAGTTACCTTGGTAGTCTCTCTATAGACCCCGGCCCCCTAGTGATCCCTATGTGGCCACTAGTATCCTCTCATACTGATGAGGCATACTAGGGAATGCAAGGTCGCAACCAAGCATTCTCTCTACTCCCATCCTAGTTTGTACTAGCACTCGAGGCATGGGCGAGAACAAAGAATTATCTTATTAGGTTCATTTAAGTCAGTATTAGGTGTAATGTTTTCACTTATTAAACAATTTACAATGAGTTACCCTGGCAGCCACTTAGGGCCCTAGCACCCATTGCAAGACACTTCTTGACACTACAAGTAGATAACCTACCCTAAGCTCATGGAATCATAAATCACAAAATCACCACAGTCCTATAGAAGCGACTGGAAAAATACCAAAAGACAATCCATAATAAGAGCATCAAATCTCCATGAGCAACTAAAAAGCATCCATTGATAATCATTACCACAATAGTTCTCTATTGGCAACTAAAGGCATCAATGATAAATCACAACATGCAATGATTCTCAATGAGCAACCGAAAAGTATCTCAAAGTAACATTGATCAAAAACTCCAAATGGTCAAGTCAAAATGTGACATCATCAAGATTAGATAAACACTTCAGTCCCATCAAGGTGACTGGAAAGTAATCCAAATACAACTGATCGATAACTCATAGATGGTTACATATTTAATAGCTTACATAAGAGGATTGGAAACAACAATAATCAGTAAACCACACACACCATAGAGCATGCCATATCATAACCATGGTTGGTTTAAAAGATTGAAGTCAAAAGACATCATCATGACATCATAAATCATAACCCCCGAGGCTTTGGTAGATTTTTGATGGGGACACAACCCAACAACCAGAATAGACACAATAGAAAGGGGGAATTATATTAACTGAGAAAATAAGCTGGTACAAATAGTGCAGAGAAAATAAACTCAAAACATGCCCTACGGGCTTACAATAGCATAAATCTGGAGAATATTTCTCCTTTTAGCACCTCCTCTCAAGCTCCAATCCGAACTGCCTTTTACAATGCCAGAAATATCCTTAAATAGACCCCGGAGGGTTAAGGACTAGGAGTACATTCTAGAAAGTGCTGGTAGGCATCCACCGACAAAATAGAAGGTTCCGAAAGCTGCGTTAGAAGTCGGTGCAATTCTAGAAGAATCCAGAAACGGTAGCCGAACTTCCGGGAGGCATAACTTTTGAACCGTAACTCCGATTGACGAACCGTTTACATTTTCGAAAAGCTCTCGAAGTGCTCTATAGCCCTATGGACGAGCTTCGCTCGTCCCCCATTTTTTGACCCTTTTCGAGGTCATTTAATGCCCCAAACCTGACTTTGAAGCATTCTTAGGGGGTCTCCAAAACCCGAAAAACTGCAATAACTTTCAAACCGTGGGGCCTTTTGACCTGATTCTTTTTTTGGAATGCTCTAAATCTTGATTACATTCATCTGGCCAAGTCACACCTTCTAGGTCACCAAAATGATGGTCAAATTGCATGCTCCTATTTTTTCAGGATTTTTAAATGCACTGATAGTTGAACTATGAGAGTTGGAACCTTTATTTGAGCCAAATGGGTATCCAAAAATGCAAAGACATAAAATAGAAACTAAGTCTAAGTACATTTTTTTGGTGACACAGGATTGCCCTTATACCTCTGGATGCTCCTGCATCAGACACCCAGGGTAGATTGAAAAGTGACCCTGTCACTTTATGGATGGTAGAGGAAATCCCAAATGGGAAACCTCAGCTGCTGAAATCCAAGTTGAGTCTTCGATCGGTCGTCCTTTCCATTTGACCAAATACTCTTCATACTGCCTGTTTCTGGTACTCCTACCCACATGATGATCTAGAATGTCTTCTATCTCCTCCTTCTTAGAAGCAGGAATTGGGCATGGCTCTAAAACCAGCTCCTCATCTGCACCATCATCATGATACTCTGTTAAATCTGCAATGTTGAAAATGGGAGAAATGTGAATACCATCTGGCAGCTCCACCTCATATGCATTTCCTGAGTTATGTTTCTTCAAAACCTTGCAGGGGCCAAATTTCTTCATTTTCAGCTTGTTGTAAGTACCAACTGGAAATCTTTCTTTTCGTAAGTGCACCATGACAAGATCCCCTACTTGGAATTCCTTATGTCTTCTCCTTTGATCAGCCCTAGCTTTATACTCTTGATTCATCTTGATAATGTGTGCTTCGACCTCTTCATGTAGACGCTTGATGTGTTCAGCAAAATCCTCAGCTTCAGCACTTGTTCTCTCCCCTTGTTCTATCTTCCTCAATTTTGGTGCAGTCCTTGGGCTATTTCCATATACAATTTGAAATGGTGATTTTCCAGTACTCCTATTTACAGAGTTATTATAAGAAAACTCTACCTGTGGTAGAATCAAATCCCATCCCTTGGGCTTATCTCCAACTAAACATCTCAGCAAATTGCCCAGACTTCTATTTACCACTTCTGTTTGGCCATCAGTCTGTGGGTGATGCGTGGAACTGAATTTCAAGTCTGTTCTCAACTTCTTCCACAATGTCCTCCAGAAATACCCCACAAATTTAGTATCTCGGTCAGAAACTATACTCCTTGGAAGACCATGTAGTCTTACCACCTCTTTGAAAAACAAGTCTGCAATATGGACAGCATCATGAGTTTTGTGGCATGGAATGAAATGTGCCATTTTGGAGAACCTATCAACCACCACGAATACTGAGTCATTACC
Source organism: Cupressus sempervirens (assembly GCA_028749045.1). Classification (NCBI taxonomy): domain Eukaryota; kingdom Viridiplantae; phylum Streptophyta; class Pinopsida; order Cupressales; family Cupressaceae; genus Cupressus; species Cupressus sempervirens. Next base: position 520,806,116 of record CM053792.1, read on the forward strand.
CCTTTGTGTCCTTGGCAATCCAAGAACAAAATCCATACTTATGTCCTCCCATGGCCTTGATGGAAATGGCAATGGCTGATATAGGCCAGTATTTTGACTAAACCCCTTGGCCACTTGACAAACCTGGCAACTCTGTACAAACTTCTTCACATCCTGTGTAATTTGAGGCCAAAAATAATGTTCTCTAAGAATGGCAATGGTCTTATCCCGACCAAAATGTCCTACCATCCCTCCACTGTGTTTCTCCTTAATCAGATTTTCCCTCATGGAACTCCTTGGAATGCACAATTGACTACCTTTGAACAACATGCCATCCTGAATCAAATAGTCTAACCACTTGGTTCTATCTACAACAACAGGTTCTTTACAAGCTTTCCATGCTTCAGCAAAATCAGGATCCTCAGGGTACAAATTCTTGAGTTCATCAAACCCAACTACTTCAACCTGCATTGTTGTAAGCAACAGCTGTCTCCTACTTAATGCATCTGCAACCCTGTTAGATTTTCCACTTCTATGCTTCAACACAAATGTATAACTCTGCAAGAATTCTACCCACTTCATATGTCTCTGATTCAACTTACCTTGGCTATTTAGGTACTGTAATGCCTGATGATCAGTATACAAAACAAATTCCTTTGGCAATAAATAATGCCTCCATTTCTTTAAGGCCTGAACTATTGCATAGAATTCTTGATCATAAACAGAATACTTCTTCTTTGCATCATTCAATTTTTAACTAAAATATGCAATAGGCTTACCTTCTTGGCTTAATACAGCCCCAATAGCGCTACCACTAGCATCACAGTCCACCTGGAATACTTTTCTGAAATCTGGAAGTGCCAACACAGGCTGTTCAGTCACCTTCTTCTTCAGCAATTCAAAACTTCTCTCGCAGCTGCTGCAGTCCATTTGAACTCTTTTCTATCCCCTCTTATTGTATCAATTAGAGGTGCACATATGCCACTGAAGTTCTTAATAAACTTCCTGTAAAAACTAACCAGACCATGAAATGATCTTACCTCAGTAGCAGACCTTGGAGTAGGCCATTCCAAGATGGCTTTTACCTTCTCTGGATCCATTTTGAGACCTTCAGGTGATATAACAAATCCCAAATAGACTAACTCCCTTTTTGCAAAGACACACTTCTTTAGATTAATTAATAGTTTCTCTTCCCTTAGCCTTTCAAAGACACTACGAATATGTAGTAAATGTTCTTCCAAAGTCTTGCTGAAAATTAAAATATCATCCAAATAGACAATAACAAATTTTCCCAAGAACTTCTTAAGTACCTCATTCATGAGCCGCATGAAGGTGCTTGGGGCGTTTGTCAATCCAAAGGGCATGACTAACCACTCATAAAGACCCTCCTTGGTCTTGAAGGCTGTTTTCCACTCATCTCCTTCTCGAATCTGTATCTGATGATAGCCACTCTTCAGATCTATCTTTGTGAAGTACTGAGCTCCACTCAAGCAATCCATAAGATCATCCATCCTTGGTAAAGGAAACCGGTACTTGATGGTTATCCTATTTATAGCTCGAGAATCTGTACACATCCTCCACTCTCCATCCTTCTTTGGTGCAAGTACTGTAGGTACTGCACATGGACTCAGGCTCTCTCGAATCAAGCCCTTCCTCAATAGCTCCTGAACCTGTCTATTTAGCTCCTCTGTTTCAGTAGGAGTCATCCTGTGAGCAGCCTTGTTAGGCAAACTAGCTCCTGGAATCAGATCTATTTGATGACTGATTTGCCTTACTGGTGGCAATCCATCTGGAACATTATAAGAGATAATATCTCAAAATTCTCCTAGTAAATCTGAAACTTCAAATGGTATTTCACTACTACCTTCTTTATCTTTTCTAGGAATCAAAGCATAGCACATGCGTTGATGTTTCATGCCATCTAAAAACTTCCTTCCATCAACAAGACAAATCCTAGCACTGCTACATACCTTTTCACCTTCCTTTTTCATGGGCTTCAATTTGTGGCGAACTCCATCCTTTGTCAGAGAGTATGTGTTTGCATGTCCATCATGTATTGCATGTCTATCAAACTTCCATGGTCTACCCAACAATAGATGGCAAACATCCATCGAAATAACATCACAGAGAACTTCATCATGGTAACTCCCAATTTTGAATTTTACTAAACATTGTTCACTTACCAGGACCTTATGATCATCTTTTACCCAAGAAATCCGATAGGGCTGGGGATGTTTCTCCCTCTTGAGCTTCAGCTTAGAGACCATCTCTTCGGATACCAAGTTATCAGTGCTACCACCATCAATGATCACATCACAACATTTATCCTCACACTTGCATCTGGTACGGAACAAGCTCCTCCATTGTCCTGGTTCATTTTCACCACTTAGTAGGACTCTTTCATTTACCAAGGTCTCTCCTCTTTCTGCATCCTCTGAATGTGATGATTGTGCATCCTCATCCACATGAGCAACCCTAGCTTGGCCCTCAGCTCTCCTATCTGTCCTTCCTTGTCGTTGAGGGCATTCAAAGGCACGATGACCTTCTTCATTGCAATGGAAACAAGTACCACGAAAGCCTCCTCTTCCTTGCCCACGTCCTCTACCTCTTCCTCTTTGATTTCCAAAATCTTGATCACGGGAGCGGTTGAAACCCTCATTCCTTTGGTTCCTGCTAGTACCCTCATCTTCATTTTTCTTTTGAGTTTCATTGCAGCCTCCAGATGATCTACCGCTTCCCCTTCCTCCTTGACCTCACCCTCTTTGTCTTCCTTCAAACCTTTTACTCAACTTCTCTTCAACTCATAGGGCAAACTGGTATGCTTCTTCAACGCTGGTCATTCTTACCAGACTTAATTCCTCCTGGATGCTAGGTCGTAACCCACTGATATAACGAGCAACCTTCTCCTTATTTGCTTCTGCATGCCCCGCTCTAATCAGGAGTCAGTAAAACTCCTCTGTATATTCTTGGACTGATCTTCCTGCTTGCTTTAACCCATGCATCTTCTTAAACAGATCAAGCTCGTAGTCCACAGGAATGAACTGCTTCTTCAATTTGTCCACCATGCGATCCCATCTTGTGATCTTCTCCTTTCCTCTTCTAAGTCTTTCCAGTTGAATCTCTTGCCACCAAATTTTGGCATGGCCTTTTAGTTTGGCCTTTGCAAACTTAACCCTATCTGGGTCCCTTATATCCTCATATTCAAAGTATTCATCCAGTTCATTGATCCAATCGATCAACTCATCTGGTTTCAAATTTCCCAAAAATATACCCACTTCAATTGTAGGTCTTTTCCCAAACCTAGAAATGGCCCTAAAAAGCCTTTCCTCTATAGGATTCAGAACTTCCCCGTCAACTTCCATTACTTCCTCTTCATTGTCATCCTCACTATTGTCATCTGCGGCAATATTTGCTCCTCTACGAAGCTCCTCTTGCAATGCTTGTACCTGTCTCTGGAGGGCTCTAACCTCCTCAGGATCAACAGCTCTGGCCCTTCCACCACGCTCTCTTCATGGAGGCATCTTCTAACTCAAACCCACAACCACACAGTCCTGGTGCAAACTGCCTCACAGTCGGCGCTCTGTCTACACACTCAGGAAAACCCGCTCTGATACCACTTGATGGGGACACAACCCAACAACCAGAATAGACACAATAGAAAGGGGGAATTATATTAATTGAGAAAATAAGCTGGTACAAACAGTGCAGAGAAAATAAACTCAAAACATGCCCTACGGGCTTACAATAGCATAAATCTGGAGAATATTTCTCCTTTTAGCACCTCCTCTCAAGCTCCAATCCGAACTGCCTTTTACAATGCCAGAAATCTCCTTAAATAGACCCCAGAGGGTTAAGGACTAGGATTACATTCTAGAAAGTGCTGGTAGGCATCCACCGACAAAATAGAAGGTTCCGGAAGCTGCGTTAGAAGTCAGTGCAATTCTAGAAGAATCCAGAAACGGTAGCCGAACTTCCGAGAGGCATAACTTTTGAACCGTAACTCCGATTGACGAACCGTTTACATTTTCGGAAAGCTCTCGAAGTGCTCTATAGCCCTATGGACAAGCTTTGCTCGTCCCCCATTTTTTGACCCTTTTTGAGGTCATTTAATGCCCCAAACCTGACTTTGAAGCATTCTTAGGGGGTCTCCAAAACCCGAAAAACTGCAATAACTTTCAAACCGTGGGGCCTTTTGACCTGATTCTTTTTTTGGAATGCTCTAAATCTTGATTACATTCATCTGGCCAAGTCACACCTTCTAGGTCACCAAAATGATGGTCAAATTGCATGCTCCTATTTTTTCAAGATTTTTAAATGCACTGATAGTTGAACTATGAGAGTTGGAACCTTTATTTGAGCCAAATGGGTATCCAAAAATGCAAAGACATAAAATAGAAACTAAGTCTAAGTACATTTTTTTGGTGACACAGGATTGCCCTTATACCTCTGGATGCTCCTGCATCAATTTCCTAGTACTGGTCAACAATCTAGTCAACCCAAAAACCCAAAACAGATAGCATAGGGAAAACAAAAAATGCAAGCACATGTTCTGGTTCATTAAAATCACATAGTTGGATTAAGTATGGGGTTCCAATTTTCATTTTGGATTTAAAAATCAAGTGAGGGAATGTTTATACATTTCTCTCTAACCCATGTATTTGTTTGATGGATGGAAGTTTTCCTTCCATAGCTCTTAGAATTCAATTTCCTAAATGTTCTACGTATATACAGTAATTAGGTAATGAACCCCATCGTATTTCCAATAGGTCAATTGAAAAATCAATAAAAGCAATTACAATTTTCCTCCTCATCAAAAAATTACGTCCAAATGAATTAAATTTATATTAATGAACTAAAATATTATAAGATGATTAATTTTTATTAAAAGAAAAACTAATAATAAAATTTCATTTATAATAATATAATAATTAACAATGATTAATAATAATTATATATAATATATAATATTTAAAATTTATTAATATTATTAATTATGATAATTGTTATATTAAAAATCAATTTCATAACATATATATAACATAAACATTTTTTTTTTTAAAATGTAATCAAAAACTTCACTTTCAATAGTGGGCCGCCGGTCTGATTTGACAGCTGAGCAACCACCATATGACACCCTGTCGTGGGTACACTGCAACTTTTGAATGCATACCCACATTAAAGACTATGGGGGTACGAGGGGTTGTAACCCGCCCCTCCATATTTTATAAATTTTTTTTTATATAAATGTTTTATTAAAAACGCTTTCCCATATGCGATTCAGATATTTATAAATGTTTTCCACTGTGTTTTTTTTTTAAATAAGCATCATTTTTTAATAGATGTATACGTATATATTTATAAATGTATATATGTATATATGTATGTGTATATATGTGTGCGTGCGCGCGCGCACGCGTGTGTGTGTGTGTGTATATATATATGCATATTTTTAAAAGAAAACATTTACAATAACACCTAAAAACATATACATTTTTTTTTTAATAAAAAGGGCTTTCCAATTTTATAAATTAAGAATTTCCCTATAATGATCGTTCTCTAGATCTACCTATTAATCCCTTTGATAGGTTTGTCCATAAGCATCTGAAACCCTAGTCCACTAGATTCCTCAAATCTACACATGTGAGATTTTCTCATATAAGAATTTAACTACCCATGACAAGAATGCATACAATCAAGATATTCAACACATGAAATCCTCAAAAAGCATTCAAAAGACACAAAGAAGACAGGAAGTGCAAGAAGCAAAATATCATATGCAAAAATCACGAGTGTCTACCTGGACACTAATGCTAAATCACTTCTCAAAATTTGCAAAGCAAGCTCCTTCCTTCTCCAATATTTTTGGGTCCTCCAAACATGCTCCCCAACCTTCTAGGAGTGCCTGAATATAAAGAACTCTCAAGAAGCACCTAGAATGTCTCTAGAAACAACCAGAAGATGAGATAAGCGTTGACAACTAAGCACGAGCTTTTTCCAACCTTCTAGATGAGTCACAAGGTTGTAGACACCAGGTGCTTAATTTGTGTGCTAACTCCTGTGTTGTAGACATATGTGCAATCAAGGGGTGTGCTTACTCCTAGGTAGACTTATAACTTTTATTTTAATTCTTTTATCATTATTATTATTATTTATTTATTATTAATAATTTTAATTTCTTTTATTTAATTCTTTTACTCCATCAATTTCCCATTTAATTAATTAAAAGAAAAATATCAAAAGATCATAATATTTTATTAATTTTTCCAAAATAATTAAATTATTAATTAAATCTTTTAATTTTAGACTTAATTAATAGAAAATTCACCAAAGCTTCTAAAATAAAATATGAAAACCCATCATAAAAAAAACCATACAAAATCAGTCTAAAGGGTTAAAATCGCAAATTACGTCATCTGACGCATTCAAAAGGTAAAATATCTTGGATACTTGTCCTACCTTTATAGGACAAATGGTTTAAGGGTTTAGGATTTGGACTTGAGAATTTATCTCCCCTCTCTTACCATTGAGATAGTGTGATAGGGTATGCTCATCCTGGCGATTCAGGGAAGTCGATACCTGGTACCTGCAACCTGCATAAAATCTATGCATGTACATACAATATATATATATATATATATATATATATATATGCTAAGCTAAAGAGGCAATGGCAGGAAGTGGTGCATCGTGTAGATCTTGACTAGTGGGTGACTATGACTCCCTTCCTTAACCACATTAGAAATGCCATACATAAGAAAAAAACATGCACACCATACACATGCAAGTATGGGGTAAGTATCCATAAGAAAACACATGTGATAATAAACCATCTAACTAATCATCATCAATAACCAAGAATAATGTAATAATCATCATGCATACATGAAATGTAGAGTCTAAGTAATCTCATCATATATCAACTGAATCCATAGCACAACATCTAATAGTCTCAAAACAATGCTACTAACCATCAACATAAAACTGACCTAATAGAGTTCGGCCATGATAGCAACAATGTAACTACAAAAAATGTAAACTAGGTGTAGTTATCAATTGTGATGAAAGCATTGTTATCAATAAGAATTGCGCCTTTAGCAAGATGACATATCTAGCTATCTGTGCTTTGTGTTGTATGTATCTCATGCATTGATGGAAGATTGATAATGAGGTGTTGTAATCTTCAACTTTATTACTAAAAACTTGAATCTAAATGTGTTGAAACAACACTTTATTGAATGTTAAAAACTTAAAAAAATTTACCTACCCTAAGCTAATCAATCATCAAAATCCTCAATTACATCCATTTACTAATTGGTTGAAATAACTTCCTTTTCTAACTAATCAAAGGTAGATTTCATGCATCCATACAACTAAAATGATATAGCATATGAGTGAAACTATTAGCTATAATTGAAGTATATTCTAAAAGTAATAGGCTAGTTTACCTACCTCTTGAATTTGATCAAAATCAATACATGTATGAGATGCATATGCAGGTGGGATCTTCTCTTTGATGTTTTAAACTTCATGTTTGAGACCCATTCTAGAAAAATGTTTGATTGGGTAGCCTCTTGAAATGAAAAACTTTGTAAAATGATGGCCAATTTTAAACTCTTTGACTATTTTTTCATTGACCCACTAATCTGACCAGCCACAATCAACTCATGAAAGTCTTCATATTTTGAATTTTTTTTCTCAATCTCATCTTTTACATAATATAGTTGAAATCTTTGTTCACGGATCATCAACTCATTAATCTTATTTTTCTTAACATGTTGATCACAAATAAGAAAATATGTTATCTCATGCATGTTTCCTGATTATTTCTATTAGATAGAGAGGTTTCAATAGAAAAAACAACTTTCTCTTTAGACTTCATGTCCAATTTTTTAACAAATTTTTGTTCTTGGTTTGTCCCATCCATTTCTGATATAAAAATTTCCAAATCATCCCAAAATGAAACCTCATCATCATCATTATCAATCTTAGTAGAAATGGGACTATTACATACCTTATGAGGACTATCTTGAATCACCAGAATAGTTAAATCATCATCCTCTTCTCACTATCCTAAAGTCAATGTGAGCATATTCTAATTTTCCTCTTATTCAACATGAACCTCATCTTCTTCCTCACTCACAAAACTAGGAAGCTCATCAAACAAATCAAGTGGACCTTGAAAACCATCAAATTTTTCTATATGTGAAACTTCTTGTGGTGGACTAGATTTTTTAATTTCAACTTGCTGTTTAGGAAGGAAATCATAAAAATCTAGAAAATCAAAATAATGAATCTCCTTAACATTCTAAATTGGAACATCAGGAATTGATTGAGCTTTAGGAATAAGTTTCTTATATAATAGTATTTGCTGAAGTATAGCTTCTTCTTGAGTGGGCTTGATGAAGCATGTGTAACTTGAATTCTGAGTTTGAGTATCTTACTTTAAGATCTCTTGTAGGAAGATTGGAATTTTAGTACTAGAAGACTATTGGTTAGCAAGTTTATATTTATTTCTATCTCATGTGAAGCAATCTGATGATCAAGATTATTTTCAAAATATAACTTATGTACTTCATATTCCTAATTAGAAATCTAAGCTAGCATTAAAGGTGATAGAATCTCCTCTTTAGTAGATGTAGGCTCCTAGATTGGCTTCTCAATAGTGTAAAGTTTGAATAGATCTTCTTCTTGGTGTAAATCTCAATTTCTATTAGCAATTATTATAATAACTTTGATATACTTTAATAATAACAATAGATCTTCAATTACAATAATATCTTAATATTAATCTTGATAAGAATTAAGTTATTAATATAAGATAAAATATCATATATTATAATATATATTTTTAAGTGAGAGTGATATAGTGCTTGAAGGTGATTGGTGAAGAGACTTTGATTCTTGATTATGTTGGTCTTGTCTCTCACCATTGCATATTATACAAAGTTGAAAAGATATTGGTAGTAGACATGTCTCATTAGCAACCAAGGATACAAGTTGGCTGACATGTCGATACCTGTTATGAATGATATCAAATGTTAATAAGCCACATTAACTAAAGCGAATTAGTCTGATCTAAATGCAAATATCGATAAGATATAATACACCCCACTACTCAAAAAACAATAATGATATTGTATGATATTGTATATGTATATATATATATATATATATATATATATATAATATTCATATTAAAAATGAATAGTAAATAAATACATTAACTTATAGACAAGTATAATAATATCTTTAGACACAAGATACTTTAATTTTAATTTCCACAATGCTAACATGTTTAGCACTCCCTCTTTAGCAAGAGGAATTGAAATGGAAATAAAAAAAATATACACAATATGGTTTCTAGCAAGATCTTAACCAAGAATATAGAGCATAATGGATTTTCATGGTGTTTGAAAAAATTTGGCTCAAAGAACCATGAAGGTCATCAATGTGTCTGGCAAAACCAGCCCAAAGAACAAGCATAACCCTAACTTTAAACATTTCTATTTGAAGACAGATCAACTATAAATGAAGTCATCACTTTATAATAGGATTAAAACACAAGAAAGGTCGTCACCTTTCACAAGACAAACTTGCAAGCAAAAAATTTATATTCATGAATATATTAGTTAATAAATGCATTTACAACAATGTCATACCAAGTTTACCTCTGAAGTATGCTATTTTCAACTTCGCAAGAGGCTTTGTAAAAATATCAGCATTCTACTCATTTGTACTGATATAACTTAATTTAATAACATCTCTGCCAACCATATCTCTTATATAGTGATAAGTGGTCTCGATATGCTTTGACTGATTGTGGAAAACTGGATTTGCAAAAAGTTTGATACAACTCTGATTATCACAATGAATCACTGTAGGATTTAGAGGTTTTTTGAATAACCCAAATAATAGTTTCCTGAGCCAAACTGCTTCACATGCTTCCATGGAGGTAGTTACATACTCAGCTTCAGTAGGACTTAGCGCAACAATTGGTTGTTTTCTACTGAACCAAGATAACATAGTTGACCCAAGACTAAAATAACTTGTAGTACTTTTTTGATTTGTGGAGCAACTTTCCCAATCTAAGTGTGTATACCTTTTAAGATTTATCTCAACATTTTTATACTTTAAACCAAAACCAATAGTTCCTCGTAAGTATCTCAGGACATGTTTGGCAATTATTATGTCAATCTTCTTTGGTTTACACATGAAATGACTTAGGACATTGGAAGCATAGCATATGTCTAGTCTAGTATTTATAAGATTCATAAGTGATCCAATAATCTATCTAATGAGAGTAGGATTGATGTCCTTAGAGTTTAGAGCTTCTTCTTTTAGCTTGTGCAAGTTCCATCATAGTAGATAAGGGTTTACTATCCATCATTTTGAACCTAGTTAGAATATCTTGAGTATACTTTCCTTGATGTAAGAAGATGTGCTCCTTTTTCTAATTAACTTCTAGTCCCAAGAAGTAGTGTAGTAATCGTAGATCTTTCATCTCAAATTCATCTAAGAGGTCTTGTTTGCATTTTTCAATCAAATGATCATCTCCTATTATGAGTACATCATCAACATATAAAACAAGTATTAACATCTCATCCTTTGAGCTTTTGAAGTATATGTTTGAATTGGCTTCATTCTTTGAGTATCCAAGTTTGGATAGATAGGTGTCTATCCTTTCATACCAAGCTTAAGGAGCTTGTTTGAGACCATAGAGTGCTTTCTCGAGTTTACATACATACAAATTTTTATCTTTCACAATTAACACTTCAGGTTATTCTATAAAGACTTCTTCACTAATGACCTCATTTAGGAATGTAGTTTTTACATCCATCTGATGAATCTTCCATCCTTTAGATGCTACAATTACAATGATTATTCTTACAAAATTGTAATGAGCTACTAGAGCAAAATTTTCTTCATAACCTTGAGCAACAAATCTAGCTTTGTGTTTTTCAATACTTCCATCTACGGTGTATTTGATTTTGTATAACCATTTTGAAGATACAACTGATTTGTCTTTAGGTCTAGGTACAATATCCCAGACATCATTTTGAAGTTTGGAATTGTATTCTTCCACCATGGCATCTTTCCACTCTTGAAAACTTACAGCTTCTTTAGTTGTTGATGGTTCAGTTTTATTTAGCTCAGTTATCAAGGTAGTGTAACATGATTGATTTTGAATTCTCTTGCTTTCTTTGGAAATCTCATCTAGTTTGACATTGTTTTCTTCAATAATCTTTCTTTCCCATAATGGTCTTTTCTTCCCATTAGTAATTTCCTCATTAGCTATATCTGATTCTCTTCCTTCAGATGTGTTCTCCCTCTAAGTCTCACCTTGTCTAGATTCTTCAACATCTGAGTTTGGTTCATCTTCTATACCAGTTGAAAGTTTTAGTGCAGAGTGTTCTTCAAAAATTACATCTCTACTTATTTCAACTTATCTTTGTCCACGAATGTAAATTCTATAACCCTTGGAATTTTCACTGTATCCTAAAAATATACCTCTCTTTCTAGAAGGTTCGAGTTTAGTCCTTTTTTCTTTGGGTATATGAATGTAGACTAGACATCCAAATATTTTGAAATGACTTAAATTGGGTTTAGTCCTTGAGAAAAATTCTTTTGGTGTGGTATTTTCTAGAATTGAATGTGGACATTTGTTTTGAATGTATACTGCAATTTTAGAGGCTTCTGCCCAAAATGAAGTGTGCATATTTTGATCATGTAACATAGCTTTTGTGGCTTCAATGATGGTTCTATTTTTCCTTTCTATAATTCTATTTTGTTGAGGATTATAAGGTATTGTATACTCCCTCTTAATCCCAACAGAATTACAAAATCTTTTAAATATTTCAGATGTATATTCACGTCCATTATTTGATCTTAATGTTTTAATTTTTTTATTGGTATGATTTTCCACTAAGGCTCTGAAGGTTTTGAATTTTGATAGTACTTCATTAGAATCTTTGGCTTTCAAATAATAGATCCAATTCTTCCTAGAGAAGTCATCAATGAAAGATATATAATAAAGGAATCCCCCTAGAGATGGTGTGGGCATGGGCCCACATAAGTCTAAGTGGACTAGTTCCAAGACTGATTTGGACTTGTGTTCACTAGTAGGGAATGACCTTTTTATGATTTTCCCTAGAGCATACCCTATTCAAGTTCCTATATGGGTTGAGTCTAGTTTAGGGGTTCCAAAAGTGATCTTTTCTAAATTTGGAAGAGAGATGAACCCATTATGCCCAAGTCTTCTATGTCATAATTCGTTAACATTTGATGTTTCATGACTAACGACATGCTTTTGAATATTGCTCAATCTATATAATGTTCCAAATTTAGACCCTATGATAATAGCTCTTTTCATATTTGAGTTATTAGGCCAGTATAGTACTTTGTCTTTGTTGAAGGTGACTTGATATCCATCATCAGTTAGACTCAAGATTAAAACTAGATTTCTCTTTATACCTAGTACAAATAAGACATCTTTGAGATTAAGTGTAGCTCCATCTTTTAAGTTGATGGAACAACTCCCAATACCTTTGACATGATAGGTGGAGTTGTCTCCAATTGTGACTCCTTTAGTAATATAAGCTCCAAATGTATCAAACATATTTTTGAATCTAGAGATGTGATGAGATGCACCACTATCTATGACCCAAGCTTCCTTATTTGAATTTACTTCACTTGAAAGTGCAGAACAGTATAGTTGATTTTCATCTTCCTTTGTTTCAACTAGGAATGCTAGTATTTTTTCTCTCTTTGGGTAGTTTCTGAAGGTGTGTCCCATCTTCTTACAGTTGAAACACTTAACTTTGGAGTAATCATTATTTCTATAATTCTTTTTCTTATTATTGAATTTCCTTCTATTGAATTTTCTCTTTCATTTATTTGAGACAGTGTGAAGAGCTTGGTTTTCTCCCTCTTGATTTGATGTGATTCCTCTAAAGATTAACCTTGACTCTTCTAATATGCATTCATTTTTTAGCTAATCAAAAGTAGGAATTAAAGGTCTACTTACCACTTGAATGAATGTATCCCAAGAAATTGGTAGTCCTCTAAGGGCTATTAATGAAAGCTCTTGATCTTCCATTTTGTTTCCAATAAATGATAAATATTTCTTGATTTCAAAAAATTTCTTGAAATAAGATTGAATAGAATCTCCTTTTTCCATTTTAGTATTCAATAGTTGAGTTTTTAAGGTGATCAGTCTACTTGAGTTATTTATCTCAAATGTATTTTTTATGATCTTAAATACTTCATATGCACTTTTGATATATGATACAGAAGGAAGAATGTGATCCTTTACTAAATTGACAATAATTTTCCTTACTTTATTGTTCCACCCTTTGCAAGTGAGTCTTTTTTATTCATTTTGAGGTATTGGAATATCTTCTTCAATGAAGGTTTCTAGTTCTAGTTCTTCAAGGATCTTAATAATACGATTTTTCCAAGAGAAAAAAATTGATGCACCTTTAAGTCTATCTTCCACTCTGATATTGTTTGTCATGATGTCTTCCCTTTTTTAATTGAAATGAAATTTGAGATTTCTCTACCAATTTGGCTCTGATACCATGTAAAGTTTGAATATATCTTCTTCTTGGTGTAAATCTCAATTTCTATTAGCAATGATTATAATAACTTTGATACACTTTAATAATAACAATAGATCTTCAATTACAATAATATCTTAATATTAATCTTGATAAGAATCAAGTTATTAATATAAAATAAAATATCATATATTATAATATATATAATTAAGTGAGAGTGAAGTAGTACTTCTTGAAGGTGATTGGTGAAGAGACTTTGATTCCCAATTATTTTGGTCTTGTCCTTCACCATTACATATTATACAAAGTTGAAAAGACATTGGTAGTGGACATGTCTCATTGGCAACCAAGGATACGGGCTGACTGATATAATAGTACTTGTTATGAATGATATCAACTCTTAATAAGCCACATTAACTAAAGTGAATTAGTCCGATCTCAATGCAAATGCCGATAGGATATAATATGGCCCACTACTCATAAACAATAATGATATTGTTTGTGTGTGTGTGTGTGTGTGTTTGTATTCATATTTAAAATGAGTACTATATAAAGATATTAACTTATAGACAAGTATAATAATATCTTTCAACACAAGATACTTTAATTTCAATTTCCACAATGCTAACATGCTTAACAAGTAGGATCTATAATTCAATTTTCTTCTTTATGGTGACTTTGAATACCATTATCTTCCTAAGCTTCTTTTAATTTTTTATATGAAGTTGCCAACCTTTTGATTATAATCTTTTGATCTCGTAGCTCCTTGTCATGAAATTCCTCATGTGCTCTCAATTTCCTTTGAAAACTTTTTTCATACTTTTGCTTTTGTACCTCATAGTGCTATTTTTTTCCAGCAAGAATCTCTTCATAGTGTCTTCTTTCTTCAACCAATTGATTTTCAAAACTTTTATGCATTTCTTAAAATTCCTACTCATGATGAGCTAACTCATCTTGCTCATGAAGATAAGCTTGATAAGAGAACTCGTCTAGATGTGCTTGAAAGTCATGTTGCCTCTTAAGATCATTTATCTAATTGTTAAAATCTTGCAACACATCTTTTAATTTGTCATATTATTTTCTAGTCTCTTTAAATTCTTCAATTTTACATTGAATTTCATAATCTTGAATTTGATAACAACTTTGATTATTCTGATAAACTATTGTTGTAGGAATAAAACCACCATTCTGACTGATCATAATAATTGGACATATCTGCTCATATAGCAAGCTAGAAATTAGAATAAAAATTAGTTTGAAAATAACAAGAATTGATCTCTTGAAACCAGTGAATTCTTCCTTTTCCAAGTCACTAGGTGTGTGTGTAGAATATGCCTCCAAAGACTATAATATTGATCTTCACACCAAAAACTAGTGAAATTATGTGACTCAAATGAATTGAGAATCAATTTGTGTCCCACCTGGCATGCCAAAAACTATTGTCAGTCAAGATTGTGCCTTTAGCAAGATGAAATATCTAGCTATCTTGTTGAAACATGGAAACTCTCTTGGGTGGTGGGTTATCCTAAAATGAGAGATGAATCTTTGGATCCAACTGGTTCCTAAATAGTGATCACCTAAAAACTTAATTGTATGTTGGAAAAGGGATGAGAAGTAAATGAAAATAATGAATACTACACCTAAATGAGGTGATGCACCAATGATTTGTATGTAACTTCAATTTAATTAACACCAACTACCCAAGATACTAATGATTTATAATACCCAGACAATCATGCAATTACAAAAGTATTTCTATGCAAGGACCCAAAATATTTTTCTTAGAAAGGAAAACCTAGGCTTTACTAGTTTTCTAAAAAAAGAATAATGACACAAAAAAATGCAATTACAAGTATCAAGATTCTAACATTCAATAAGGAATATAGTTTGGATGAAGGAAAAACACAACATAAAAGATAAGAACCCATAATATTGCAAACAAGAATCAATGAGAAGGAATCACTAAATCTATATAATCAACACTAAAAAAATCTCTGCTACAAAGTGCTCCTACAATCAACTCAAAAATTTGCAATGTGCAAAAAATCTAAGCTAGAAAGAAGAGACCTAAAAAATGAGGTGATTGTACAATAAGTAGAGCTCAAAACCCTAATTCAAATATGAAAAAATTCATGAAAATAAGTCTAAAAACTACTCCAATCTATGAAGAAACCAATTGAATCTACCCTCAAACACCTATCCAACTAATAGCTATCTAAAAAAATTCCTCTATCTCCTCAAAAGCATGCACAAAACCCTAGGTCAAATCTCAAAACCAACCCAAAATATAGCATGTCAAACTGCTAAAAAAATGCAAAAAATGCATATAATAGTCTCCCAAAGTGATTTAAAACTATAATTGGCCCTAGTTGCTCAATAACTTGCCAAAAATAGAACTTAAGCACTCAAAAATTGCATGAGATAATCGAATTTCCCCTTGACTGAAAATAAACTTCAAGTGATATTTAGTCCACTGAAATAACCTTCCTTTGCTGAAAATGAAGAGTTTGAGTAATATAAATCCACAAAGCCCAATGAATAACTGCATGTAAAAACCTATCACAGAGAAGAAAAAGACAAGAGGAGGTAAGGGTTTTGCTCTAAAAAATATAAATTTTATTCTCAGAAATGAAAAAGATAATTGATAATTACAAATGATCTATCCTTATAAAAGGAGATTGAAACCTGAAAGTGATAACCTAAAATGTAAAAGGGTAATCTAAAAGGTAAATGCTATTTAATAATTACTAATTAATTATTAAATGAGAATGCAAAAGATGCATAAAGGAAGCAAATGTAATTTAATAAATAAAATGAAATTAACCTTTTTCTCTAACACCCTTGTTAAGATGAGCAACAATGCAGCTACAAACAATGTAGAAAGAGCAAGGAAACTATAATGCAATGTGGAAAGAAAAACTAAGTCTCAAAAATAATGTTGGATGAGGTACCCAATCACAATCAAAACTTTATGAAACAAAGAAATAGAGAAAACCCAGTGGGAAAATCTCTACTCCAAAAAGAGATAGACAAGAATGCACAAATAAAACATCTTAAGAGAATCTCTCAAGACCATAAGTACAATTAAAGCCTCCATGATAGAAGCTTGAGATTCCATAGCTAGTCCAAAATGGAAAAACTCATGTGTCGATGAACATACCAATCTGGCTCCAATATAAAGGAAACAAAGGCAGTGGATAGGGATTATAAAACCCATGTATGTAAGGTGCAACTTGAAATCCTAGTTGATGCTCAAAGGAGAAAGCATGAGAATCCTGAAATAGAATTTCCAATGGAGGTGGAATAATAGGTGTGTTGAATCTATCATATGAGAGGAGATGTGTATCCTTTGATATATCTTCAATAATGGTAGTAGGTAGCTTGATGATTGGAGCTACAATAGTAGGCAATGTTGAAGAGTAATCCTATGTAAGAGATGGAATCTAAATAGGAGGTGGAAGCATAGAAGTCACAACACTAGTCTCAGGACCAATGCTTATATTCAAGTGACTGACTTCACCTCAGTAGACTCTCTTGAAAAAAGAGAGTGATTTTTTGATAGTGGAGATGGTGGACCAAAATGTGAGAAGGAACATAGGTGATAAACATAATCAATAGTCCCTATAGCAATAATATTTTCTATCTCACTATCTTTGATGTGCACTGAATCCTGTGCAAACTCATATGTCTTCCCTATCCCAATTTATGTAATCTGATAAATAGAGAGAAGGTTAAAGGACAAAGATGGAACACAAAGTACATCACAAAATGTACCATCATCAATGTCAATATAACCTTTCCCACATACAGTCATAATAGTGTTTTTCCCCATAAAAATGTGTGGAGTAGGAGAAGCCTCAAAATAAGAGAACAAATCATGAGAAGATGCATTACAGTGTGAAGCACTTGAATCTAGTAACCATCTATAAGAACAAGGAATAGTGGTTGCACATAGTACATGAACCTTTCCTATATCTTTACCATCTAAATGAAATGATGATGATGAAGAAGGTCTATGAGAAGTAGAAGGAATATCAATATTTCTTTTTTGAAGGAGAGCTATCAAATTTAAAACCTATTTGGCATAGCCATCTAGCTTCTTCTCATATAAATGTGACTCATCATGATTAGGCTTATTACAATAAGCACTCTTTGGTCTTTTTGGCTTTGATTTACCTCCCTTAGAAGGAGGTGGCCCTAATGAATTGTGAGTGCCAGAATCAATCTAAGACTCTATAGAATGAGATTTCTAAGTCTTCTCCTTCATCCCTAAAGATGGTCGAGCTACCAATGCATGAGTTTTTCAACCTATGAGAGAATCAAACTAAGAGAGCTTAGCTTTCTCTCAAGTCAAATGATCATAAAAAACCTCAAAGGGTGGCATGGAAAATCTATTACCCAAAGCATCTTTGGTGGAATAGAAGGTAGAAGAAAAAATCTAAAAGTTTTCACGAAGCTTAGAAAGAATCAAGTATATACACTCAGTGTTAGTCTTCATCTTTCCACAAACCTGCAATAAACATCTTTGTTGATTAAACTTCATCAAGAAGTCCTCAATGGAAGGAAAAGAATTTGGTATAAGAGAGGTGAACTCTACCTCAATTTGAAGGGTCTTGAACTCATTCGATGTACCAAAAAAGCCTTCAAACTTGGTCCACATAGCTAGAGGGGTATTGAACCCATCAAGATGAAACTATAGACTGTCAAATACCTATAAGGAAATCAATCTTATTGCCTCATCCATCTTGTTCCTATATTGCATGATCTCAAAAGGCCTCTATAAAAATGGTTGTATTGCATCTAAACAAGACCACAATCCTTTTGACTAGAGAAGCCATGTCATCAAGGTCTTCCATGTGTGATAATTATGAAAGTTCAGAAGTTCTAGACAAGAAGAGGTCTTGGCCATTGTTTTAAAAGGTGTTGAATTATTTTTTAATGTAGTTCTGGTTTACATGATTAAATAATAGAAATAATATGAACAAACACTGCCCACAATGCAAAAAATTGAACCCCAACTGCTAGGAGGAATTCATAAATGAGAGAAGAGAAAAAAAGCTTCAAATATGAATCACAAGTACCTATTTTCTATAGGCCAAAGAATGACCAAATGATGAAAGTATTATGTCCACTCAATATTACTCCAAACTGATACCAGATCTAGAAAGTAGAAAACAAATCATGCACTTTAAAAAAAAATAGCACTTGAATATGTGTCCATATGAGCACAAACGAAGCCTTTGAAGTTGCAAAAATTGGGATTTACAATTTTTAGAAAAATTCAGAAACAAAGATTAAAAACAACCTGCACCAATGTATAGATCACAAAATTCTACCCCACAACAAAACAAATTGCTCAAAAAAAGGTGTCCGTATGAGTGAGATATCGTTGTTTGAAAACCAATCTCAATAATTATTTTTCTAAATTACCACCATCGCACCTCAAAAAATAAAAGAAAAATACCCAAAAAAAATTAGATCTATTTTGTCAAACCCTCTTTCTCCATTTTTTCCAAATACTAAACAAGCTACAATAGATCTAGCTCTGATACCATGAAGGATTTGAGCAATTAAAATCCACAAAACCTAAAGAATACTTGCATGTAAAAACCTATCACAAAGAAGAAAAAGACAAGAGGAGGCAAGGGTTTTGCTCTGAAAATATGCAAATCGTATTCTCGGAATTGAAAAAGATAATTGATAACTACAAATGATCTATCCTTATAGAAGGAGATTGAAACTCGAAAAGGGTAACCTAAAAGGTAAATGCTATTTAATAATTACTAATTAATTATTAAATGAGAATGCAAAAGGTGCATAAAGTGAAATCTTAAGAAGGGAGAAAAGGTAATTTAATAAATGAAATTAAATTAACCTTTTTCTCTTACAAAAAATAGAATTTTATGCTGAACTCTAGGTTAGTTTAAGTCTTCTTTATTATTATTGCTATCAAAACTCAACATCAAAAAATTGATTCATATTTTATCAATTCATTAATAATAATCACATATTATATGCAAATAATAATAAATCTATTCCTTTTGAATAAATACTTGTTCATTTTAAAATTTATTATTATGAGTTGACTTATAGAATACCAACTAAAATTATATTTACAAAAAATGCCATGCAACAAATATCGAATAAAAGTAATTAAATTTTTATTAATATAATAGTATGTGACTTATATATTAATATAAAGTCATATATTATTACATTAATAAACATATAATTCCTTTAATCTCAAAAGGCTAGATCCAAAAAGGCATTTCAACTTGTTTGAGGAGAAAATTAAATTAAAAAAATGAGAATCATTTGTTCATCCTTTAAGCATGAAAGTTAGAAAGAAGAAATATTGAATAAGGGTTTGGAAACCCTAGCTATAATATGGAGATTCACTGCATGGGACTATTTTCTGTCATTTTCAACACAAGTTATGGAGATGTTCTTCATTTGAACTAGAGACCTATACTCGTGCCATGACTCCTCTTTATTTGCTATATATGATGGATGTAACTATTTTTCTTTTGGCCACCATGAAGGAGCTTAATTGTGGGTTTTCGACTTTAGTTGTAAGTTGCTTCTATGAACAATGTCTTCTGCTTCAATATTGATTTATGAGTTTTCTTCTATTATTTGATTCAAAACCCAAAATGGGTTTTCATTACATATGATAAATGTATCTTTTCTATCTCCTTACTCTACTATAGGAAAATATGAATATCATTTTAATTTGTTGCTAAGATGTTTCTAACATCTTGTTGAAAATGCTTAGTTGTAATGGTAAAGAAGAAAAAACTACCTTTACAAAGCACTATTATCTCCTTTATCCTTGATGTTATCAAAATTTTGCACACAAGAGACCTAAACAAGCCCACTCTAGAAAAACCTCAGAAGACATTTTTTATGATTATGCTCCTATTTCCAAAAAAAATCATGGAATATGACTACACCTTTTTCTTACTAGTTTTCTTATTTTAAATAAATACATCTCATGTTATTTCCTCTCATAGTCATTTAGTCATATTGTTAAGAGTGTTTTAAGTGCCTTCTATTTCTATAAATCATAAAATCTAAAAGTCTATTTCATTATTTGTTCTAACTCGACAACTCTAGTTATGCTTTTAGAGACTCAAGCCTACACCTATAATGATAAATGCCATGTTATTTTAATTTTTTTTTTGGAACTTTTATATTCCTATGGCATGTCTTAGATCTAAGATCTTCTTTGTAGAATGTTGTTCTTGCCTGGAAACAAACAAATACTCTCACTTTTGGTGATGAACTTGTATTTTCTTGAGAAATGTTCCTTGAAAACACATGTATTTCCATATGATCTTGATAGCCTTTCTGTTCACATATATTACAACTTTTATTTGTCTTGATGCATTCCTTTGTATAAATGAAACTATTGTTCTGTAAATGCTCTCTAATCATTTAATTATGCTCTTGAAGCTTTTATTTCACTAAATCTTGAACACTTGCCGATTGAGCAATAGAAAAACATTCATATGTCATGATGGAGAAATATTTCGTGTAAAAAAGGTTGTAGTGTTATTTTTTCTTGTAAATATAAAGTTGAAAATAGTTCTTTATTTTTGTAGCTTTTACATTGTCACATAGATATATATTTGCTCCCAATGTCCATATTATTCCTCTACAAATTATACTTTGTTAAGTCTCTCTTTTGTTTTTCATTTACAACTATATCATTCTTTTATGTTTGGAAGTTGTTGCAATTTTTGATATTTGAAACAAACTCCTTTGATGACTATATTTTCTTGAAATACAGCAATTGCTTCTATAAGTTGCATGAACTTGTTTGAAAGATGCCATGTTTGAAATAAAATTGATATACCTGTGATTATCAACCTAACCTATTTTCTATAATTGTATCATTTTTTGAAATTTTCTTCCCTCTTACTATTCTTTCCTATACGCACAAGTTGAAAATAATCCTTTAATTCATGTTCAAGTTTATAGTGCAATATCTAAACTGTCTAGTTGCAATGCTCTTCCTATGGCATATTGCTTGTCCTATAGTAATTAAAACTTCATGTAGCAAATATTTTTTTATGTAGTCTTATAAATTAAGCTGAAATGTTTCATGACCAATTGTCATATCCCTTCAATAACTAGTCTTCTATAGCTCCATTAATTTAGTTGGAAGGTCCCATACCTATAATGTGTGTATGCACCCTCTATAACCTCCTTAATCAATCTTTGCTTCTACATGACTTCAGTCAGAAAGTTTCACATTGGTATGCATTTGTGTCCCCTCAAGAACATAATTGGTCTTCATACTTGAATCTCCACATGAAGAAAACAACATTAGCATAAAACCAATTTTCTTTCTCCTTCATTCCTTTACACATATGGTTGATTTATGCTACTTTGGTTCAACTAGAATAGATAACATTGATTGATATTTCTTTGTTTCCTAAGCTCAGTCATTTCATGTGACACATCATTCTTCTTTTCTACATAGGTTGCAACAAGGATGCGGGAACTTGGCTACTTCATCAAATTCAACATTGCTACCTCCCTACCAGGTAGTGATGGGACCATTGATCTCTTTCAATGTTTTCTATTCTTTGCTAAATGATCAGTGTTTATTGCTCATTTGTAGATTTTGTACCTTCTTGAGAATGTATTCAAAATAATCTAAAGTTGAAATAAAACTTATTTTTTTTGAAATAATTACTATGACTTTTGTGGAACAAACAATATGTACTCCCCTTTAATGAAATACAAATATCTTTTGTACATGTATTCTTTTTTGATTTTTTTGCAAACTTTAGACCTTTTGAATACTTTGAAATTAACAATGTTCAAAACTATCTAATAACTCAACTCAACATGGTCATGATTCCATAACCTGTTATACTTTACCAACAATGATGTATGAATTCAATCTAAAGCTATTTTCACATAGGCAATAAAATTAAGCTAACTTTTAGAAAATTTTGCATATGTAGTGAAAATAGTTAACAAGCATATTAGGTAAATCAATGTCAATGTCAATAGTCTCATATTCATCATCAATATCATCAAGAGTATCTTCATCCAAATTAATCAAAATAGGATCTAAGATACAAACATAATCATCATAATCTTGCATCTTAAACTCATTATTAGCATTAACTTTATCTAACACATCATGGATAGATTGATCAAAAGAAGGTAAAGAACTATGAATAACGAAAGTACGGGCCTTAACATGAGCACTACACTTCTATGGTGTGTATATATATATATATATATATATATATATATATATATATATATCATTAGAAGACTGATTACATTTTGTCTTGATCTAAGATACAAACATAATCATCATAATCTTGCATCTTAACCTCATTATTAGCATTAATTTTATCTAACATATCATGGATAGATTGATCAAAAGAAGGTAAAGAACTATGAATAACTGAATTACGGGCCTTAACATGAGCACTATTAATAGGATTCTCAAGAAACTAACAAGCAACATTAGGAGCTTGATGAATAGAATCAGAAGCCATAGATAAAGGAGGGATGGAAGGTGTAGGGAAAAGACCATGATTAAGATCCATCAAAGGCATACTTAACTCAATTAATCTTATGATGCTTATAGGTTTGATATGAGCAAAACATATTATTAGGTCGAGAAGGACATGAATTAGGTATTGAAGGCCAAAATAAGTCAATTATAGCATAATCCTGGGCCTACAAGGTTGATATAAACTATGGTCAATCATCTTCACTTCTTCATCATGAAATTTTTTAAGACACTTATGGATAGGAGAAGCAATAGAATGCATGGAATTCAACCAAGGGAAACCAAGCTTAACTTGAAATTGATCACAAGTAGGAACAACAACAAAAGTAGTGTTCACAATTTTACCACAAAGTTCAACCAAAAAATCAATAGAACCAAATGATGGATATAGAAAACCATTACAATTTTGAATCCACACATCAGATGTATCATTAGAATCATGTTGCAAGTGTTTCATACAAAGATTTTCTTTAGTAATAATATTGACTAAGGATGTAGGATCAACTAGACAAATACATGTAGGTATCTTACCAATCTTAGCATAAATATAAAGAGGACCATTAGGATCTTTAATAATCTCAAAATCATCAAAAGTAATCAAGATTTCTTGAGTGCTTTTATTCTTATATTGTTTTTGAGTTTTGGGTTGAGTTTTGAACTTAACTTAAGGTTTCTGTGTATGAGGAGATTGAATTTGAGGTAGAGTTGGAGGTTGAGGTGGAGATATGGATTGTGACAAATCAACCTGCTCCACATGGTTGACAACATGATTAAGATCATCCATCTTTTAATCATAAACATTATCTATATAAGATGGTTGAGCAATGATATTGGTATTGTGCGTAGGTAAAGGATTCATGGGTAAAAACACAAACTTGTATCACCCTTTTGTAAAGAAAAAGGCTAACAAAAGTATAATTGTTCACCTTCAATGACATAAAACTAGTAATATTATTTAGAATTTAAAAATGAAGTAAACTAATGAAGTGTGTAGAAATAGATGAAGTTAAGGATTATAATTTTTAATAATTATTTGCAATAAGAATTGGTATATTTTCCTAATTTTTATAGATAATTTTTTAGTTGCTGAAAAAGGGTGAAAATTAGGGCTTTAGTTCCTAGCACAAAACTATATGGAAATAAACTTATTTCTATTTAAACTCGGACTATGTTATAGATAACATATATAGCTATAACAATCAAAAGTAAAAATTGACTCTAGACCTATATTTTCTCTTTTATAATGATTCAAATTTCAACTCACTTGAAATCGATAGTTTTCATCTCCCACCACATTTTTCAAAACAAATCTCTTCTAACTAGAAAAAAAATTATGCATCATGGAAGAGGACTCTCTCCTCTAGAATTTCATATAATTAAAAAAGAAATTGATATGATTTAATATTTTTTTCTGTATAAATATCAACATCTTTTCGAGTGTTAAATTACGTGCTTGTAGAATTTTTTAATTATAATATACACTGTCTAATTGAAACACTATAAACTCTATATGAGAATATTCTTGACTTTGAGCTCTATGAAATGGTGTTTATATGTTACTAAAAAAATAGTAAGAGTTATTGAAATGCCCATTTTCTAAAATAATTTTATTTCTTTAGTAATTGGGTACAAACTAGTATAAAACATGCATTTAATAGACATTTCCAATTGGAAAAGTGTGAGACCATATATAACTTAGCCAAAATGAATTCATCTACATCATATGTTTGAAAAAAATTGATTTTTGGATAGAGATACTCAAATTCAACCATTCTAATAAGTCAACCTAAAGGGTGACACAACTTTGTACTTTTACCCTCATATAGATTTGAAGATTTTGATTAGGAGGAGAGACAAACTTATTCTCACTACCATCAAAATTATCCATATATAAGGCATTAGAATCATTCAAGTCTTGAACCTTATATTTTAAACAATAACACTTCTCACTATCATGACCATTTTTATGATGGTATTGACAAAAAGCTTAGGATCAAAAGATTTAGACACAATCATAGTAGTAATCATATTAGTAGAGAGGTCAAATAGGAGGAAAAGGAATCATATTAGTAGTTAACAACACATTCATAATAGAATGTAAAGATTTAGAGAGAGGAGTAAATGTACAATTGAAATGAAAAGTAGTGGATGTAGAAGTAGCATTGTGAGATGCAACAACAACTGTATTCACTTGTTTTTTTATCTTGACATAGTTATTAGGAATTTTAAATTTGTTTGGATTAGGAGCAACATCACTCTTATCAAGTGGAACATGAGCCATTGTGGTGTTTCTCTCAAATTAACTCACTTGTAATTGATAACAATGAAGTGTTGCACAAAGTTGTTGAAAAGAGGTAAATTCAGTAAGAAGAATCTTATCTCTAATATCCTTTTGCAAATTTGAAATAAGCATACATTGAATATCAATATCAGGAACATGATAGTAAATTTGAGCATGAAAATTCTTAAATCTACCAATGAATTCGGTCAATTTCTCCTTAGTGTTTTTTTTTACACTGCATTAAATTTTTAAAAGACAGTTGTGGACCGATGGTGTTTTGAAATTGTTGAATAAAGGCATTGGAAAGTTTTGGAAAAAAGTCAATAGAATAAGAAGGCAAGGAACAAAACCATTGCAAGGCCTTATCAGAAAATGTTCTAGCAAATAACTTAGGTAAAATCCTATGGTTGAGAGCATAGCCACTACAAAGGATTTGAAATATTTTATTATGAGTAATAGGATCTCCTTTTCCATTGTAATTCTCAAGATGAGGCATATCGGCTTGTTGAGGAATAATAGTATGAATGACATCTAAGGATAGAGGACTTCCCATGTCACATATAGGAAATCTAAACTTGTTTTGAGTTGAAGAAAAAAGAAGTTGTTGTAAAGATGACATAGTTTGAGCCAAACTGATAATTGTTGAATCATTAGAAGAAATAGTAAGAACAACAACATTATAAATACTAGGTAAAGTGTAAGAAATGTCAGGAATTGAAGACACAACTGGAGGAATACTTGGAACCATAGTTGGAAGAGTATTGGAATAAGTAAAAGGAATATTATGGTAATAAGGTTGTGATGAAGGGAGGGATACATGAGGAACACTCATAGGAAGAGAGGGAACCATTTTAGTCAGCAAAGGAAGGGTATAAGTAGGAAGACTACGTGAAGGAACTAAAGAAGGTTCAACACTAGCAACCAGATGAATAAATCCTAAATCTTGAGCTTCTTGAACTAAAGGTTTAACATTTGAATGCATGAGGTGAGTGATACCGTGCAAGAGATTAACACCTTGATCATTACCATGAAGGACTTTCTTAAGAGCCTCTATAGCTTGAATAGAATCTTGATTATGGTTTTCTTGAATAAGACAATTAATCATTTTATCAAGTTCAATGGAAAGTTTTTGGACTTGTTTAGGAGGAACTCTTAAAGCATCATCATCATCATGAGATGAGTGAGAATATTTTTGCTCCATAATAGGGTTGGAATCATGAATAATCAAATTATCATCAGGGATTGTAAGGTAGGGAGAGGAAGACTATGATCAAAGTCACCCATAAGTCTATGACTTCTTCTAACCAGCATATTATAAATAGCACTAAAGGTAGTAAAGCTCATATACCATTGCAATACAAATGAATTAAACTAAGAAAAAATGAAGCATGGAGAAATGAATATTTGTGTATTTTTACTTTATAAGAGATGCAAACACATAAAATGAATCTAACACATGCAATATCCAACACCATAAAAGAAAGAGTTAACTATTGTGGGTTTACCAAAATTTAATATGAAGGTGAACACACAAGATAATATGAAGGGAAATCTAACAACAAAAATACAATAATGCACCTAACTCCACAAAAGAGGGTAAGCTTGTCGGGTTCACCAAAATGTAAGATGAGTGACGAGTGCTCACCAAAGTGTATGATGAACAACACACATGTATCAAAATGTAGAGGGATGAAAGAAATATAAGATCTATTTCTGAATCCAAATTCCCAAAGGAGTGATCCAAATTGATCAACCAAAAAGGTTAATTGCATAAAAGAATCAATCTATGGAGAGTATGAATAGAGAGGAAAACCTTATTTGTTTTTATAGAAAGTATGTATTAAAATATATATTGAATTGAAAACAAATACTAACCTTAAATGAGGGTAAATCTAGAAAATGTTGTTTTTCGATGTCTGTATATAGTTTTAGGATATTCTACAACTGGATCTGGACTAGAAATACAAATACAAAGATTAAAAAAAAAACCTTTTATCTTTCTAAAGAAAGTTGACCTTGACCCAATGTTGGGGTAAGATCTTACCCCTTTATTTCCTACCTTGACTTGTGTTGCTCTGACAAAAAATATGTTTGCAGATCTCAAAAGTATGACAAAAAGGGTACTCAAATCTATGTTGATATTCATTGTCCCACACCTACTCCTACAAGGAAAATGGTTTTTTTTTTTGGATGGGGGGTTTTTCCTTGGTCAAACCATAGTTTGGAATTAACCTTGACATCAAAATTGCAATATAGATAAATAAAATAAATGAAATTGTTCACCTTTCTTATGTTGTAATCCTTGTAGAGGATCCTATAATGTTTCCACTATTAGGGTTAGATTGGGACATTAATACTTGAAAAATAAATGTTAGCATTAAATACTAACAAAGTAGAAATATATTATTTTCTCTTTTATTCTAGCCATTAATTTGTTCTTATCTCACCATTTATACAGGGCTACTCATCTCTCGCACTGGCAAGATAACTATTTATATGAGGATCTCACTTCCTATAATAACACTATAAGATTTCATCAATCCCATCTTAGCCATTTATATAAAGATGACTCTTGACTCTACATTGGCACAAAACCATTTATATAGGCGAGTAAAGTCCTTATACTGGCACCATGGAGATTTTATTTATTATTTTGTATACTTAATCAATATCAACATTTAGGTGATCATTATATTGAATTAGTATCCATTGTATTTTAATATACTTACATGTTTATCATATACTTAATGACAGTATATTTGTGTAAGGTGATTCATATACACTATATCTATTTAGTATTTAGTAATATTAGAAAAGAACAAGCATGATAGAAATATATTTATTCTTATGATCTAATTTCTTAATATAAAAATTACTAATTATTAAATTAATCTTACTATACTCTTAAGCGTCTTCACATTTAATTTCTATAATCTAAATTGATAATAATAATACTATTACCGAAAGTTGCTAATATTAATAATACTATTACTATGCATTAGTAATTGTACTATTATAAAATATCCACATATATAACTAAAAAACATTTCTTCCCATCCTACCTTGTACATACTTACCTTAATTGATGGTGATAGAACTATCTGCACTCTGACATGGCATGTGAACATGGATGGTATTTTTGTAATGGTATCCTCTATTATATTTAATATATTATTTTGTGTTGAAGTGTACTTCTTTTGCAATCCCCTAATTGGCTTTTTCATATCCATTTATTCTACATCTTTCCTATTTCTTCCCGTTGGATCTGATGCAATATTTTCATTTATATCTTTATCTATTTCCTTCATTCCATGCTTCTTGGTATAGTGACAAGGCATGGATTTATATACCCATATGATTAACGAGTTTCATTTTAGGGGTAATGGCCGATACGCCCCTTTGTAAAGTTATTATTATTGTAAAAAATATATAATTAGTACTATTATATCTAATAGTTTAATTAGTAATTACTTGTTGACTTGTGAATGGACGTTATTTAATAATCATTTCTGTTATGATCAAATATTTAATCAACTATTAAATATTAAATATTCCTTTATCTATTAATATAGATTATAATTGATCCATAATCAAGATATCACTTCATTCTTTAATTAACTAGACATGAATATCAACTATTAATATAAGATTTCATTATTAGAAGGGGGATACTATAGTCTTATCATCCCAAAATTGCTTGTCTTCAAGCAATTATGATATTGATTTCATTTTGTTAGATACAATATATTAGATGTTATGAGTAATTTCATCTTAAATTTGATAAGGTGTATGGTTGATTGAGCATATTTAATTGATATTCTTTGGATGATAAATTATAGATTTCAAGGTGTTGAGTTGTCTCAAAATGTGATTGATATATTTATAATCAAGTGTTATGGTTTGATTAATCTCCAAAGTTTCAACATCTTCCATTCATTTAATGGTCTCTTCATGATCATTAGTGTTAATTCAATTAAAATAGACCTAAGTCATTTTTCTTAATACATGACCTCTTTAGAATATGTGAAATTCCATTGTCGTAGGGTGCTAGATACCTATCTATGACTAGGCTCCCTCAAGGCATTGGGAATGCATGTTCATACCCATCTTGGATTCTTTCCTCAAAGATTTTGGATTCATGTTCTCACCTATCTTGGAATCTTCCCTCAAGGCATTCAAAACCATGTCCTCACCCATCTTGGACTCTTTCCTCAAGGCATTGGAATCCATTTCCTTATCTATCTTGGTATCTACCAATCTCAAGAAGATTTATTTTGCCTCTCCCATCTTGACAATATATCACTTGTATGAAATTAGATTCATCATTTGTTTAAGATCATATTTCTAGTTTCTTTAATAATTCTATTCAATAGTTTGATCTTTTTATAATTTTTTCCACCCTACAAGATGGAAAGATCATGCTCTGGTACCATTGTAATGTCCCTACTAATAGGGTTAGATTGGGACATTAATACTTGCAAAATAAATGTTAGGATTAAATACTAACAAAGTAGATATATATTATTTTCTCTTTTATTCTAGCCATTATTTTGTTCTTATCTTGCCATCTATATAGGACTAATCATCTCTCGCACTGGCATGATGGCCATTTATACGAGTATCTCACTTCTTGCACTGACACTGTAAGATTTCATCAATCCCATCTTAGCCATTTATATAAAGAAGACTCTTGACTCTATATTGGCACAAAACCATTTATATAGGTAAGTAAAGTCCTTATATTGGTGCCATGGAGTTTTTATTTATTAGTTTGTGTACTTATTCAATACCAACATTTAGGTGATCATTATATTGAATTAATATCTATTGTATTTTAATATACTTACATGTTTATCATATACTTAATGAAATGCTATATTTGTGTAAGGTGAAGGTGTATCATATACACTATATCTATTTAATATTTAGTAATATTAGAAAAGAACAAGTATGATAGAAATATATTTATTCCTATGATCTAATTTCTTAATATAACAATTACTGATTATTAAATTATATTAACCATACTCTTAAGAGTCTTTACATTTAATTTCTATAATCTAAATTGATAATAATAATTCTATTACCAAAAAGTGATAATATTAATAATACTATTACTATGCATTAGTAATCGTACTATTATAAAATATCCACATATATAACTAATAAACATTTCTTCTGATCCTATCTTATACATACTTACCTTAACCGACGGTGATATAATTGTTTGCACTCTGACATGGCATGTGAACATGGATGATATTTCTGTAATGGCATCCTTTGTTTATATTTAATATATTATGTTGTGTTGAAGTGTACTTCTTTTGCATTCCCCTATTTGGTTTTTTCATATCCATTTATTCTACATCTTTCTTATTGGATCTGATGCACTATTTTTATTTATATCCTTATCTATTTCCTCTATTCCATGCTTCTTTGTATAGTGACAAGGCATGGATTTATATACTCATATGATTGGTGGGTGTTGTTTCAGGGGTAATCACCGATACACCCCTTTGTAAAGTTATTATTATTATAAACTATTTATTTAATTAGTACTATTATATTTAATAGTTTAGGTAGTAATTATTTGTTAACTTGTGAATGGTTATTTAATAATCAATTCTATTATGATCAAATATTTCATCAAATATTAAATATTAAATATTCCTTTATATATTAATATAGATTATAACTAATCCATAATTGAGATATCACTTCATTCTTTAAATTACTAGATATGAATATCAACTATTAATATAGGATTTTATTATTAGAGGGGGGATATTATAGATTCAAATCCTTGGATCCACAAATATGGATGATCCAAATGAATGTAAAATTGAATATAGGATGACTCAAATCAATTCCATTAGATTTTCAACACCAATCTTGAATGGATCTTGGAATAGGAAGAAGCTTGAATGAATGCGAATGTTAGAATATTCAACAAGAGGGCTCCAATGAGATTGAATCCTTCAATAGCTATCAATGGATCTCCTTGATGAATTTAATTCTTGAATGCTTGAATGTGGATGCTCATGTTGACATATTAGTCAAGTTTGTTATTAGTGACACACACTTATTTAGATTGTATATAGCTATTGAGCTCTTTGTACAACTATTAGTGTTTGCCAAGTATTTCACTTGTCACCGAGTTCTATAGTTACTACCAAGTCCTTCGGGAAAATCTTAGTGGTTACTGAGTAGTCATAGTTACAGTGAAGATCAACAGTGTAAACTGTGCATCTCAATGTATGCCGAGTTTACCAGTGCAAGTTGAGCTATGCAATGTTCACTAAGTTCATAGTGTATATCATGCAAGTCTAGTGTTAATCGAGCTACTCAGTGTCAACCAAGAGACTTAGTTTATACCAAGCTTGAAGTGATAGTATTTATCGAGTCATACAATGTAAATCAAGAGACTCAGTTTATATGACAAGTTTTCATAGTATCTACCAAGTCACCAAATGCAGATCGAGTTCAAGACTACTTGGAAGTGATCAATATGGACCAAGCTTCTACATCTACCAAGTGCATGATGATGCCAAGCATTGATAATGGATGCCAAATATCAGAACCTCACTGAGTCAGTCTTTAGAACTTGAGTGTCTTCATGTGGGCCGACTTTGTAATATTTGTAGTAACTTGTATTGTAGTTGACTTTGTAATTTGTATAATTGGATTGATATATGTGTAATATATTGTATCATATCCAAAGTATGTATAAGTGTGAGTATGAGCATGAAATTAATGTAATCATCAAAGAAGACTAGAAAGAGTGAATTAAAAAGGCTACAATAGTATAAGGAGTAGAAAAGTCATGTCTATCACAACAAGGTGACCAATACTTAAAGGAATCTCATTCAACAAACCAAGTTGCAGATCAGAGATCATCTACTATTTCATCCTAATAGGTGGATCAGTAAAATCCTTTCATAAGGTAGACCTAACAGTCTTTTGTAAATCTCTTTACCTAGTGCATACTTAATTGTATGTTTGTAAATCCTTTCACAAGGTGGACCTAGCAGTCCTCATTACTCCTAACAGGGTAGATCATCAGAAGTGATCAATGTAAGCTTTAATAGGCTATCTTTATACTGCAATACTAAAGTTGTGGGTATCATCCCCACCCTAGTTTTACTTTCTATTTGGAAGATTTTTGGATCACCAAATATTTGTGTCACAGTACTATGAATTCTCTCATGCTTTCAGTTTCTTATCCATGCAATTAGATCAGTTTACATGTGATGAATTATATGCTAATTGAATAGTTGGATTAAAGTTGAAATTGATAAAATTCTTGAAGTTACTGATTCACCCCACCCCTCTCAATAACTTAGCATATTCTTGAATATTTCCAACAATTGGTATCAGAGCATTGTGGTTCTCAAGAGAAAGCTTAACAAATTGAGCAAAGATCAAGCCTATGGAGATATTTAGACTTGACAAAGCCATTGATAATGAGAAGCTAGATTTAGAAATGGCCATTGCCCAACTCAAGAAAGCAAAGGAGCAACTCTCTCAATCCTTGAAAGGAAGAAAAGAACTTGTAATTCAAATGAATGATCATCTCTACATTGAAGACCTTCATTCAAGCAATTCAAATGAAGCCAATGAAGAAATCAAAGAAAAATCCTAGAAAAGAATGAATCCCTACAAGAAGAAGTAAGAAAACTTAAAAGAGAGCAAGAAATTTAGTCAGTAAGGTGGTTATGTGAGGTCATGAAACATAAAACAAGATAAAAGAAGAGATAGATGGAAGGAATAATGAAATTCAAAACCAATCCCTTCAGCAAGTAGACCTTATTGATTAGCTCTCCAATGAAAATGAGGAAATCATGAGCCTAAGATTTGAAAATGAAATAATGAGGAATGATCTAAATTTTGAAAGGCAAATCAATGAAAGAATGAGGAGGGATCTAAACTCTAAAAGGAAAATCAATAAAAGATTACAGAATGATTTGAACTCTAAGAAGCAAGTCAATGAAAGAATGATGAAATCCCAAGCATACATGAATCAATTGAATGAGAAAATCCTCTATAGGAAAAAAGGAAAAGTAGGAATTGGATATACAGAAGAAGGAGAATCATCCAAGCAAGGAGCTAAAAATAACCAAAGACCTACTTGTAATCATTGTGGTAAGATAGGTCATACATCAAACAAATGCTAGAGCAATAGAAAAGAAAAATTCAATGGAAAGTGCTACAATTGCAATCATCATGGTCATAAGGCTAATTAATGCAAAGAGAAACCAATATTTGAAGGAAAATGTCACAAATGTAAGAAACATGAACACAAGTCATCAGAATGCAAAACAAAGGTATTGAATCTAGCAGAACAAATAGTGAAAGAAATATTTGGTTAGGACTACAACACCTAGTGTAGATGTCATTATTGTGGAGAATTTGGAAACATTGGAATAAATTTTGTAAAACATCATTTGAAGAAAAGAGACACTACTAAAAGATGTTTCATTTGTACAGAACTTGGTCATCTTGCTAAGAACTGCATGAATACTAGTAGAATTGAAGATGAGAAAAAGGTAAAAATTTGATAACATCTGAAAGTAGATGAGATAGCAATGGGTTCCTAAGTCTACCAAGGATACAAGTCCAAGTAATGATGATCAAGTCACTCAAGAATTGGGTGACTCTATTATTTCTGCTTAAATTCTCATAGGAGAAACTAGAACTATGCTATCAAAGAAGACATCAAAATAGTTTCAGATTGAAAGAGAAAAATGATCCAAATTAGTATTCAGGATACAAAGGAATTACCAAGTACAAGTTTCTACCAAGTTATCTTCTTTACCAAGTGAGGTTGGGTTACAAAACTCTACTGAGAAAAATTGGGAGTGATAAAAATGTCTATGGTTACTGAGTCATGAAGACTTCACCGAGTGTTTAATACAAGCATAGTGGATGACAGTCTATCAATGTGATGTTAGTCATTCTACCTTTGTACTAAGCATTTATGGTGAAATTTTAACAAAAATCATGAATTCAAAGTCATTTCCTACCATAAAGTTTGAAGTGCTATTGTGAAAGTGTGATCTTCAAAGCTTCCAAGCAATTTGAGTGAATTTCCAGCAAAAGTTTTTGAATTCCCTCAAACCGTACTGAGTGAAGATGGCATCCAGTAGTAGAAAGGTTAAGTGATGATTTGACAGGTTGGTTTGTTGAGTGGAATGGAAAGCACTAAACTTCAAGCTTACTCCTGCAATTGCCAAAATCCTAGATCTGAGTGGAGTGCAATCACAAATCCCTCCTAAGGTACTTTTGATTAATGATATTCACACTCATTTCAAGTGTGTTATTTAATAAATTGGCACTTTAGAAATGTATGATGCCCTAGGTCAACTGTGTGTTAATGTAGTTTTGAAACTTGGGTACAAACACCTAAAAACTAAAGGATTAACTCATATCCCTCACATGCTCTACGAGTTTCAAGTCAACTGGATTAGGTTTATCCTAAGCTAGGTGCATAATGGTCAATTGTGGTTGGAGCAACTAGTGTTGATAACAAAGAAGATGATTAATCAAATCACTGGCCTTCCAATGCTAGCCAAGGCCAAAACAACAAAAACCCTAGGTCAGATAGAGTTGGAAAAGAAAATCCTAGCAGAATGGGACGATAGAGGAATGAAAATCAGTAGTGTTTCTGATATGGAATTGAAGTTTGGTATTCACATTATTAGACATAAGATTTATAGCTCTAGCAAGTTAAATAGTGTATCATGTGAAGCTGTGGACTTGGCATACAAGGTGGTAAAGAACAACCTAACATTCAACCTTGTTAAGCTATTGTTGAAATAATTCAACAAAAACATGGAAATCATAAGAACTTCCAAGAAAAACCCATGTAAGTTTAGTTTCTTATTAACTTGTATATTCTTTTATGTTCAGAAATGTTTCCCTTCAAAAGGCACTATAGTATGGAGAAAAGATGCGCCTGCTCTTTATTAGATAAATAAGTATATTGCAAAGATGGGTGAAAATTATAATAGTATCATGGACAATTATTTTGATGTATTCAAAGAGAAAATGAACAATAGGTTTTGAATCCCAAAGAAACTAGTAGAAGATTATAAGGATGATGCATGTTTCATGGTGGATTGTGACAAAGTTTACATTCAGGCAGTTAAGCCTAGAATTGTGTGGGTAAAACCTCTTGATTATGAGGTCAATATTGATGAGACCAAAGACATTATTGAAGCTCTTATCAATGAGCTAGTTGATCCTAAGACTGCATATTTTGGAATATATGATGAAGCAAAGGCCAAGATTGAACTTGAGATAAAGCTTCCTCAGGTGGTAACCAAAGGGAAGAAGAGAATTGCAAAACTGAAATCCAATTCAACCCTTTTGTTAACTAAGGGAAAAGGAGAAGATGAGGAAGTAGAGGATGTAGAAGCAGAGGAGGAGGTAGAATCTAAAGAAGAAGAGCCACAAAAGAAGAAAGGCAAGGTAATTATTACCAAGCCAACCAAGCCATCCACTGCAGTTTTTAGAAGGAGATCTTCAAAGAAGAAATATGATAAGGAAGGAGGAGATATTATATTCAGAAAACTTCCACCCACCTTCCAAGATAGATTAAAAGATCTAGAATCAAGAGTAGGAATAAAAAATTTAAAATCTTTAAAATATGAAATCAGGATAATTGAGGAGCAGAAGAAGATTGAAGACCTGATAACGGATAAGATGGGTAAATGGAAATACTCACCAGACCAACTTGATTCTCAAATTCCTAATGAGCTATTGGAAAAGATAAAGCCAAGATGGGGATTTTCCATGCAAACTATCAAAGACATATATGAGCAAACCTTGAGGCAGATATTATCGAGCATATTAGATGCTGAGGTAAAAGAGTCATTGAAGAAAATTGAAGAAAATTGAAGAAAAAATAACTCTAAAGTTTAATACTTGTCTAGTTTTGATTAAGGACATTGAGAATGTTATAAGGAACACAACAAACACTTGGAAGAATATTTATCTATTACATAAACCAAGTGATTTTCTAGTCAATGTCAAGGATGATGATGATGAAGAACATAAGGAGAAAGATGAAGAAGAGAATATTGAAAAAGCAACTCATTTTGAAAATGAAGAAGATGAAGAGGATTAAGGACAAGAGGCTATTGAGGAAGGAAAGCCAGATGATGAGGAGATTGATCCAGTTAAGATACCTATAGCTCATTGCCTCACTTCCTCACTCTCCAAGAAAACCAATTACAACTTCAAGCATGGAGACAACTCCAACAAGTTTGATTATGACCATTAGTGCCAATCCAACCATCCAATCACTCTTTTCTCCTACTCAGCTTAGCACATCACTAATAGAAGTGACTTCCACTTCATCTATTGAGCTGTAGGTTCATTCTTCATCTACCAAGTTGAGTACTTCAATTTTGACTTCTCAAATTTTGACTTCTCCAATTTTGAGCACTTTAGTTTTGAGTACACCAATTTTAAGTTCTTCAAGTATTTCTATAAATATTCCTTTTGTAATCACAATATCAGTTTTCATAGCTAGTCCTAGCATATCTACAATTGTTTCTATTCTAGGTACAAAAGCAATAAGTGTAAGGATAGTTGAGCCCAAGGTTCAACCGAGCACAAATTCTTTGAGTAAAGGTAAAGAGCTAGAGGAAGAGATTGATCTAGATGAGGAAATTGTTATCCCTAATTGGAACATTTCCAAGCTTACCTCAGACCAAATGCAGTTATTTGGTGAACTCCTCCAAAAAAAGGCTAAACAACAAAAACTAAGAGAGGACAGAGATAAGGAATTTAAAATAATTAAAGATGCAAAGAAAATTCTGGCAGAGGCCATAGGTATTGAGGTTGACTCTTCTTAGCCAATTTTGTATCAGCTAGAAAAGGTAGTACAAAAATTCAATGAAGACACTAAGGGACAAGAAAAGTTAGTGTAAAATGCAGAGAAAAAGTTTGACAATAAAGTGCTAGAGCACAGTGCCCAGTAGATAGTCATTCATCAAGTAGAACTTTCTACAATTTTGTGCAGCTTAGAAGCATCTTGTGCAAATGTGTCATCACTTTTTGGCAAGCTTTGTGATGTTTCAGAGTTCACAAAAGAAATAAAGGACAAATTGTCCAAAGTAGATGAAGATTTGAAAGCTAGTGCTTAGCAGTTGCAGTGTGACCCTAGTTCAAGCTTTGCACATTTTCAAATGATAAGATTTTTGACAAATATGCAAGTAGAACTGTTTAGAGAAGAAGCAAGAATAAAATGCACATTGATTGATATTCAAAATATGATTCTTCCCATCATGGATACACTGTAGAAATATATTCTACACTCAAAAACTCTCATCCATGATAATAATTTCTCCATTGTGGATCACATGGTAGAATTGTCAACAGAAATTCAAATTGCACTTCACACATGCAAGATCTGACAAGACAATTGGGATAACACTTGGGGGTTATTCTCAAGGTACATTCAGATTTTTTATCTTATTTTAGTGTTACTATGTAAATAAATAGAATAAATCTTTGGCATTAATGTCAAAAGGGGGAGAAAAGATATATTAGAGAAAGTCATATGTTATGGGGGATATTATGCAATAAGTTGAAAAAATCAATGGGGGAGTATGTTATGTACAAAGAGATATATTCTATATAGCAAGAAGATATATAGTATATTGTATGAAGGAGCCTTACCATGTACAAATATATCCCTTACAAAATCAATTTTGAAAAATCTCAAAAATAGTATACTTTACCAAGCTAGTATCACAAGGTGATGAATAAAAGATATTCAGGAAATTTCTTTTTCAATTCGATTTTGGCTGTTAAGTGTTTTTGTCACTAATGCCAAAGGGGGAGATTGTTGACATATCAGTCAAGTTTGTTATTACTGACACACACTTATTTAGATTGTATATAGCTACTAAGCTCTTTGTACAACTATCAATTTTTTCCAAGTATTTTAGTTGTCACCGAGTTTTACAGTTGCTACCGAGTCCTTTGGAAAAATCTTAGTGGTTACTAAGTAGTCACAGTTATAGTGAAGATCAACAATGTAAAATGTGCATCTTAGTGTATGTTGAGTTTACTAGTGCAAGCTGAGCTATACAGAGTTCACTAAGTTCATAGTGTATGTCATGCGAGTCCAATGTTAATTGAGCTACTCAGTGTTAACCAAGAGACTCGGTTTATATGAGGAGTTTTCACAATATCTACCAAGTCACCAGTGCAGATTGAGTTCAAGTCTACTTGGAAGTAATTAGTATGGA
Organism: Cupressus sempervirens; assembly: GCA_028749045.1. Classification (NCBI taxonomy): domain Eukaryota; kingdom Viridiplantae; phylum Streptophyta; class Pinopsida; order Cupressales; family Cupressaceae; genus Cupressus; species Cupressus sempervirens. Next base: position 520,844,738 of record CM053792.1, read on the forward strand.
CCAAGTTTCTACATCTACCAAGTGCATGATGATGCCAAGAATTGATAGTGGATGCCAAGTATCAGAACCTCACCAAGTTAGTCTTCAGAACCCAAGTGTCTTCATGTGGGTCGACTTTGTAATATTTATGGTAACTTGTATTGTGGCCAATTTTATAATTTGTATAATTAGATTGATATATATGTAATGTATTGTATCATATCCATAGTATGTATAAGTGTGAGTATGAGCATGAAATCAATGTAATCATCAGAGAAGACCAAAAAGAGAAAATTGAAAAGGCTACATTAGTATAAGGAGTAGAAAAGTCATATCTATCATAGAAAGGTGATCAATACATAAAGGAACCTCATTCATCAAACTAAGTTGCAAATCAGAGATCATCTACTGTTTCATCCTAATAGGTGGATCAGTCAAATCCTTTCACAAGGTAGACCTAATAGTCTTTTGTAAATCTCTTTATCGAGTGCATACTTAATTGTATGTTTGTAAATCATTTCACAAGGTGGACCTAGTAGTCCTCATTGCTCCTAATAGGGAAAATCATCAAAAGTGATCAATGTAAGCTTTAACAGGCTATCTTTATACTATAGTACTAAAATTGTGGTTTTCATCCCCACTCTAGTTTTACTTTCTATTTGGAAGGCTTCTGATCACCAAATCTTTATGTCATAGTGTTATGAATGCTCTCATGCTTTCAATTTCTTATACATGCAATTAGATCATTTCACATGTGATGAATTATATGCTAATTGAATGGTTGGATTTAGAGTTGAAATTGCTAAAATTCTCAAAGTTACTCATTCACCCCTCCCCTCTCAGTAACTTAGCATAGTCTTGAATATTTCCAACAGCTCAATCATAGAAATTTATCTCCAGATCATCTCCTCATGAAAAGTAGATAATAGATAGATGTCAAAATGAGAAAAGAAAGCTTCCTTGTATACTAGTCTAGGGCACAAACTTCTAGAGAGGCTGACATAGGAGAATTAAATTCCAATTAAGCCTTAACCTCTAGAAATGGTCCTTGATTAAATGCAATTAAGGGTTTACTATTTCGAAACCTAAAACAGCTGACTCAAATGCGCGAATTTATTTTTTTCGAAGCCTGATATCCCAAAACCTCTAGAATCTAAAATGTGGACCTAGGGTCAAGGTTGAGGTCATCCTTGACCTAGATTAGGGTTGAGGTTGTCCTTAACTTAGGTCAAGTTCAAGGTTGACCTTGATCTAGAAGGTTGTCCTTGACCCAAAAAGTCAAAGATCTCATACCTTCAGGACAGATTGCTAGAAAAGAGCTGAAAATAGGGGAAAGAGAAGAAAAATAGGGGGAAAAAGCCAAATCTAGTCAAATACTCACCCAAGGAGGGCTAAACTAGTCCTCGATGGAAGTGAGCTTCCATTTTTCAATAATACATACACACACACACACACATAGATATATTTCTCATAGGACAAAAACCTTATATCTCAAATATAAAGAACACATATATAATAGGTTTATCTGATTGAAGCTACCAAACATCAAAAAAAATAATTACTTGATTATTTAGGGATGAAATCTTAGATGTTAACCCTAAGATAACAAAAGTTAAATTTGTATTTTGGTAAGTGTATAAAGATACGAAGGTTAATAGTTTTGATTATTATGCAATATCAGGGTATAAAGGAAATGTGTTGAATGCAAAGTTAAGTGTGGCTTTTAGTAATAATTATGCAATTGTTTGAGATGTAGATTTTGATGTTTTGATCATACCAGTACATATATATGATCAATTTTGTGAAGAGTGGAAAAGGCAAATAAGATATTGAAGATATCAATAGAAGTAAGAGGCTTTTGTATTTGTCTCTTTTATTGAAGAACATTATTGTTATTAAATGTTTGGACAATGGGCTCATTGTAATGCCCCACTAGAGAACCCAAGAGAAATAACATATCATGATTCAATGTTTACCAAACTATTTTTTAAAAAGTTTAAACAACACAAAATAACAATGTGGAAGCAATATACACATACACATACACATCAAGTACATATAAGCAATTAAAAAAATATTTTTCCATTCCTCAAGTGTTCCTTCACATTGAGTTACATTTAATAAGTTTATATTAATTGGTTTAAGTCTCAAGTACAACATTTCATGATTATAAATAAATAATAGATACACATCTCATAAGAAAATGCATAAAAGTAATTGATACAATGGAATACATCTAATGCATAACATCCACTGCACATGTTGCAAGGTATGTAAGAATAGATACAAGTTCATCAAAATACAAGATACATAATAACATATTAATACATCAACTGAATAGAAGTCTATGAGATAAGAATAAGAATGATAATGATACAAGTGCATCCATGAACAACCAACATCTATCAAACTGAGGAGGGCCCAAATGGTAAGAAGACACTACCTCTTGACCACGTGGTCGCCTAATCAAGTTCTCACTCCAACCGTATAGGAGAGATAATGCACGATCCACACATGAATAATCAAATTATAAAATAATCCTAGGCAAGGAATCTTGATAGCCGAATCTAACTCAAGGGTACATGAACTACTGATAAAGAAAGATAACCAAAGTCAACAAGATGCTCAACCAATCATACACCACATACCAAGCTGAACATCAAACACCAAGTATAAATCAAGTCTAGAAATAAAGAGATATAACATTAAAATAATATCCATTCCCAAACCAAGTGTTAAATGGAAAAAGCACAATAACCAATTTTCATCAATGAAAGTAAACTACCAACAATACTTAACATTCGACAATAAAACACTACCCATTAATAGTTGACACTCATCAATACAAGTCAACTGTCAACGATAAATAAAATCCAATTAATAAGTAACAACCCACAACAAATACACCATTAAAAGTAACATCCCACAAGTACACCGCTAGAGACAAATATTAAAAAGAAAAAATGAAGGAGACTCGGGCTACATACTTGGAAGTGTCATTACATGGTCAAACTACTTGAGTTACCCTAGAGTGATCTCTCATTAGACCCTAAGCCCTCAAGTGCTAAGTTATCCTAGATTGGTCACTTTGGACCCTAGACCCTCAACGTGACCCAAGCAGAACCATAATATCCTCTCATGAAGATGAGGAACAACCAGTCATACCTCTCACTAGATATCATCTTATTCCCATCCTTAGCATATACAAGCACTCAAAGCATCAGAGATACAATATCTCTAACTTGTCTTTTTAATGTGTATCTAAACATTTTAAATTACTATGTTATCACTTATTACACAACTTGCAGTGAGTTACATTGATAGACACTTTGGGCCCCAACCCCCATTGCAAGCCACTTCTAGATACATGCACCTAGACTACCTTCCCAAAACTCATAAACCACAATTGTGTCTTATACCACAAAAATTAATATTAATCAAATGTGGTTCCTTAATAGGAAACCCAAAAATAACATTGGTTCTCAAATCCCAAGTTCTTATAAATGCTCATCAAATGATATCTCATTAAATAAATCTCAATTTGAATAATAAAATACATCATGACATCCAATTAAATAATTATAAAATAAATCTCAAAAAATGCCTGGTACACATCCTAACTTGGCCAACTAAACAACCCACAAAGAAAACCATCATGAAAAATAAACATCACAAGACTATAAATGGAATTTAAGAAAGATTTAATTTCATCAATTTTTGTTATTTAGTTTGGATCATAAGGATGTGTTTAGAAATAAAATAAGAATATACATGTTAACATAAATTGTTATGCTAATATACTTATTTAAATCAATAAGTATTTAAATGTCAAATATCTTTGTGCATATAAAATATCATGCAATATTATCATGTTATTAATTTAAATAATATTAAACCATAAATTATTTAATTAATAACATAAACATATATTACTAGATTAAATATTAATATCAATTTTATTTCTAAAATATTAATTTGACTTCTATTTAAGTCAAATATTAATATGTACTTTTCTTTAATTCATAATGCAACTAGAGATAACTCAATTTTAAAATTATAATTATAATTAAGTTATTTACAATTTATCTCATAATATTAACTATTCATAACTACATGATTACATAGTGAACTCCATTATAACTACTCTTAAAATATAACTAAATCGCAATTGTATATAAATTAATTTGTAACTCGTCTTGCATTAATAAATAAATAATAAGTTATATCCCACTAAGAGTTTTAAAAGCAATTGATATTAAAAACTCACTTATAAGAAACTAAATAGTATTTATTTATTTTATTTTAAAAATAAATAAAAATTATTTTAAAATTTTTTGAAATCAATAATTAATCACAATTTTTTTTTTTAATAAATAAATCCAAAAATTAGATTTTATTTGTATAAAATAAAAATAAACATACAATTAGTATTTCCACGTCTTTGATCTCTCAAATCATGCACTCATAATATACTTAGTTTTCTATCTTTAATATGTTTGCTTTTACATGGATGTATAAGTTTAGTTAAAATGCTTTCTTCTCAATTAATCTTTTACTTTCCCAATAAATATTGCAATTATTTTTTTTTACATGTAAGAAGAATATTTATTTTTATTTAGAAAATTCATGATAAACACATGGTTCTAATGGAAAATTTAAAGTTGAAACCCTAGCTGTTCAATTTGTTGTTTTCTTCCAATTTTCTATAATTGAATGTTCCCTATATTAAAGAGGGTTTAAAAATGATATAGTCAAAATAATTTTTTAGATTTCTTTACAAGTTTCCTTAGACAAGTTTTCTTGATCAATAAGTTTTCCTTTTCAAAATCTACAACATAATTCTTTATCCAAAAATATATACAATAAATTAATAAGCATTATGCAAGCACCCAAGAAGACAAAAAGTAAACAAATATTTTAATAAAATTCTACAATGGGTTTTCAAATTATCTTACCTCAAAACAATAGCTAAAATTTGAGACAATCTATGAACACATGCAAAACCAAACCCTATGAAAATTTTAACAATTCTTTTGCTCTGATTCCAAATTTTGCTCCCCAAAACTTGTGTGTCTCTCAAATGAACTACCAACCCCCTATTAAAGAACCATAACCCTAACTAGGGTTTCTGTTCTCCCATATTTCAAAAGTCGTGGTAACTATATTAAAAATACTAATTATTTAATCCTTTCATGCACACTTAAAGAAATTTTTAATTAAAATATTCTTTTCTTTTCTTTTCCTCCACTTTATTAATTAGTGCAAGCACTATTTAAAGTGTACTTTATTATTTAAATTAATAATAATAATTAAATTTTATTATTTAAATACAACTCTAATTTAAATTATTATTAATTAAATAATTATAATAAAGCAATATTAAATCTTCAATATTTTAATATTTTAATTCCTACTTCTTATAGTAGACTTTTAAATTAAATATTTTAAACTAAAGTACATATTTAATTAATTTCTAATTAATTATATATCATCATATTCTAATTTCTTTTAAACCATTTTTCTAAATTAGACTTCTAAAATTAAGTCTTTTAAATTAAAGCACATATTTAATTAATTTTTCATTAATTAAATATTCTCATATTTTAATATTTTCTTTTTAATCAAATAACATTTAATAATTCTCAATATTAAATGATTAACTCAAATACTATAATTAAATCATTTACCAAATAAATCACATAACCAAATCCACATAAAAACAACATTAACAAAACTAAGCAAAATTCAAAATTAAACACATGCAAAGATAAACTCATAGGTTTAAAAAGGTGGAAAGTCATATACATGTCCTCCTTAGAAAAAGTAATTAGGCTATGGCTAGGATTGGACTTGAACATTATCTCCCCATTCTTACCATTGAGTTATTGCAATACGACATATTTATCTTGGCAATTTAGGGAAGTCGATGTCTGGTACCTACAAATCTTTATAAAATTTAAGCACATACATGTGCATATATATATATATATATATAATGTAAACAAATAATAGAAGGGAGTGGTATGTCATGTAGATCTGACTAGTAGGTGACTATGACAACCTCCCTCAACCATATTAGGCACGCCAAACATAAATGTCAAACTCACACACACACCATACACATGCAAGTATAGGGTAAGTATAATAGTAAATCCTAAATATAAATAATATCATATTCTAACAAGAATGTTGCATCATAGTGAGGATATAATAAAAATATTTCTAAGACACACCATATGGCATCATCATAAAAGTAATTTCATTAACTAACTAAGAGAAATTAAAACATCATCACTGCAAGCAAGAAATTGTTACAACCTGACGTAATCAATTACTCAACATATCAAAGTATTGCATTTCAAATATCAAATAAGGGCTAACGCATCTATAGGAAAATCATATAGAACTTTAGCAACTAAGTCTACAATTATAGTAAAGGAGGGGTATTACACTAATCTTGCATACTTTCTGTAATTGTATTAACAACTTCTAAAAAGTTTGAGGCTTCTAACAAGGACCAAGACACTATATAGATATAGTAGACTCCTAATAGGGTCATTATCTTTCAAAAGATACTTTTGACTAGTGGATCATTTTGTGGGTACCATCCCCACTGGGGTTTTCCCTTGGCTAGGGTTTCCATAGTTAACAAAATATGGTGTTATGTGTTGCATTATTTAATGGTTGTGTTTACTACTCAATATAATCAGTTTACTTTCATAAGTAAGTTTTAAGTTTGTTAATAATCTCCATAATTGGGCAAAAGTTTGTGAAATAGTGATTCACCCCCCTTTCTTAGTATTTCCTATTTCTAATAAGGGGCACCACTCCAACCTAAGGATGAAAAAAGTTGGATATTTAACTAATTTTTATTAGATTTTTCAATGTTTTTCTTCTAATAATTCTTTCACATTTTCTCACAATGTACTTCTAAAAAGCCTTTGGTTTACTTGGAATAATGAGACATGTATTTGTATTTTAGGATTTTTACTTTGAAAAACGTCATGAAGGTGATATAGTAGATGGGATGGTCTAGATATTCAAGGACTAGCTAAGATATAAAGACTATTAAAGGAGTAGGTAGAATAATGTGATTATGGAAGAACCTAAAAGATTAGGGTAAAAATACAAATTTGTGCTAGCTTTTAGGATACCTAAACTTGTTTTGGCCAAAACATATTTCTCTATTAAAACTCAACTTTCTCCATAAACTAAAAAAACCCTTTTATAGATCTTAGAGTCAATATCATTCATCATATTAATTTTATAGTGCTTTGATTAGTTAAAATATACTATAATTTCAAAATATTGCAAGCAAGTATTTCAACAATCGAGAAGTTGCTACTTCAAAAAATAAAATAAAAATAGTAAATCATATAAAAAATGATATGTATATTTATCACTAGAAGAGAGAATCATCTTCAATAATATATAATTTGTTTTCAAAAAGGTGTAGATTTAGTAGGAAAGTTTTGACAGGAGAAAAAAACTATTGATTTCAGATACATTCAACTTTGACTACTTATAAAAGAGAAAATGTACATCAAACCCAACTTTTTTTTTTATACACTAGATATACATGTCATCTATAACTTATTTTAAAATTAGAGCATAAAAACATTATTTGCATATACTTTTTTATTGGAACTACACCGCATATTTTTTATAATTAAACAATGACTTCATAAATTTAAAAATGCATAAATCTCAAAAAAAAAAAAATTTAAAAAGTATAAACAAAAACTATAGGATTTGAGAGATACAAATCCACAAAACACCAAGAATACCTGCATGCAAATCACTTGTTACAGGAGAGAGGCAGAAAAAAGAAAAAGGCAGGACTCTGAAATTACCCAAAAAGTGAGAGCAAAATTATGATCCAAGTTATTGAAAAAAAAGAATTACAAGGTTCAACCTATAAAGTTGAACAAAACTCTAAAGCCTTAAAAAGCTAGGTTGCACATTAATAATTAATAAAAGAATTAATTATTAATGCACCTAAGAGAAAGCTTAAACACTAAAGAGTAATAACTTAACTAATTAAATCAATATGATTTAAGTAGTAAGCAAACTAAATATTACTCTAATACCCCCCTTAAGCTAAGCATAGGGGGTAAGCTAACCTAGCATAGCTATGAAAGTAGGAAATGGGTCTTAGCAATAAGGCCTGATCAGGTACCCAATACAAGAAAATCTTTGTAAATTGAAGACAAAGGAGAAAACCCAATGGGAAAAAATCCTCTCCAAAAAGAGATAAAAAAACAAAAAAACAAATGGCTCAAGAGACTCTCCCAAAACCATAAGTACAACCAGCCCCCCACGAGAGAGGGAAGAGACACCAAAGCCCCCTAGAATGATGGAACCCTTGTAGAAATGATCGAATAAGGGAACCCCACAGAACAAGGAAACCCCTAAATGAGAGGTGAAACTGGAAGGCCTAATTGATGCTCAAAGGAGAAAACATGAGGATCTTGAAAGGGAATCCCCAGTGTAAGTGGTGTTACAGGTGTACTAACACTATCACTTGGTGGCTTGATGAATGGAGTTGGAGGGTTAGATAGTATTGAAGAAGAATCCTGCTAAAGGGAAAAGACCTCAATAGGATGTAGTGTGGCAGTCAAAATAGTGATCTTAGGAATAACACAGGTTCAAGCATCCTAATTGCACCACATGATGCTCTCGTGAAAGAGAAGATTTGTGCTTTGACAATGGAGATGGTGGACTAGAGTGTGAGAAGGTGTAGAAATGGGTGGTATGATCAACTATCCCTTTATCGATAAGGCCTCCTTTCACACTATCCCAAATGAAGACTAAATCTATAGTGAACTCAACTTTCTTCCTTGATCCACTGTGTGTAATCTGATAAATTGAGAGAAGGTTTATAGATGGAGATGGAACATACAATACATCATTGAATGTGTCATCTTGAATGCCTATTAAACCTTTCCCATAGATTGTTAGGGCAGTTATTCCCTATGAGAATATGAGGAATGGAAGAAGCCTCAACAATAGAGAAGACCCCTTGAGAAGATACCATATGGTGAGAAGCACCTGAATCCAGTATCCAAGGGACCTATGAAGGGGATGCAATGGATTCCCATAATGCATGAACCTATCCAAAATCTTGTCCAGATGTCAAAGATATGGAAGAAGATTGAATAGTAGACCCTTGTGAGCTAGAAGAGGATGGAGAGGAAACAGTGCTCTTCTGAAGAAGAGCTTGCAAATTTGCAATCTATTTCTCATAGCCATCAAATCTCTTCTAAAAACAATATGACTTATCATGAGGTGCCTTTTGACAACAGGAACATGTAGGGCTCTCAGTCTTCTATTTCTCCTTCTTAGACGAGGATGGTGGGCCAATAGAGTGCTGAGAAAAGGAATCTGTGTCTTGGCAAGCAATGCCTGTGACTATGAACCTATAAGTGAATCCATCTAAGTGAGCTTGGACTGCTCATGAGTCAACCTATCACAAAATCTCTCAAAAGAGGGCATAACATGTCGTGCACCTAGTGTGTCCATAGTGGAGTAGAAGGTAGAAGTGAAAATCTAATAAGGACCTCGAAGCTTTGAGAGTATCAGAAAGATACACTCATCATCTAACTTCGTCTTTCCAACAACCTATAAAATAGATTGAAGAGACTTGAACTTCATCAAGAAGTCATCAATGCTAGTGAATGATTTGAGTACCAAGAAGGTGAACTCTACATCTATCTGTAGAACCCTGAACTGATTCATTGTGCCAAACAAGATGGAAAACTTATTCCACATAGCCCTAAGTGTGGTCAAACCATCTAGGTAGAACAACAACCCATCTGAAATATTCATTACAATGAGGCACATTGTCTCATCCATCATATTTCTCTGCATAAGAGCCTCATAAGGCCTCTATAGAATTGGCAGAGCCTCATCGAGGCATGACCATAACCCCTTTGCCATAAGCAATCTGGTCATCTGTCCTTTCCAAGTGTGGTAGTTGTGAGGTGTAAGGCAGGCAACAAAAGAGTCCACCATTGAGAGAAAGTAGACTGAAGTAGAAGGATCTCTTTGAAATATATGACAAAAAGAGAATTTGCACCTCCTACAAAATATTATACTATCTCCCATACACTTCGAATAAGTATGAAAGCACAAAAAACAAGGAAAAACCTTTTTTCCCAGATGCAGAGAGAAATGAAAAATGAAGCCTCCACTTTGACACCAAAAGCAACTCTGAAAATGAGTTCTCTAGAAAAATAAAGAGAGCAAAAAATGTGATGGCTATCTACACTTCAAGGGGTCATCGCAGCTGGCAGCTCATGAGCAGAGCGGAGGTGGTGGTGTGGCCAAGAACGAGTGGTGTTCTAGCTGTGATGGCTACTAAGCAGGCCATTGATGATGTGCTAGGCGTAGGCCGAGCATAGGTGGCGCACTAATTTCACATGGGTGGTGTAGTGGCAGCATGTTCTGCCTACGCTAAAAAAACCTTAAAACAAGGTTTTTTTGATTTTTTGATTTTTTTAAAAATTTGTGTCATATGGCCTAAGAGAGGGATTTTTTTTCCTAGAGGCTACTATGGCCAAAAAAGATAAACTGTATATGAAAATTGAATCTCTTGGGTCTTTTGAGTGCGATGGTGAGGTCCGTTTGGGCCCAAAATGCTATTAATAATATAAAAAAAAAATTTTTAAAAATTATTTTTAAAAAAAAATTAAAAAAAAAAACCTTTACCTCCAGATTGATGACATGAACCTTGAAAAAATTGCAATGCCTGCTTAAAAAAACACCAAAATAGGCAATAGTAGGGGAGCTCTAATATCATGTAAGATTTGAGAGATACAAATCAATAGAACACCAAGAATACCTGCCTGCAAATAACCTCTTATAGGAGAGAGGTAGAAAGAAGAAAAAGGTAGAACTTAGAAATTACTCAAAAAGTGAGCAAAATTACGATCCAAGTTATTGAAAACAAAGAATTATAAGGTTCAACCTATAAAGGTGAACAAAACCCTAAAGCCTAAAAAAGCTAGGTTGCACATTAATAATTAATAAAAGAATTAATTATTAATGCACCTGAGAGAAAGATTAAGCACTAAAGAGTAATAACTTAACTAATTAAATCAATATGATTTAAGTAGTAAGAAAACTAAATAATACTCTAACAAAAAATTCATTTAAATTTTGATGTTTCATCAGTTTACATCATCTTCAAATTCTAAACACAAATTTCATTAAAGTTGAACATTTTGTGATATATAATTAATTCTAAACTCTAACAAATAATTCTAAAGAGGTGACACAGGTTTGTTCTTTTACCCATTAGAATTGTGAAATGATATACCAAAATATTTGCAATAACTTTATCAAAGATAGGGGTTCAATGTTTCAATGTGTATTGTGCAAGGTTTCAATCAAGTATTGCATTGATTTGTTGATTCAGAACTTTTTATTTTAAAAACACATATAAAACATGCTAGACAAAATATTTTTATATAGAAACACATTCAAGTACAAATCCTAAGTTAGCTAAGAAAACATTTGTTAGATTCCTACAATGGATAAATATAAGATGCACTTATTCAAAGTGAATAGCATAGAAGGGTATGTGCAGGATCATGGTGTACCAAACTATGGCCTTAAGTGGCAGTGAAAAATCAGCAAATCAGGTTTATGTCAACTTGACACATAATTTTGAAGTGGTTATGGACTTTATATAAAAAAGTTGTAAGAAAATAATTTGTAGAAAATTGAATGTAGTTTCTAAACTACTAGGCCTTATCAGGAGAAAAAAATAATTGATTGGTCAAAAGTTTGAATTTTAATATAGTACTAAGAAAATTTCAAGGCGAAAATAAAAAGTAGGTGTATGTTTGACCACCTTAATCAAAATCAAATCATAATATTTTTTTAATATAATTATAGATATGAAAACTAGACTCATGCCTGGATGTGATGCATATTTTTTGATATTTTTATTCCAAATAAATAATTAAATATGAATTTTCTACCAAAACTTTTTCGGATTAAAAAAAGTCCCGTGTCTGACCACCCTAACTAATAGAAAATTTGACCAAATTTTTAAAAAAAAATTCTTATACTAGGCGAAGTATAGAATGTGACACAACTTTTAGATTTAAAAAATGTTATATCGTTTGAAAGTTATAGCTATTTTTCATTCAGTATGTCAATCAGCACTTTACAACAATCTTCATTGATAATTAACTAATAAATACTTATCGAACTTAGAATTTGACAAAAAATTATATTGATGGAATCTAGAGGGCGATATTAAAAAACCCATTTTGTTTCATTCAATTTTGATCAAAATAACATTGTCAGATGGCTACCCGAAGTCTGAGTATCACTAAAACTCTCTATAAACACGTCTTTGGGGTTGACCAGGCAGGCTTGGTAAATACCAAGCCTGATCGGATATCCGACATGGCTTGGTAGTCAAATTTCAAAAAAAATCAAATTTTGGAGGGAAATTCGATTTAAACGTTCTAGTTTTTTATTTTTAAATTATTTCACTTATATTAATATGTAAAGGCATATTTTAATATATTATATATATATAATAACGTAATGTAAACATACAAGATATAATCTAGTAATATATAATAATATCTTATGTTAATCTTATTACAATCTATAAATATAATTTATATTATTATTATTTTTACTAAATATAATAACGTAATTTTTATATATATATATATATATATATATATATATATATATATATATATATATAAAATACGTATTATATATTATTATATTAATATGTATAATAATATAATATATATATAACAACGTAATATTTTTATTAAATATAATATATATTATAAATATTATTATATTAATATGTATGTTATTAATATATCTATATAATAACGTAATAATTTTATTAAATATAATAATGTAATATATATATATATGTATTATTATATTAATATGTATATTATTATATTAATATGTATATTATTAATATATAAGAGTCAAAGGGGGTCATAGGGTGACCTATGACCCTCTTTGACCCATTAAATGATGATATATGTCTCTAGGGGTTCTAGGACCCCTAGGGACATATTCGAAAGGGTAATACGGGTCAAAGGGGGTCATAGGGTGACCTATGACCCTCTTTGACCCATTAAACGATGACATATGTCCCTACGGGTCCTAGGACCCCTAGGGACACATTCGAATCGTTCATATGGGTCAAAGGGGGTCATAGGGTGACCTATGACCCCCTTTGACACATTAAACGATGACATATGTCCTTAGGGGTCCTAGGACCCCTAGGGACATAGTCGAATTCTTCATATGGGTCAAAAGGGGTCATAGGGTGACCTATGACCCCCTTTGACCCATTAAAAGATGACATATGTCCTTAGAGGTCCTAGGACCCCTAGGGACATAGTCGAATCGTTCATATGGGTCACCTCTTTGACCCATTAAACAACGATATATGTCTCTAAGGGTCCTAGGACCCCTAAGGACATATTCGAATAGGTACTATGGGTCAAAGGGGGTCATAGGGTGACCTATGACCCTCTTTGACCCATTAAACGACAACATATGTCCCTAGGGGTCCTAAGACCCCTAGGGACATATTCGAATCATTCATATGGGTTAAAGGGGGTCATAGGGTGACCTATGACCCCCTTTGACACATTAAACGATGACATATGTCCCTAGGGGTCCTAGGACCCCTAAGGACATAGTCAAATCGTTCATATGGGTCAAAGAGGGTCATAGGGTGACCTATGACCCCCTTTGACCCATTAAACGACGACATATGTCCCTAGGGGTCCTAGGACCCCTAGGGACATATTCGAATGGGTAATATAGGTCAAAGGGGGTCATAGGGTGACCTATGACCCTCTTTGACTCATTAAACGACGACATATGTCCCTAGGGGTCCTAGGACCCCTAGGGACATATTCGAATCGTTCATATGGGTCAAAGGGGGTCATAGAGTGACCTATGACCCATTTTGACCCATTAAATGACAACATATGTCCCTAGGGGTCCTAGGACCCCTAACGACATAGTCAAATTGTTCATATGGGTCGCAGGGGGTCATAGGGTTACCTATGACCCTCTTTGACCCATTAAACGATGATATATGTCTCTAGGGGTCCTAGGACCCCAAGGGACATATTCGAATGGGTCATATGGTTCAAAGGGGGTCATAGGGTGACCTATGACCCTCTTTGACCTATTAAACGATGACATATGTCCCTAGGGGTCCTAGGACCCCTAGGGACATATTCGAATGGGTAATATGGGTCAAAGGGGGTCATAAGGTGATCTATGACCCTCTTTGACCCATTAAACGATGACATATGTCCCTAGGGGTCCTAGGACATATTCGAATGGGTAATATGGGTCAAAGGGGGTCATAGGGTGACCTATGACCCTCTTTGACCCATTAAACGATGACATATGTCCCTAGGGGTCCTAGGACCCCTAGGGACATATTCGAATCATTCATATGGGTCAAAGGGGGTCATAGGGTGACCTATGACCCCCTTTGACCCATTAAACGACAACATATGTCCTTAGGGGTCCTAGGACCCCTAGCGACATAGTCAAATCGTTCATGTGGGTCGCAGGGGGTCATAGGGTGACCTATGACCCTTTTTGACCCATTAAATGATGATATATGTCTCTAGGGGTCCTAGGACCCTTATGGACATATTCAAATGAGTAATATGGGTCAAAGGGGGTCATAGGGTGACCTATGACCCTCTTTGACCCATTAAACGACGACATATGTCCCTAGGGGTTCTAGGACCCCTAGGGACATATTCGAATGGGTAATATGGGTCAAAGGGGGTCATAGGGTGACCTATGCCCCTCTTTGACCCATTAAATGATGACATATGTCCCTAGGGGTCCTAGGACCCCTAGGGACATATTCGAATTGTTCATATGGATCAAAGGGGGTCATAGGGTGACCTATGACCCTCTTTGACCCATGAAATGATGACATATGTCTCTAGGGGTCCTAGGACCCCTAGGGACATATTCGAATGGGTAATATGGGTCTTTGACTCATTAAATGACGACATATGTCCCTAGGGGTCCTAGGACCCCTAGGGACATATTCGAATGGGTAATATAGGTCAAATGGGGTCATAGGGTAACTTATGACCCCCTTTGACCCATTAAACGACGACATATGTCTTTAGGGGTCCTAGGACCCCTAGGGACATATTCGAATGGGTATTATGGGTCAAAAGGGGTCATAGGGTGACCTATGACCCTGTTTGACCCATTAAACGATGACATATGTCCCTAGGGGTCCTAGTAGGGACATAGTCGAATCATTCATATGGGTCAAAGGAGGTCATAAGGTGACCTATGACCCCTTTTGACCCATTAAACAATGACATATGTCCCAGGGGGTCATAGTCGTATCGTTCATATGGGTCAAAGGGGGTCATAGGTTTGACCCATTAAACAATGACATATGTCCCTATGGGTCCTAGGACCCCTAGGGACATAGTCAAATCATTCATATGGGTCAAAGGGGGTCATAGGGTGACCTATGACCCCGTTTGACCCATTAAACGATGACATATGTCCCTAGGGGTCCTAGGACCCCTAGGGACATATTCGAATGGGTAATATGGGTCAAAGGGGGTGATAGGTCACCCTAAGACCCCCTTTGACCCATTAAACGATAACATATGTCCCTAGGGGTCCTAGGACCCCACGGACATATTCGAATCGTTCATATGGGTCAAAGGGGGTCATAGGGTGACCTATGACCCCCTTTGACCTATTAAACGATGACATATGTCCCTGCGGATCCTACGACCCCTAGGGACATAGTCGAATCGTTCATATGGGTCAAAGGGGGTCATAGGGTGACCTATGACCCTCTTTGACCCATTAAACGATGATATATGTCTCTAGGGGTCCTAGGACCCCTAGGGACATATTCGAATGGGTAATATGGGTCAAAGGGGGTCATAAGGTGACCTATGACCCTCTTTGACCCATTAAATGATGACATATGTCCCTAGGGGTCGTAGGACCACTAGGGACATATTCAAATCATTCATATGGGTCAAAGGGGGTAATAGGTCACCCTATGACCCCCTTTGACCCATATTACCCATTTGAATATGTCTCTAGGGGTCCTAGGACCCCTAGGGACATATATCGTCGTTTAATGGGTCAAAGAGGGTCATAGGTCACCTTATGACCTCCTTTGACCCATATGAACGATTCGACTATGTCCCTAGGGGTCATAGGACCCGTAGGGACATGTCGTCGTTTAATGGGTCAAAGGGGGTCATAGGTCACCCTATGACCCCTTTGACCCATATGAACGATTCGAATATGTCCCTAGGGGTCCTAGGACCCCTAGGGACATATGTCGTCGTTTAATGGGTCAAAGAGGGTCATAGGTCACCCTATGACCCCCTTTGACCCATATTACCCATTCGAATATGTCCCTAGGGGTCCTAAGACCCCTAAGGACATATGTCATCGTTTAATGGGTCAAAGGGGGTCATATGTCAACCTATGACCCGCTTTGACCCATATGAAGCATTCTAATATGTCCCTAAGGGTCCTAGGACTCCTATGGACATATGTCCTCAGGTAATGGGTCGAAGGGGGTTATAGGGTATGACCCCCTTTGACCGATTAGAAAGATTCTAATATGTCCCTAGGGGTCTTAGAACCCCCAGGGACATATTTCGTCATGTAATGGGTCAAAGGGGGTTATAGTTAAACCAATGACCCCCTTTGACTCATAAGAACGATTCTAATATGTCCTTAGGGGTCCTCGCACCCCTAGGGACAAATGTCATCATTTAATAGGTTGAAGGGGGTCATAGATCAACCTATGACCCCCGTTGATCCATAAGAACAATTCTAATATGTCTCTAGGGCTCTTAGGACCGGTAGGGACATATGTCGTCATTTAATGGGTCAAAGAGGGTCATTGGTAAACCTATGACCCCCTTTGACCCATATGAATGATTCTAATATGTCCCGAACGATCCTAGGACCCCTGGGGACATATGTCATCATGTAATGGGTCGAATAGTGTCATAGGTCAATCTACGACCCCCTTTAACCCATATGAATGATTCTAATATGTCCCTAGGGATCTTAGGACCCCTAGGGACATATATCGTCATGTAATGGGTCAAAGATTCTAATATGTCCCTAGGGGTCCTAGGACCCCTATGGATATATGTTGTCATTTAATGGTTCGAAGGGGGTCATAGGTCAACCCATGACCCCCTTTCTCCCATATGAAACATTCTAATATGTCCCTAGGGTTCCTATGACCCCTAGGGACATATGTCGTCATGTAATGGGTCAAAGGGGGTTATAGGTCAACCTATGATCCCTTTTGACCCATGAGAACGATTGTAATATGTCCCTAGGGTTCCTAGGACCCCTAGTTATATATGTCATCATTTAATGGGTCGAAGGAGGTCATAGGTCAACTTATGACACCGTTTGACCCATATGAAGCATTCTAATATGTCCCTAAGTTTCTTAGGACCCCTAGGGACATATGTCATCATGTAATGTGTCAAAGAGGGTCATAAGTCAACCTATGACCCCCTTTGACCCATAAGAACGATTCTAATATGTCCCTAGGGGTCTTAGGACCTTTAGGGACATATGTCATCATCTAATGGGTCAAAGGGGGTCATAGGTCACCCTATGAGCCCCTTTGACTGATAAGAATGATTCTAATATGTCCCTAGGGGTCCTAGGAACCCTAGAGACATATGTCATCATTTAATGGGTCAAAGGGGGTCATAGGTCAACTATGACCCCCTTTGACCCATATGAAGCATTCTAATATGTCCCTAGGTGTCCTAGGACCCCTAGGGACATATGTCATCATGTAATGTGTCGAAGGGGGTCATAGTTCACCCTATGACCCCCTTCAAACCATATGAAAGATTCTAATATGTCCCTAGGGGTCTTAGGACCCTTAGGGACATATGTCATCATGGAATGTGTCGAAGGGGGTCATATGTCACCCTATGATTCCTTTCGACCCATATGAATGATTCTAATATGTCCCTAGGGGTCTTAGGACCCCTAAGGACATATTTCATCGTGGAATGTGTCGAAGGTGGTCATTGGTCACCCTATGACCCCCTTCGACCCATATGAATGATTCTAATATGTCCCTAAGTGTCCTAGGACCCCTAGGGACAAATGTCGTCTTGTAATATGTCAAAAGGGTTCATAGGTCATCCTGTGACCCCCTTCGACCCATATAAACTATTCTAATATGTCCCTAGGGGTCCTAGGATCCCTTAGGGACATATGTCGTCACGGAATGTGTTGAAATGGGTCATAAGTCATCTTGTGAGCCCGTTTGACCCATATAAATGACTCCACTAGAAATAATATACTAAAAATAATAATAATATAGTATAATAATCATATATATATATATATAATTTATAGATTATAATAATAATAACATAATATATTATAGATTATAATTTACATATGATAATAATAATAATAATATATTATAGATTATAATTTATATATGATAATAATAATAATAATATGTATTAATAACATATATATAATATATTACATTATTATATTTAATAAAAATATAGTAAATATATATATATATTATAATAATATATATTATATTTATAGATAATAATAATAATAACATAATATATTATTATATATTAATAGATTATATATTATATCTTTACATTACGTTTTATATATATATATATATATATATATATATATATATATATATATATATATATATATATATATATATATATATATATATATATATATATATATATATATATATATATATATATATATATATATATATATATATATATATATATATATAATTATATATATATAATATAATATAATATTATTATATAATATATAGATTATATATTATTTTATATATAATAGTTATGTTATTATACTATATATTTATAGGTTATATATTATATCTTTACACATTTCATAACTCAAATTAGTTATATCACTTACAAATTTATTTTCCCCTCTAATTTTTGTGCCTTTTCCCTCCAATTTTTATGCCGCCGATATCGGATGTCGGATCTCATATCGAATATCTGATATGAGATCTGATATCCGATATGAGATCCGATATCCAATCTCATATCAGATATCCAATCTCAAATCGGATATCCGATAAGACTTGGGCCTTACTTTCCAGGTTTGGTACCTAGATAGGTGAAAAAAAGTCAGAGCGAATTTTGAAGTGCTTTTAGACGTGCTCAAACTCTATTTTTTTCACATTGCCACTTTTTGGCACACCATGATCCTGCACATACCCATAATTTTGGTGATATTGACTCCCCTCCACAATACTCACTTCTCAAACACACCAAACTTCAAATTCCCAAAGACCTAAATACCTCAAAGATTTTTCTATATCTACTTTGAATTATGAGAATGTGGGATGATTTCATAGTTATAGCTACAACCTTTAACACTAGAAAATAGAAGGATTTTTCCTATTACAATAATTGGTTTCTATTTAAAATTTAGGGTGCTAACACATTATGAGCATCAATTAAACTTCGGTTTGATCTTATCCTTCATTTATATAGTAGGCCAATTTGAAAGCACTTTTTGAGGTTGCCCTCTTGGGATGAGGACCTAATTCCCACTAAAGGAAACCTCTCTAAAAGATAGAACTAATTCTCTTGCACCTAAAGTTTACATAGGCAAAGGAAGAGGATATATTTGTTCTATCTTTGAGTTTATAAAGACAAAAAGTGTAAATGTACCAGATGGATCAAACATCTTGGTTCATTTAAGTGCACCAATAGAAATGTTATCTATGCTAAAATCAATCAACCAAGTTTAAAAAATCTCAGTCATTGTACTTTGCACAAGAATAAATGTCTTATTAAATAACATTACTAGTTTCAAGACACAATCGTTATCAAACAAAAATGGATTCTTCATCTTGGATCTTGAAAATGCAAGAAAGGGTACTTTTTGCATATATTATAAGAAAAAAATTCAACTTGCATAGTATATAAGGCTAATATAGTCAAATTGATTAAAAACACATGATAGTTGCATTCATTATCCTTTTCATTGAAGCTACTATACATATTCATCATAATGAGATGGAGCAAACTCAAATGGTTGAATAATCGTGCACTTAGATTGCAATGTCATTATCTGATTTGTGTTGAGGTAGTTCTTGAACCTAATGCTAACATAACTTTTCACCATTTTTGAAGATCCTCAAGATGGATGATAAATTGCATAAATTTTAAGGGGGATACACTTTCAAGATAGTATAATATAGTACAAATAAATATCTAAAGGTTTCCCATTTAGCTTGAGAATATAAGGATATTGATAATTCTTTCCTTATGAAATGGAGTTGTGCGAGTGTAGGTTATTTTCCAATCGTTTGGAAGATTGATGATTTGAGTTTGGGTATGAGGATAAAAAGGATAGATCCAAAATATGTCTAATCCCTAAGTCCTTTATCTTAAGTTATGCTAAAAATTTGAGATTTAAAGTAACAAACCACATCCTTAATATTACTTAAAAGTAACATATCATCAATTGTAAGAATCAAACTTCTAGTAAATTTTATAAAAGAAATTAAGAATGTACAACAATTTTTAACTTACAAATCAAAACCTTCCATGTGATACTTTGGTTATGTTATATAAATTTCTTCCTTCAAATTATCATGAATAAAAGTTACTTTTACAATTATTTTATCAATCTCAAAATCAAAACTATTATTAATGATTATAAAAGAATTGATAAAATCCATTCCCTCACCCCCAAAAAAAGATTCCTATGTAAGATTTCAAAATTATGTCGCTCTTTGAGTGACACAACCTTTCAAGTTGAACTTTGCAAGAAATGTGATTGAACTTTGTTAACACCTGAAAAGGAGAAATCGGGCTAAAATTTGTCTTTGTTTGGACGGTTACGAATATGTGTGGTCGACCTCTCCTTTCTTTTTCCTCTGAAGGGAAGCAATTATACCTGCATAATCTTACGATCGGATTCTTTTCTGTTTTTCTTGGCTCGTACGCAAACAAACAATCAGTGATAGTGGTAAAGCTGGAGGTTGAGTCTCCTGAGCCATATGGAATGTATGATCATGTGGAACATGTCGTAGGGCTTGGGAGGCTGATTTATTTCAAAATGCCTCCGAACTTCCTTCACGCTTTGCTGCATCTGCACATATGTCGCGAGAGGAATTGACTCGAGTATTCTCCTCAGATTGGGGATTTCAGTCGATGGGATGTACACCGAAAATACCTTCCAGTTTAAGACGTCGCTGAAAGGAAGAACATAATGATCTGATATTATGACGGGCACACACTCGCTGTAGATGGCCTCTACAATTCGAGGGCTGGCTACCTCGTATCCGCTGGGGCACAAGCAATATTTGCTATTTTGCATCATCTCAGAATAAGGCAGGGAAAAATCCTTTGGGTGGTGTTCATACACTCGAATATCAGAAGAATTCTGCTCGTGTTTCCACTTCTTTAAAAGAAAATTTCTGATTTGCCCATGATTCCGACCTGCAAAGAAGGCAAGAATAGATCTCTGTAGGGCAGAATTACCCCCCACCATCCCGCCATTTGCCCCTCCTTTGAAATTCACCTCGGGTAGTGTTGCATCTTTTGCTGGATTGAATCCTTCCGAAGTGTTTGCGTTGCACAAAACCCTGATTGCCTTTTTGTAGAGACGTGGATTTACCTTGGATATTTCGGGCGCCTGCAAAGGAAGAGGCGAAATCACCCAAGGAATTTCACAGCAAATTCAAATAAACGTGAAGGAAAAAAGGGTTTGAGTGGTGACATGCCCAATCATGGCAGGACAAGAAGAAATGATCGGCTCCAAGGCTGCGGTTCCAAAAGGGATATTTGTTGCTCACTACACTGATGTAATCGCTCACAAAGCGTTTCAGAGGCGTCAAATTGTAGCTATTGGGCTTGTACACAAAGCTCACCATCATCACTACGCTGAAAGGTAGGAAAAAAACGTGCGCTTCCTCCGGGTCTGTTGTAAGCAAGTGATTTCTGAATTGAAGCTCGTGAATAAACATCCCTTCTATCGAATATATGTTTTTACACGGCCCATGGTGCACCAAAGGCACCTCTCCCTCTTTATATACAAATATCTTGAACGTCTTCTCCATCTCCTTATAGCTCCTGCAACAGCAAATATTTATTTCTAAAACAAACACTCAAACCCTAAAGTAAAATCGAAATACAGTAAGAGTGCAACGGCGTCGCTTACTGCTGAAACGCGAAGGTGTTCCTATAGATGTCCCCTGATGTGTTGCCATTTGAATGGGGAAGGAAGCGCGCAGCTTTCTTTATAGCTGCTCGCGACCGTTTCAGCTCCATTTCCACACGCCTCCTCCCTTTCCCCTTTCCTTCCACCTGCAAATTTATTCAATTCTACAATAAATCTTTACTTCCTTTTGAAATCAACCTTCACATTTATTCAATTGTACCACTAAATCTTTAATTCTCTTTCAAATCAACCGGCACATTTATTCAATTCTACTATAAATCTTTACTTCATTTCAAAATCAACCTTCTCATTTATTCAATTCTATGATAAATGTTTATTTCCTTTTCGAATCAACCTGCACATTCACTCAATTCTACAATAAATCTTTACTTCCTTTTCGAATCAAGTACGATAAGTCTTTACTTCCTTTTCGAATCAAGCTGCACATTCATTCAATTCTACGATAAATCTTTACTTCCTTTTCAAATCAGCCTTCTCATTTATTTAATTCTATAATAAATTTTCACTTACTTATCAGATTGTGCAAGAAAGAAGCATATAATGACAAGATTGCACGAAAGATCAGGAAATAATAGCAAGATTGCAAGAAGGTATCCTAAAAGATAGCTACGAAAATAAGTAAATCTACAAAATTACAGAAAAAGTCTCATACAGATCTCTTAATCTGCAAAATTGTTCTATTATGCTTTCATTGAAATTATACTCGCCTGAATCTGGTCGGCAGGGCTTTTGACTGTGACATTGTGATATGTTGCGTGTAAATGGTTGCGGTCGTCGTCCATCCAGGCATTTGGATGCAGCGCCGAAGAGGAAGAGGAAGAGGAAGAGGAAGGCATAAAGGAAGAAAATAAATCGA